>JAVJGI010000063.1:70487878-70508922 GCA_035590275.1 Ibycter americanus
GCTGTTTCCCCTTGTCCTGTCGCTTGTTCCCTGGGAGGAGAGACTGACCCCCACCTCGCTACAGCCCCCTTCCCTGATCCCACGCTGGCTGGGCCTGATCCCCGGCTGTCCTACACGTGCCGTGTGATGGCACTCAGGGTGATCTGCTCCACAACCTTCCTGGAACCGAGGCTGACGGGGCTGCAGTGCCCCGGATCCTCCCTCTGGCCCTTCCCGTAGACGGGCATCACAGTGGCTGACCCCCGGTCTGCTGGGAGCTCCCCAGTTGGCCGGGGCTCCGATAAACGGTGGGACATGGCTCGGAGAGCGCTGCCACCAGCTCCCTCGGTACCCTCGGGTGGGTCCCATCCTGCCCCAGAGACCAGCGTGTGTCTCAGTGGTGTGGCAGGTCACTGGCCGTTTCCCCTCGGATTACAGGGGCTTCATTCTGCTCCCCGTCCCTGCCTTCCAGCACAGGCGGCTGGGTACCCCCGGAACAACTGCTGTTACTGTTAAAGACTGAGGCCGAGAAGGCATCAGGTACCTCGGCCTTTTCCTCATCCTTTGTCACTCTGTTTCCCCTCGCATGCAACAAAGGATGGAGATTCTCCTTAGCCCTCCTTCTGTTGCTAATGTTTTATAGAACCATTTTTAATTGTCTTTTATGGCAGCAGCCAGATTAAGCTCTAGCTGGGTTTTGGCTTATCTAATTTTCTCCCTGCGTAGCCTCACAGCATCCTTGTAGTCCTCCCGAGTGAATGGCTGTTTGCCCCTACTTTCCCATTCTTCTAGCAGCATCTTCATATCAGCTTCACTGAATTTCCATCACCCCTAACCATTTCCTCCACCTCATACAGCCTCACTTTGTCTTTAGTTTCTATCTGGCTTCTCCCCTCCAAAACTTTCTGCTTCACAACCAACCTGCCATTTGCTACTGTTGCATCCTTTTCTCTCCCTATATATTTTCCAGTTCATTTAAAAACACTGTTTACAAATCAGCATTTTCACATGTCTTAGTACACCAAGACCCTGGCTGGCTTCTAGGTATCAAAGCGCTAATAACCAATAACAGAATGTAATTAGATCTACTGTCCTGCCTACAACAATAAGAAATTCTTACTAGATTTTGGAAATATAGGAATCCTTTCTGGTGACTGATTTTTATATTTCCCAGCCACTTTGTTTTGGTGGAAATGACCCAGGAAGTCTTCAGGCTAAGCTCTGACCACTGAAATTTCACCACATAAATCTCGCATCATTTTGGAATAATACCATGGATGTGCCCCAGCAAGTTGAATTTCACACTCCATCCTGACAGCTCTGCCCAGGGACAGGATGCCAGCAGATGGCAGATCGATCATTGCACTGGACCGTCCCCCTGTGGAAGTTCTTGAATGAATTAAAAAAAAAAAAAAAAAATCCTTATAGAAAATCACAATGAGTAACACTATATTACAAAGAAAAGGTTGGGTGTTAATATCCTCAGTGGGGGTTTAGCAGCTGATGTAATAACGCACTGATGCAGGCTAGTAATGAAATGCAATAAAACGAAATAAAAGAGATTGTTTGATTTTGGGTATATTTTGATTAGATGTCAGGAAGTAGAGAGGAAGCTTCTCCATCAGTCTTCCATTAAATTAATCTGCTCAGAAATGCAGGTGTCAGGCCGTATATTCAGAACTACGAACAGGATCTTACTAGCCAACGTATCACTTGGGTTATAATACGTTTATCTGTTAACTGTGTCCCACATTTTGAATTCAGTAACAACATTGCAGATCCAGATTTATTTCACTGGTTTGCCCAAGCAGTGATCTGGATTCGTATTTCTGGCTTTGGGAACTCTCTCATTTGAAAGTTTGATCCAGCTGCCAAAAAATGAGCAGCATCGATACCGATACGGGGCTGGCAGAGGGAGCACAGGGTGGGCGCTGCCTGGCAGCAAGCAGAGGGGGTCCCTGGGCTATGGCATTGCCCTAGGGAAGGAGAGGTAAAGGTGGGACTTCAAGGAAACCTCAAACAACTTCTCTGAACCGCAAACTTTACTGAGAACTCACTCACCAGTCCTGCACTGGCGTCAGGTGTAATGCTGCGGGTTGGATGGGAGCCAAGGGAAAGAAGAGGGAGAAAGGGAGCAAGGGGAAAGGTAACAGAGCAAACAGATGGCCAGAGGGGAGACCAAGACAGACAACTGTATTTTTAAGCGTTCCTCCTCTGCACAGCTACTCTCTTGTACAAAGTTTGTTTCCCAGGATCTGTTTCCCAGTCCTTTTCAGATAACGAATTTGCAAAGACAATTCCTGTCACTTGCACAGTAACAAAAGAGATCTGAGAAGCCAAAAATCTCGAAAAAGAAGTTGAATCTTGAAAAGAAAGTGTAGGTAGGGTAGATCTGATGTATTCAGAAAGACAAACAACAAAGTTTAGGAAAGGTAAAGCTTTGGCAGTTGCTAAAAGACAGTTTTCCAGCAGCTCAGTGGGACTTCTCTTACTCCTGCTCCAGCCCCATCTTCCAGCTAAGAACTACTTTTCCTAGGACTGTTTCAAGGTTAAGGCAGTGCCTACTGCTGTCTTTCAGAAAAAGAAAAAACGGTGTATATCAGTTTCATAACACCCATATGTCTCTTACATCTAAAGCACACCATCTCCAATGGGCAAACAGGTTCTCCAAGCTGAAAACCTGAGAGGTAGCAGATGTGTCTGTGTGGAGAAGCCCCTGGTTCGGTGAGGCGTGAGCTGTGCAGAGGCACCGTGTTTCTGCACGTAGCGTATTTGCTTGAGACATGAGCTTCGGGGGTGCAGCCTCGCCACCATCCATGTCTCTGGCTGCTCACTCACATCCCCGTATTGCAATTCACACCCTCCCAGCTGTGCTGCCAGACCTGTCCTCAGCATCATGCTTTAAGCCAGAGGAGTGAAAGCAGTAACCAAGCCCAGGAACCGCTCGTAGTGGCTTCACTTCAGAAGCCAGAAAATCCTGGAGCGCTCCCAGAAGCACGTTGTGCCTAGGCTGAATGCCTGCATGCGTCTGTACTGAACTGAAGGATGAGGGAAGATCTGTCAGGTTATGCTCACCCCACCTCCTTCTAGTGAGAACCTAAACCCTCGTGACTAGGTTTGAAAAAAAGACTATCTGAATTTAGCCTATATTTAACTCACGATAATGACAGCTGCTGCATTCTGTAGCCGTGTACTCCGCCTATGAAGTGCTTTCCTTTCTATCTTTAGATGCTTGCAGCCTCTGTGTGTGCAGAGCAAACCAGAGCAGGGTTTGTTCTGCCATTTATTATAGAAACGTTCCCATAAGATCTCTCACACATGTAAGATAACAATACTACTTTTACAGTTTTAGGTCGCCTTCGAATGCATATTTCATTTCTGCAGTGTCTGGAAAGCTTTGCCAGATGGAAATTATTTATAAGAATTGTTAACTTTTAAAATTAGATTTTGAGTCTGTACATGGTTGTCTCAGATGGGCTGGGAGAAGGGGTTCATCACTGAGCCCAGACACCAAATGCTTGTGACCAGTGAGTGTAGTTAATCTGGTGACCCTGTACATATCCATTTTCTGGGGAATCACCTTTGCATGCATGTGAGAACAGACTAGTAGCCAGGTTCTGCCCCAGATTATTGAAGATGGGACATATAGGAAGAATCAGTAGCTGAGTAGGTAGGGCTTGCACAGGGGATGCTTTGGTTTACATCTCTGACCTAGTTGATGTTTATTTACTTGTACCAAACACAATTACTCCAGTAGGACAGATGGCATGGACCAGCCAATGCGTGGTGATTGGGATACCTTCTCGTATCCTAGGCAGCATCGCTCTGCCAGCGCCTCCCTTTCCTAAAACGGTACACGAAAAGTTCCTGGTTTTACAAAGCATTATTTCGCTATGAAATACTTCCAGCCCTATCTAGTCACGAATGAATAGTTGTTTTCCTGGTTATCTACACACCAAAACAGTGTGCAACATTTTGGACTACAAGAGAAGCAGTGGCATGTGTCCAGCCTTTCTGCTGAAATATTCTGTCAATACTGTGCGGGTAGCACGTATTTGATAAGAGCAGATCTCTTTCCCCCTTTACGGAGTCCAAATTGTTCTTGAATTTCCCACAGAGCGCGTGGGCTGATCACCGCAATAGCTAAACGTGACATTCTTAGGCACTAATTTGTGCTGCTAATTAGTGTAAGTTTGGTGGGGCTCCGCACAGGTCGTGTCAGCGGCAGCAGAAGTGCACTAGCACAACTCCTGTGGGAGGAATCGTCCTTTCATCTTTCCAGCTATGCCTGGGGATGCCAGGGGCAAGTGGTCCCTTGGGTGGCACGGGCTCCGTGCTCACAGTCACACTGCTGGATGGAGCAAGAGACCTGCTAAGGAAACGCGTTGGGTGAAAAGACTGCTGTGCCAACAGAGAAACCTTCCTCTCCTCCCCACCTGCCAGCATATGCATGCTGCCTCTTGCCTGACTTCAAAAAGCATCCCAACCACAACGCCAGGTCAAGCTGCCTTCAAATTCCATCCACCTGTACAGATGACCATAAGCTGCAAGGATGTCAGGAACTCTTGGCTGCCCTGACACCAGCCCTGTAACATCCCTGAGGGCGAAGGGGATGAATGGAGGCAGCCGCAGATGGGCAGAAGCAGCGTGTTGAGGCATATGCACATGGAAGGCTGATAATGGGAAGGTTCTTCCCATTCCCTTCCCCAAGGGTACAAGCTGGACTGTCCCAAAGTGCCCTCGAGGACCCACTAGAAGGCAAATCATACAGGTAGCTAGTGAATGCCATCTTAAAGACACAGCTAGAAGGCCAGGGAAGGGTGCATACCTAGCACTGATTTCGATTTCTGTTAATTGCTTTTCAAAATGGGATGATTAGAACTGCATGTGATATTCATGGTGCAAGCGCACCATGGGTTTGTGCAGCAGTAAAATGGTCTTTTGGTTTTCGACTCCTTCACTGACACTCTTTTTTCCCTCTTTTTAACTGTTCCTAAGTTTCACAGTGCTATTTTCAGATAACCATCCATAGCAATCCCAGGTCCCTTTTGGAGCAGTGAAATCTGATGCTATCTCTGTATGAGTATATTAGGATTTCTTTCCTCAGACTTAAGAAATACGCATTATTTTGTATCACCAACACCAGATTCCATTTATCATCTTATCATCCTTTTGCAGCTTCCATTTTAGCTATCTTGAAACACCTAGAGACATAATTTGCAGACACTGCCACCTGCATATTCATCTTCTCGTCTGAACCATTCCAAGCCATCTCTGTTCAAATAGTAAAATCCCACCAAGGACTCCAGTAGAATCACACCAATAATGCTACCATCTATTCCTAATCTCCATTTACCCTTTAAATACGTACTGACATGTGAGACCTGCTCTCTTACCACATCACAGCTTCAACTCCTTGTAGCCTTTGATGAGAAAACTTGTCAAAAGCTTTCTGGAAATCCGTTCTATCCCTAGATCATTGATACACACTCAGTGACCCCCCAGCTAGCTCCAAAAGGTTTGTGAGCCACACCACCCAACATGGTATTACGCTTCTCAGCGTCTTTTTAGCTTGTTTGCTCTTCTGAGTTTCCTCCTAACCTAAACCTAATTTTTATGTCCTCTCTTTAAAGGCTGTAGTAGGTTGCTTTACACCCACAAACGTGCTTAATTTGAGTTCGTTATGGAGACAGTTACAAAGTAAGAAACAAGAGTTACACATCGAACCAGATTTTGTTCACTGCTCAGGATTAAATCGAGAGCTGTTACTCCACTTGTAGGTTCATCAGATTAGGTCCAAACATTTCTGGAGCCTAACAATGTAAACATGATGTGATAATAAATTACATAATTACTAAAATTATAATGATTATTCTATTCTGCATTAGCTAAAAATATGAAATATATATCATGCATAATTATTAATGATCACATATATCAAATGTTACGTAAATAATCATTTAAAGTGAAACCACTGATATTAAGACTACTTATAAGATGCATGTTAATTTGCAAACTATATCAGGAATATTTCAAATAGCTGAACCTTACTACTAGGAATATTGAGGGAAATTAGGTGTAACCCCCTCCACCAAATCACAAAAGAACAGATATAATGGATTTATAAGAATCAAAATGAAAGGAATAAACACACATCTTGGCTGAACAAGGGGACCACAGATGTCTAAATCGCTTTGGAAACTGACAAGATACCAAGGAGGAAAAGAAATAGTTCAGATGGTTACGAACAACAAGCAACTGCTTAAACTCAAGAAAAGGAAGGAGCGCTTTGAGTACCAAAGGAACTCCCATTATGTACCAAAGGGCTATATTCAGTATGAAACGTTAGTATCAGCATTCATTGGTGATTCATAAAATACTCCAAATAGAGCATGTATTGTTTTATGCATAAACTATCATGCTGACGGTTTAACGATCTTGTCTACATCACCTAAAAAACAATACTACAGCTGACAATTAATCATAGATTTTCCGACACTCAATTCATATCATGATTTCAAGACTGTAGTTTTTCTTGGGCAGAAGCAGGCTGGAAGGTTCAGAGATTCCTTGGAAGTCAAGCAGGTATAACAAGAAGCTAGCTGAAAAAGAAACTAGGGATCTTAGCTACTTCTGGTTTTGCAAGCCCAACACGAGCCACCTTTCAATAATCTTATTTTCATTTCGTGAAGATGTGGGCCATTTTCAAGTGCCCTCCAGTCAGGCATGTACATCCTTACTCTCCCATAACCACCAGTCACCGTTTTCCACATTTAGCCTGAGAGACACTCTTATGGCTGGTCTGGGGACACTTCACAGTAATTTAATCAAAAGGGAAATTGCTCATATGCCAGTCTAATACTTAATTACTTCCTTTCAAAAACAGTTACAAGTAATTCGCTCTCATCTGTTGGAATGTTTTAGAAAAAGATGCCTATTAAACTACAGAGCTTGGACAGCTTTTCATCCACTCCATCCCTGGAAAGACTTACCTCCTGTTACACCGCCTCCAAGGGAAGCATCACACAGGTCACTTCTAGAAGTTCTGCTTCAAAGAGAGAATCCCTGAAGTGAACCATCGGCAAATTAGCAAAACAGCATTTGCCAGGTCTGCGGCACTGCTTGCGAAAGAACTGCTTACAGTGATACGGACTCAGAAATAGAGGGTACTGGCAACACGGAGGGAAATTACGTATGAGAAAGTCTATACAGAAATCTAGTGTAGGATGTATCCACAGTAGGCAGGGCAAGCAAATACCATGAAGATGATCCCAGTCAGTGGCATTATGCCAGTTCTTTCAGCTGCAGATTTACTTCAGTGCATCTGCCCTCTCACAGTGAGAGCATATCGCTCGGCCATCTATCTTCCCAAGTTCACATTCACTCCAGTAACCCTGCTTTCCAAGTCTTTTAGGCTTTGTCAGTAATACTGGACAAATACAGGACCTGCTCTGCATCCCTGTTCCTCCAGAAGTTACACTGCCTTCCCTCTGTTTTAAGTGAATGGACGTACATGTCCAAACAACCTGTGGTGTTTTTTGTTTTACAACCAGTCCTTGTAAGGAACCTAGCTCAGGAGACACGTTCCTCAGAGACAGCCTCAGGAAGGAAATTCAAAGCCTGATTGACAACCCCTGCATCACCATTTAGAGAAATCTATTCCTTTGCACTGACTACAGAGGCCTCTAAGGACATTCAGCATCATCTCAACTAGACAGGTAAATATTTCATGGTGCCCAACATGTAAAAAGGACTGCGGGTAATAGCAACAGAATTAAAAGCAAGTTATACAACACAGGCAAAGAAACTGACAGTGAACTTACTCGGAAAACTTTTTCCACCCTTGCAATACCCTTCCCGAAGATGGTTCCAAGTTGGTCTCCAATCCCAGCCAGCAAGAAGCCAAACAGTGGAATCCCAAAAATGGCATACAAGATGCAGAAAACCTTGCCTCCAACAGTGCTCGGGGCAATGTTCCCATACCCTGAGGAGAAAAAACATTGTCAGGCCCTCAGAACTTACACATGGCTTTTTAGAAAATGGGTTTAGAAAAACTACTGTTCCTGCAGGCATACCTTTGTTCCACATGCAATTCCTGTTACAGGCTTTCCATGGCATGATGTCATTTCCCAGGTGAGCTACCCCCTGTGATTTAGTTCTTGTACCCTCCGTTACCCACAGTTTCTATAGATTCAGGTCCTATCTAAAGTTGTTGTTTGGTTAATTAATCTAGCTTGACTTACAAAGGCACCAGAATCGCTCCCTGCCGGCCTGGTGCCTGCACACTGCTGCTCCTCTTGGGCTGTGCCAACAACATCCTGATGGGATTCACCTGACCGGGCTCATTTTCAGTGGTTAGCTCAGAATTTCCTCACCCCCTCATCACACTGACTCGTTACACTGCAGCCTCCAAACTGCGCCCACACCACGCAATTCTGCCCCTGAACTCTTTAAATAGTTCCCTTTTCACGCTGACAATAAAGAGCCTAACATTTGTAGTTCATGAGGTTTACAAATAGCTTTTGTCAGGGAAGTTTTTAAGACTTCCCTCTGAAGATCCTGCTCCATTTATATTTACAAATCTTTATTGATGCTGTAATAAAGGTGCATGTGTGCCTGCCTTCCAGCCTCTGCTAGGGCAGCCTGGGGCTGTTGAAAAGATGACAGATCCTGACCAAGACGTAATTATCCAGCTGCATATCCTGAGCAAAAACTCTCATGGCCCAAGCTTGTTTGGGCATGCCTGGTTTGGATTTCCAGCCTTGTAAATCCAGACAAAATACTGGGAACGTCTGATACTGGGAGAAAGGCAGCTCTGCACCTGTCCGATGCAGTAAAGTACAGGTAGTCACCAAGTTTGCTCAGGCACTTCCCTCCACCATCCGTGTGAGTTTAACCTTAGGGACGTACATAGAGCATTCTGACTCCAGTAGCCATGGTATTTCTGTTAAAATGTTAATGTTGAAGAGAAATAAACAGTAATTGTGGCAGTCATACTTGCACCCTTTTCTTTAAGATCAGGTATCTTTATTGAAACGTTATAGAGAGTTGTGTTCTGGCTATATGTATTTGTTTGAATATTAAAAATGATCACACAATCATAAATCACTGATGAAATAAAGCGGAAACACAGAGCACCCAGAGGGATGGAGATCTAAGAGAGTATCTGCTTCACCTACAGCAATTCCTCCTGATCCTTGGGAATGAAGGCTGGGCTCCCAGGTCCTGATCCTGTTGGGTTTGTGACACTGGCGCTGGATATAGCTCCCTGCCATGGGGTGATGAAAGGACTACGCTGACACAAAACACTGCCTCCCCCACAACCCACGGTCCTTTCCATGGCTGCATCCATCATCCCAGATCTCTCCAAGAAAATCCAGGCTCCACAGGCTCGTGGGCTGAGGTTGACAAGGGAGCCTGCTGAGTGTCTGCCTAAGAGGAGCCCTAACAGGGCTCTGGTGGATAAAATAAAATCATTTTCATGCCCAGACAAAATACGTAGACTTTATGCAGCCTATAAAAATCTCATTCATGGAGAATTTAAAGCAAATATGGGCAAAAATCCAAGCTCTTTTCAAAAAGTTATTTAAATAGCAGATGCCAATGAATATGCCTACAGAAACCGTGCCTACATAGTGGCATTTATTTTAATGAGTAATTTAAAAGCTTGTCACTTGGGTCTCTTGAGTAAACAAATATTAAGGGAGGGTTTTCTTACATTTGATTCAGAAATGTTTTCTTTCTCGCCACCCACTGGTTTTATGCTACCGTTAAAAATACATGGTAACGTAGCTTAGTATGTAGGGGAGCGCAGGCAGGAGTGCGCCCGATACAGCTGCTTTTTCACCCTCGCTGGCAACACGGGAGGCACAACCAAAGGCGCAGACTCTGCTCTTCGAGGTGATCACCACAGCAGGTCTTGTAACTGCCACAGCATCTGTTGTGTTGTGTTACCTGCACCCAGAACTTGCAGAGTTCAGTTGGATCCTCACACTTTAATGAAGGTTATGTGATTGTCAGACTATTTTGTCTATACAGCCACCAGCGTGTGCATCACAGTTGTAATACGGGGAAGCACTTTATCCAATATTTAAAGGAGAAGAATACTTAAAGGCAATGCAAATAAAAAGCAATGATTCCCCAGTGATTTCCAAATAATCAGAGCTCTTGACCTCCAACCATGACAGCACTGAAATCAAGCTTAAAATTACTAAAGCACTGTATGATTATCAGCAGATAAACTTTATCATCAATAGTATGAGCTTCTAATTTTCTTTCCTTCAGACCACCTTCTGAAATCCCAGCTGCTTGAATAATCTTCAAGACAGGAACTGGCTCACAGAGGAGAGGATAAAAACCTCGGGATATTTAAGGCCAGCATTCACAGATCAAGGCACTAAGTACATTGGACACAGTGTGTAGGGGGGACAGATGATAAGGGCCTGAATAATGAACTTACTAAAATTATTAGTTCAAGAACAGTAAATGGAGCAGTTCAGTATACCCTTCATCTAATGCAGAGAAATGTGTCAATATTTCAAGGCAACGAATTCCAGAATGGAAAACAAAGGCATTCTTTTACACAATGTACGATTCATGGAATTCTTTCCAATTATTAGTATGAAAGTGAGGAAGGATTTTAAAAAGGATGTGATATTTATGTGAATACATTTCCAGCTATACAGAGTAGGATATGAGAAGAATTACTTCTATCAAACTTCAGAGCATAAGCCAAAATTAATTGATATACTTAGGAAGAAGGTTACCCTTATGGCTAAATTAATCTATAATATTAAAATCCAAATTCCCAACAACCATAAAATAGTTATTTCATTGGGTACTGGGTTTTGATCTTTTTTTGTGAAAACTAAGGCCACCTGCATCTACCTCCAGAACAGGGTTATAAAGCCTTAGCTACATCAGCACTACCTGTTTTCACATCAGCTTTGCTATTCTACCCCAACTGCGTAAACAGCTCCTGATATTTACCCAGAGGCTCAATGCCCTTGACGCATACCGCCAGCACGCCTTCTGAGAACTGAGAGCAATACAGTTCAGCCACTTGATTTCTTTGTGATCTACCTTCCTCAAATGTATTCCATTAGCCAGGTCTCAGTGTGACCATGTATTTTGAAAGATAAACAACAAACATACCTATAGTTGTGATGACTGTTCCAGCAAAGAAAAAGGCACTTCCAAGGTCCCAATGACTGCTGTTGTTAGAGGAATTTCCTATGGGACTGACTCCTGCATTATCAGCATCAATAGCATGCTGCAAAGAAAGAGGCAACAAATCAGCCTTATGCATGCCTTACCATATCCTATGCAAGTCGGTATAGGCTCCAAGGGGAATTTTCTAGGACCATGGGAACAGTTGAGATTTAAACTTTTTAATACCTGCTCAAAGTATGGTAGCATCCTCTGCACACAAAAGCTGAATATACGACAGAACTGAATAGCTGTTAAGGTGGAAGAAAGGTACAACACATAGACAAATGACAAAAGATACAAAGCGATTGAGTAGAGAACCAACACCACAAAGAGATCCATAAATATCGTCCTTGTAGCAATAACTGCCACAGGAAAACATTCCCCAGTGGGAACAGCTGATGTTAGAAGCAGCAAGAAGAGGGGTAAATACAAATCCTGTTTGTGAAGTCAACCAAAGCTAGTCAGCCAACGATTTTAATTCCCAGACAATTAATAATTGATTGTTATTTATATTTTATGCTAACTAAAGAAAAAATAGGAATATATATCCCATTTGTAATGAACAAATAGGATAGCTATGGAAATATCATGGAACAATTTTGTCATCAGGTAGGCACTTCCCAGTTGCTGCACTGGATGTGATCACAGGTCTACAGATAAAGCTACACAAATAAAGTACAGAGACTCCCAGCCAGTGCTTGAATGAACTAAATGCAGAACAGAAGCTGAGGTAGTGATGCTGCTTCCCGGTCACTGTCCTACGTCCCACACAGCACCGCATCAAACCAGGCAGACACACCAGCCTGCTGAGCGTTTGCTTGGGGATTTCTAGAAATGCACCGTATTGTGTTGTGGCGACATACGCATTTGCTTTTCATTGCAGCTCCACAGTCCAAAGGAAGATAGAGCTAAATACAGCAGCCCCCAAGCACAGGAATAAATCTCTCACCGGTGTCTGGCACATTCAGCTGAATTGCTCTAAGTTCACTTTTGAGATGCCCTTTGGTACATGTGCTCTAGGTGCTTGTAGATCACCTCATGCAATCCATTGCCTCTCATAGAGGAATGCAGACCTCGCTCCACAACAGCAGCTAAAACGACTGCCTCTCAAAGCAAACCTGTCCTTCCCAAATGTTCCCAGCTGCGATTCAGTTCCATAAAACCAGAGCAAAGGAACCAAGCTTCTCTCTTTCTGCCTCTTACCATTTCCAGCTCTTTGCCTTTCTCCCTGTTGTGGTTTAACCCCAGGCAGCAACCCAGCCCCACGCAGCCGCTCGCTCACTCCCCCTCACCCCGAGGGATGGGGAGGAGAATCGGAAAGGGATGTAAAACTCGAGGGCTGAGATAAGAACAATTTAATAGGTAAAGCAAAAGCCATTCACGCAAGCAAAGCAAAGCAAGGAATCCATTCACTGCTTCCCATGGGCAGGAGGGGCTCAGCCACCCCCAGGACAGCAGGGCTCCAGCAGCCTAATGGTTACTTGGGAAGACAAACGCCATAATGCCGGATTTTCCCCCTTTCTTCTTCTTCCCCCAGTTTATATACTCAGCATGGCATCCCACGGTATGGAGTATCCCTTTGGCCAGTTTGGGTCACCTGTCCCGGCCGTGTCCCCTCCCAGTCTCCCGTGCCCCCCCACCCTCTCACTGGCAGGGCCCAAGGAACTGAAAAATCCTTGATTTAGTATAAACATCACCCAGCAGCAAA
The DNA here is from genome assembly GCA_035590275.1 of Ibycter americanus. Taxonomy (NCBI): domain Eukaryota; kingdom Metazoa; phylum Chordata; class Aves; order Falconiformes; family Falconidae; genus Ibycter; species Ibycter americanus. The sequence continues at coordinate 70,500,777 of JAVJGI010000063.1, forward strand.
TGAAACCATTAGCGTGCTGTGAACACTGTTCTCACAGCAAATCCAAAACACAGCACTGAACCAGCTACCAAGAAGAAAATTAACTCTAGTCCCACTGAAACCAGGACAGATATTCAGTGTCTGTTTTAATAACATCTACTCTCTCTTCTCCTAAAATGCAGAATATGAGACCAGATCTGAACTTCTGACACTGTCTTTTGCAGATGGAAATCTTGTGAGAAGTGTCAGGCAGCTTACAGGAGTTTTGATCGCTGAAACCTGCAGAAAGAGTAGGCTGCTGAGATACTTCCAACACAGACACCCTAAACCAGCCAGTCACTCAACACTAATCCAGCAGCAACACCGTACGGCACTTTCACCTGTGCATCTCATGCTGACTCATCAACCAGAAAACGATTTATGGAGACCTTGCATTCACAAAATGAACTGTGATTCATACACCTTATTTTTTAGATTTTTATCTTGAGAAAGAAAAGCTGCAGTAAAAGTTCAGAACATGAAAACATATGAGAAATTCTTCTTGAATAAATATAAGCTCTGAATTAACATTACATTACTCCTTTATAGTATTTCCAGTTATCTCTTTCTTTCACTTCCCAAGAAGAGGGCGTATGTTTTGGGGCTTTACATAGCTTATGCTATGAACAATTTATTCAGTAGCTATGACACATTTCAAAATTATATATCTCCAAAATCATACAATGAGAATATAATTTCCTCATCATTTAGGTTGAGAGGTAGATCTTTCTGTTTGCGACACCTGCCTTTCCAGCAAATCAAACATGTAATATCGGCTTCACCTACTAATTTGGGGGGTGGGGGTGTTCCTTTCATTTTTTTCTATTTTTTGGAGCAGTCATATTGTCTATTATGCAATCGTACAACACCTATTTCTTGTCCCTCTATAAACATTCCTTACATTTTCCATTCTGAATTTCTTTTTTACCTTTTAAAATCTCTTGCCCATCACTACTGAGCCATTGCACTAAATGGCTCTTCTTCTCGCATATGATATTTTGTCTTTCAGAAACTGTGGTCTTTGTCAGGAATAACTGCTTGACTTCACACCCCAATGTGCCATATTTTTCAATCCCCAGCATCCCTTAGTCACAGCCTACGCAGCACACGGACAACACGATCTGCTATTGGCTACAGAGCTTGGGAAAACATTCCCAGTTTTTGGATGTGCGGTTCAGTCTACAGGAAAGAGTTCATGACAGAAACTGTGTGTATGGTTATCTCAAACATCTCTCAAAAGATGCAAAGTGAGTTCATCCAGTATTTTGTGCAGTACAATATCTAATTATGACAAATCCAGAAGAAAAATGGCTAAAAAGAAGAAAAAGGGAATAAAATAGAGGAAAAAACAGCAAGAGCACTAATCATATGGTTAAAAATCCCACCTGACTAAAATGCCATCATCACTAGCTGTGGTCTAGTAATGCCAACACTTCGGTTTTAAAAATAAATTTAGCAGCAAAGCCTTCAAAGTTTATACAGCACCAAGTTAGAGTGTAAGCAAGTTGAAAAGAGGGAATTCAGAGACACAGTGGGCATTAAAAAACCCACAACACTATCTGCATCATCTGTTGCCCGACAATTTACAGGTGCGCACAAGGTAAAGTACAGCATTATGGTAAATGTCTACCTACATCACCAATGTCTGGGAGAGATTTTTCACACTCCCTCCAATGTTCAAAAAGTATTACAGAATCTTTCTTTTCTTTAACATGTTTATAATAGATTGGTTTGTTCTGCACAGCAGCAACTATGTCCATTAAGAGACAAAAATCTTACTGATGGCTGAAATATTAATTTATTCCATAACGCAATTAAATACTATACGTACTGGATACAGGAGAAAAAGTTAGAGATTTACTCCCATTCTTAAATATAGGAATATGTGAGCAGTACTAATAAAGTCTTTAAGATTACTCACTTGAAGGTAATTGACACTGTATCATACATTTAAAATTTACAAACCTAAGTTTTTCCACAATTAAGTAATACCCCTAACTTCTATGCTTCAGATGTTTAAATTTTGCTGAAATTTTTTTTTCCACATTTCTTTCTTAAAACAAAACCTCATGAGCAGGGAGGATCCGATTATGCCACAGATCCTGAGCAATAACTTACAGATTGCAGTGGGACTCCTGATTCAGTTAAAATCCTCACCCAGAAATGCCATCCAGCAAAAAAAACATCATGCAAATGAAGCAGAAATCGATGCAGCCATCTCCTCCTCTAGCCCATTTCTGATTTATGTTTTGGTTTCTTTCCTGACGTAAACATCTAACTAGAACAAAACTGTTTGTTCGTTTCCATACATGAAGGATAAAAGGCATAGATAACAGATATTACGTCCCTATAAATAAAATACTCCAAGAGGCAATTAGATAATTTATCTTCACTACTGTGTACCGTAACAGCCTTGTGGTTCAGTTTGCTCTGCGCGGCTCACCGAAGCCTGTTTTTCTGCCACCTCATAGCAAGGTAATATTGACTTCTGAGTTTGGGTTTTCCTGCCTAGGTACATTCCAGCTCATTAATGCCAGTTATTTCGTTTTGAAAGAGAAAGGTGCTTTTCTGGAAAGGATAAAGGTTTTTTTTACACTTTGTTACTCCTTCAGTTTGAAACATCAGCCCTGGCTGTACAAAATGCCTCTTCCCCTGTGCCCTGAGTTCACGCGTTTGTGGCACATTCTCGCCACACGTTGCAGGGTCAGGGCTTTCCCGGGCAGAAAGCAGAGCGTTCTCAGCAAAGAATCAAAACCCCATTCAATATGTATGACAGAGAAGGACTTCTTAGCTACACATGTTCACATAGGCCAGATTTTGTTTGCCTGAGCTGGGGGAGCAGGGCGTGAATGGAATTTTTGGCAGCTGGTTGTCCAGCAAAAATCTCAAAATGTTAACTGTCTTGTCTCATGGGGTGAAGAACCACCTCAGCCAGAAAAACAGCGAGTAGAGCACAGGTAGGAATCTCTTCTCCAGTTTGTCCCTGCAATAATGATTAATATTAATATTATGAGCAATAGATCCCATGGCCATCCCGCCCACTACAGTCTCCACCAGTTCTAATAACTGCCTTTATGAGCAATCACGCTGTTATTTGACCTAAATCCACGACACCTCTGTCTACAAGCACTTGAAACTTTTAAGCCCCAGCCCAACCTCTCCGTGTTCACCCTCCAGCGCTGTAGCAAATGGCCCCAAACAAAACGCTGCGAACTAAAGCCACTATAGCAACGTCAGTGGGTGAGTGCTTTTCCTCTGAACTTGCGTAGGATTAGCAGCTGTAACACATCTGGGTGCCAAAGCTATAGGCAGCAAACAATTTTTATGCTAAGTAAGAATGAACAGTAAAGCAGACAGGATGCTCCAGGTGGTTTTCTCACCACTTTCTGGATTCCTGTTCTGTCAAGCAGCTTATCATCACAAAGCTGAAGGAAACGCTGTGCACTATACTACAGTACTATAGGACGAGAGTGATTTATTATGTAAGAAATTATAAAAGCATTCAGATTCTCTGAGTGGTATCTCATCTTGATAATCACAGACACATAGCAAGTTATTGCATTTCCCTTCCCAGAAAAAAAAATCAAGTTTCATTACTTGGGAAAACACAGGTATAACGTGTTTATGTTCAGCAAAGCTGATAAGAACATTTTTGTTTTGTTTCCTTTGTCTCTTTTTATGTTAGCATTGAAATGCATAACCATACACTACAAAGCAACCAGAATGCTGAGATAGCTTTGTGTTGCATAGCATAAATCACACAATTGTAACCTCAAATTAAAACCATCCAGCAGACAATACCGGGTGCCTCGGCTGAAAAGCATCATTATGTGACTCTCCTGGGTCAGGTGCCAAGGCCTATGCATAGCACCCACCTCAGGCAAATTCCCAGCGAAACCTTTGATAGTTTTGTCAACTATTTAGCAAGTTTAGTATGGACCCCATGTTTTTTTGCATCTCCTGCTAGATATTGAAGTCTGCAAATACCAGTTTTTCTTAATGTCTCTGTATAAAACACAACTGGTTTTATATAGCTATTTAAAGTACTTTGAAATTTTTGGATGTGCAACTAGCTAGTAAGCAGGAGAAACACGCACTACTACAAAAAAAAAAAAATCAAGATAAATAGGCAAGTCTGAAATTCGAAAAAAGTAGTTTTCTGTGAAGGACTGGTAAGACCACAGTTCAGAGAGTCAAAGGCATTCACAGGGAAAGGTAAGTTGCTTTTTTGAAAAGGGCTAGTCCTAGATCATGATTCAATGCAGTGCCATTCCTTGTGCAGTACTGATGCCACCTCAAAAGACAGAAAAAAGACTATTTTAGTTCAACTGTTGCCTATAAATCCAGTCAGTGTGTATGGGATAACATGGGATAAAGCATAAATACAGTGCAAGAAGACAACAAACGGATACCAAAGAACCGCTAGTAGAATGGATGGGATGTCAGCCCAGACAAGAACTCTTAACTTGAAAGGAACAGGTTTGTGAGATAATGGCTTCGACTACAAAGATGAAAAATTACAACCAGATGCTGGGAGACTACGGCATCTCAGTTTACCTTAGTACAAGCGCTTTTACAAGGAGCAGCATCATTAATTCACGATGCCTGCTCTTTGGTTGCTATCTGCTGGTTAGACCAGGTCATCACACCGCTCTGTTCAGTGTGCTAGTTTTTACCATTCTCCCAGGCTGAACTTGAAGTCTTGGTGCTCATTCTAAATTAGGAGTATTCCTTTCACATGGAAAACTTTTTAAAAATTCTAATGCCATAGGGAAAATTATGCTATCAGATGCAGAGAGACAAGGTTTCCTTGAGAAACAGGATGAAGCTTGAAGCACATTTCTTCATCATCTCCAAAATTAATTATAAAAATAATTTCCGAAATCAAGCACTTCTACTGTTAAGTCTCTAAGCTACAAAGGAAACTCTGGAAGCAGTAAGAGTTTGAAACAAGTGGGTATGTCATTAGAGTAAGGAAAAGGAAGCCAGGTGTGACTGAACATTGCCTGGAAGTGGAGCGTATACAGAAAAGGGAGGAGTCAACGTGAGACATCAGATCAGGGAGAACGGATGACATACACCAACACTGCCCTCTCAGAGGAGTAAATTTATCTGAACATAAATAGACTGGAAATTATTGTGTATATAAATATTTCTGACCATCTTCTGACAAGCCTGGCTCTTTCGCATTGTAACATTTCCCCTGTGCTCTGAAAAGAGAGTTCTACTTAGCCCTCTCCCCGCTCCACGCCTCTCCTAACAGAAGCAATAAAATTCAACCGATGCTCTTTCAGAAACAGCTTTAGGAAATTCCAGCAGCAGAGTGACACCACCTTGTTAAACTGCAACGTTTGGGGTTTCTATGGGTTTAATAGATCTGTTACTGATTTGTTTATATTCTGTTTACTCAATGATCTAGAAATACAGCATATTGTATCTTTATATTCTATTTACTCAATGATCTAGAAATGCAGCATATTGTAGCTTTATATTCTATTTACCTGATGATCTAGAAATACAGCATATTGTATCTTCATATTCTATTTACTCGAAGATCTAGAAAATACAGCATATTGGTATCCAACATGACATTATCATACTTTCTTTTTACTTTATTTTTTCCCCGCAAGCCTTCCTTTGAAATCTGTAATTCAGTCTTGTATCTAGGGCCCAATAAAGCTGATGTGCCGTTAGTAATTCAACAAGAAAACTGCTAAACCCTGCCTCTGGATCAGTAAAAATGAAAAGTATTCTTCTACAATCTAATTTAAGTAGGTGCTAGAGAACATGCATATTTTTTTAAGGCAATAATAATTAGTAAAACAGAGATAATCAGCTGGTTTTGGCATCACGTTAGCCATCTTACTTACAGTTCTCATAATGAACTGTGAAGGAAAGATTTTTCTACTTTTACAATGCTAAATAAAATCCCCTGGAGAACTAATCCTACAAAACGATAATTCCCTGTTATCAGAGTCAGAAATTCAGGTTCTCAGTATGAAGGCATCACTATGTTCCATGTCAGGATTTTATTTCTGAAAACACAAATTGCTTAGAAGCACAGACTTCTGAAGAAATTCACTCACTTGAAAGTTAAGCATCGTCATAAGAGACTGAACCAGGAATGAACTACAGCAGCTCCATTACTCCTTAACTTACGTCAAAAATCCTGCCTAAGATTGAGATACGTCTGTTTTCCAATAAAATCTTGTTTTCACACTAGAGCATTGTTCAGAAAGATAAATCCATTTTATGGAGAATTTTGATATTTCACAATTTGATTTTGTCCGTATTAGCTTAAACCAATTGCCAGCGTAACTGACGGGGAACCTATAAAGGGAATTGTTAACAAAACCTGGGGACTATCTGAAGCCATCCCAGGAAAACTGAAATCACGTCTTTCAAACAAACAGAAAAAGTTATTGCAACCAAGCAGTTTTACTGAGCAAAAAAAGATACAGAAGTAACTAAGAATTAAATAAAATAAAATAAATTTTAAAAATTACTTCACAGAGAACCAGAAAAAACAGGTTAATGACGGGCAATACAGATAAAAATAAACCCACATGACTAATAAGAGGCATTAAAGAAATCATTGAAATACCAGTGCTTAACAAATATGAAATGTCAAAAGACATTTCTTAAATTATTAAGAACAATAAAAGTGTATTTTGGCCATGTGCAGGTCAACTGTTTGGAGCAAATGGTAACATTTTCAGTAATTCAGGAACAGCCAAAGTGCGTGCATTAGCTAGTTCTCTTTTGTATTTGGAGCAAAGTAGGTGGCTGTATCCAGCTCGTGTGCTGTCATGGACAGGACAAAAGGGTTACTATCTGTAACCGTACACAATAGGAAGCATTTTAAACATCAAAAATAATGATTTTTGCAGAAAGAATGCAAAAATCAATGGTGCTGGATAATTTCTCATTAATAGATATAATAGCTGTACCTAAAGGGCTTTGTATACCAGTAATATTTTATGGATTCCTGGAAAACTGAGGCAGTTCCAGAGAACTGGAGAAGTGCCATTCTTAAAAGTTGTAAGAATATTAGTAAGCGATGAATATGAGTTAGTGCTGTCTCACAGACATAAATCCAATCGAACATTGGTGGCTTTTGTTAAGGATTACTGGACAAGGGATTACTGACTCAGGATTACTGATTTGATTGCTAACATCCACTTTGTTGATAGGCAGATTTCTACCAGCTGCTTGATTTAACATCAGATGAATCTTGAATTTAAAAACTTCTGTTACATAGAGCGAACAAGATATCTATTAAGAGGGGTTAAATAACCAACTCAATGATGAAACTTGAGAACATGTTCATGGGAAGATATCGATGAAAGAAAACATTTCAAGCATAACCTTACAGGCTGTATCTGTACCACGTGAATACCTGCGTTTCTTCTGAAAGGTGTGTATCACAAAGGACACACTAATTTGTCCACCTTGATTCCTTAGTACTTTTCTTTGCAGGAGCATATTCTGTCACCCCAGCTATCTCACACCTCTGTGCCTTGCCCCCCACACCTTGCATACATATTCCCAATCAAGCTACTTTCTGTTGTTGCTACTAAGTTCAGTGAGGAATTTCATTTGGCCATATGCGACCCTGAGAAAGGATGAGATGAACTAGAAGGAAGTGGTCTGAGCAATTCAAAATCCATCTTCAACAATGGAGGGCGCTACAGCCACCCTGAATTCCCGTGGATATCATAGAATGACAAAATCATTGAGGTTGGAAAAGACTTTTAAGATCAAGGCCAAACATTAACCCAGCACTGCCAAGCCCACCAGTAAACCATGTCCCTAAGGATCCCATCTGTGTGTTTTTTGAACACTTCCAGGGATGTTGACTCCACTGCATCCCTGGGCAGCCTGGCCCAGTGCCTGACCAGCCTTTTCCATGAAGAAATTGTTCCTGATACCCAGCCTGAACCCGCCCTGGTACAACCTGAGGCCGTTTCCCCTTGTCCTGTCGCTCGTTCCCTGGGAGCGGAGCCCGACCCCCCTGCCCACCGCCCCTGCCAGGCAGCTGTAGGGAGCGGCCAGGGCCCCCCCGAGCCCCCTCCTCTCCAGGCTGAGCCCCCCCAGCTCCCCCCTGAGCCCCCCCCAGCCTTGTGCC
>JAVJGI010000063.1:70509022-70531048 GCA_035590275.1 Ibycter americanus
GTTTATATACTCAGCATGGCATCCCACGGTATGGAGTATCCCTTTGGCTAGTTTGGGTCACCTGTCCCGGCCGTGTCCCCTCCCAGTTTCCCGTGCCCCCCCCAGCCCTATGGCTGGCAGGGCCCAAGGAACTGAAAAATCCTTGATTTAGTATAAACATCACCCAGCAGCAACTGAAACCATCAGTGTGCTGTCAACACTGTTCTCACAGCAAATCCAAAACACAGCACTGCACCAGCTACCAAGAAGAAAATTAACTCCTACCTCAGCCGAATCCGGGACACTCCCGTTCTGTTCCAGCCTCACTTCACGTTGCTGTCATCACGCTACTGCCAGACCTTCCCCTTCTCTCCCACTCTGCTCCTCCCCCTAAATATTGCCACCAGCCTTTAGCCTTGGCTATTCCGGTGAACTGATTGCTGGCTCCAGAGGGGAGGCAGAGCGCTGCCTTGCACATCCTCTATTTCTTTGACTTCGTCAACACAGGATTCCCAACTATCAATGCAAGGTTGTTTTGACTTTGCTTATTCCATTTCTTTAACCACTTCTCTTTTCCTTCTGACTTATGATCTATGAATTTTCACTGTGATTTTTTATTTCACCTTCTTCTATGCAGTCCATGTGCAAAGCCAAGTTAACCGTTCCATTTTACTGCTGCCCCACTTCTCACCTGTTCATGTCTATGATTTCTCTCTCGATCTCTATAACCTCTTATCCTCTTGTGCTTTTAGCACCAGCTTTTAAATGCATCCATTTAACACCTCTTCTGTCCCTAGCTTTCATGACACACTTTCTTCCTTATTCACCTCTTCCCTGTGATGGCTCATGTATCACATTTTTTTCTTTTCTTCCCCTTCCGTTCTGCACTTTTCCTACTGATTTTTTGCCCATATTTCCAACTGACTTCATCATCACAAATGTTCTTCTACCACATTTTTTTTCCTTGAGCTCATTTCAGCTAATCTGCTCCCCAGTTTTTAGTTACTCATCACATTGCTCCAGAAAAAGGGAAAAGCTGGGCAAGAACAGAGGCCAGGTATATCTAACGAGATCGGTACGGGACAGCCTTTGTTAGCTGCTACAAGTCAGGCTAAGCTGGCTGGGAAATGACACCCTGAGCAAGCTCCAGGCTGGCCGGGTTGCATTTCAGGTGGGCAGACAGCCAGGGTTCCTCAGCACGTGTCCGTACCTCAAGGAACAGGGATATAGGGAAAGGAAGTGTTTAGGACCAAACGATTTGAAAGGGCTTCTGCACCAGTTGCTGGCACATCGCAGGTGGTGTGAAAGCAGAGACCGTTTGTTTGTTTACCCAGAAGAGCATAAATCAGCGTAACAGACAGGTCGTCTGTTTAAATAGGCCATGACACGCTGTCAGCTACCCCGGCATGTTACTTCTGCCAAGGAATGCTGTTTGCCTTCCCCTTGAGTGTGTGAATGTCAGCGAGCTAATTACAACACTTTAATCACATTTGAGCTTACACAGTTTAGCAAGTCTGTTAGGGCCAAGCACTAACCCCTGAAGTGGAGGAGCATTCCGTTGCCTCACGTAGCTTTGAGCTTCTCAAGCTCCCCTCTCATCCAGAACAAATTCATTTTTTCTTTAAAGCTTGACTGACATCATTCATTTATAAATACCCAGCTATCCCAGTGCCACCTCTTAATACACAGTATTTTGCATACAGCCGTGGAGGACAGAAAGGGAGCAGTAAGAGAACAGCCCTGCAGCCAGCAGCACTTACGCAATTTCAGGCCACGCGATGAGTAAAGGATGCCTTACTACCGCCAAAAGTCCAACTACATGGAAGCATCCCGCAAGATGAAGACTGACACAAAACTCAAACAAGGCAACAAGGCCACTATCACTGGCAAGACTCTCCCAGCTCACACAGACCATGGCGTTTTACGAGTTTCCCACCTGTAGAGCTTCAGGTAGGCTTTGCAGCATGACTTGAAGAGCTGCATCCTCAAGTTATCTTGGAGTAGGGAAAGAACCAATTTCCAGAGTGCTACCTGCTCTGCTGGCAAACCTTCCACATTTAAGACGTTTTAAACTAGGAGTTTCAGGTATTTTTATAGCTGAAGTATCATCAGAAGTAACAGGACACCAAAGCACCCAGGACTGTTTCACTCTTACTCCATTCCTCATCCCTTCTTCCTTCTCAAGAGGAGTTACACGCACAGTGCACAACATTTTTCCAATATTTCAAATTAATTTTAAAAACATTCTTCTTTAATGAATAGCCGTTAATCTATGGTAATTTATCTTTTGAAATGCCACCCATTCAGGTGTATTCAGCCTGGAATACCTCAAAGGGCTGAAATTTTCTTTCTTGCTGTTCAAGTAACGTGTGTGCCCTAAAGCCGACAGGCAGGTGGGGTGTAGGCAGTCCGCACCGTGCCCAGGTACTCGCACATCTCATCCTCCTCAGTGAGTGAGTGAGTACGTGCCAGCCATCACTAAAGTGTTAGGAACCTTGATCGTTAATTAAGACAATTATATCAAGAAAAAGTCTAGAGTTATGCCCATAGGCAATGAGATCGCTGGGAGCTAGTGCAGCCGGTGAGGTGACAGGAACCAAACACACTACTTCTGGTTTCTTTGGAAAGAAAGGCTTTTATCTGGTTCACTTGTTCATGTTTCTTTAATTTCTCCAGTGAGATCCCAAGCATGAAGAAGACAAATCTTTTCCGAGGATAAGCATAATACCCTTCTCGAGTGCTGAGCTACTCAAAAGATGTACTCTATGTGTAACCAAGGATAGGAATTTGATAAGAAAAGAAAATTCTTGTCATCTTTTTTCTAGTTCCATTAATTCCTTTCCACAGATCATGCTAATCCAATAATGATTATCTCCCTCTACAGCTCTTTTCCAAGCAGATTTCTATCAAGCATATAAAAAGTTGTTTCAATTGCCTTTCATGCACTGATGTTTCTCTGTTACAATTATTAGGATGCTTCTAATTAGCAAGCAGCTTTTAAAGGACTGATTTCTTCATATCTTTCCTCTATACTGCTTACCTTCCTCCTTATTCTCAACCCCCTTCATACAGTGATTAAGGGATCCTCATTATAAATTCCTTTTTATTCACTTTTCCACAACAGCATTTTTGAAGGATCAGAGCCAGCAATTTTTGTTCAGACGTAATCAAAAGTAATAAGCTTTGAAAGCCCACCCTTTAAATATGTCTGCCTATCCCATAAAGGTCTTAAGGTGACAATCAGCCAGATAGCGATCTGCCTGCACTCAGAGTGATCTGACTGCCGTGCCTGCTGTGTCTGAGGGCAGACCTGCAGCATCCAACAAGGGACATGCACAGAGATCTAAGTCCATACGGCTTAGCTCCCTGCAAACTCTTTAGCTAAGTTCTGGAAGCAACACAGCTACAGGACAGCCGCCGACTTCTGCAGCATCCTAGGCTCAGTCTGACTCCGATACAACTGGAGCATCTCTGGACTGAAGTTACAGAGCAGGGTGCCTGCACCAACTTTGGCAAGACGCAAGAGACCTGAATTCTGTTTTCATATCCTTTTAGGGGGAATAAAGTCAAATAAAGAACAGGGGCAGAAGGGAAGTTGGGACATACAGAAGACAACCTCCAGAGCCACAAGAAGAAGGTTCAATAATCAGATATTTACCACTGGTTTTCTTCACAGTTCAAACAGCCTTTTTCTGTCTTCAGCAACAGGCAAGTCTTCCCCATAGCTAACTCAAAATACTTTTTTTTTTCTGCTCCATCTAGAGCTTTCTCATAGCACATGAAAGCCATCCAAGTTCTCTTCACTTTACAATGAAACACCCTGAAAAGACAAGCTGGCTTGTGACGGAAGTGAACCTGTCAAGCAGCTGAAAACTGAAACATCTTTACTGGATGTTCCCTGAATGGTTTAACCCCGGCCGGCAACTGGGACCATGCGGGCGCTCGCTCACTGCCCCTGCCCCCAGCGGGATGGGGAAAAGGTAAAACTCATGGGTTGAGACAACAACAAATAAATAGTTGGAAAAAAATAAAACAACAACAATAATAACAACAACAACAATAATTGTAATGGCAAGGAGAGGGGGGAATAAAACCCAAAAGAAAAAAAAACAAGTGATGCTCAGTGCAGTTGCTCACCTGCCACTGACCGATGCCCAGCCAGTCCCCCAACAGCAATTGGCCACCCCCAGCCAGCTCCCCCCAGTTTATATACTGGGCATGATGCTCTATGGTATGGAATATCCTTCTGGCCAGTTGGGGTCAGCTGTGCTGGCTCTGCTCCCTCCCGGCTCCTTGTGCCCCTGCTCACGGGCAGAGCCCAGGGAACTGGAAAGCCCTTGACATAGAGTGAGCGCTACTTGGCAACAACTGGACCATCAGGGTGTTATCAACGTTATTCTCATGCTGAATCCAAACCACAGCACTGCACCAGCTACTAGGAAGAAAATTAACTCTGTCCCAGCCAAAACCAGGACATCCCTTTCTTGCTTTACCTTCAGGGTAAAAGTGGTTCAGCACACTAATCAAAAGTGCCCATCCAACATATGAACTCTTACTAACATAATTAGCCAGCAAAGCCTGACTAGCTTATTTCCAGCTCTGCTTCCTTTTCAGCTTACAGGCTAATGCTAATGAGTTGCTGTAGTCATTAGTGGACATTGATAATGCGACTCTAGTTCCCAGGTGGGTGATTTTTTTTTTCTTTTTTTTACCATAATCAGTCATGTTCCTAAATTAAACCCTGAAGGAAAAGGAAGAAGAAAGCAGCCCACCAATAATCTAAGTAACTTTTTACAGTAGCAAGCCACTCTCTCATGCACCATCGTGCAGGGCTCGTTACAAAAGTTTTTACTCATACACAGTGCACAGGCTGCACAAGATATGAACACCTCTATCAGGTCCATAGGAATTACTTTGCCAAAACACACTGATGGTTTTCCTGCCTGCCTCTCCTAGTGATAGAAACATCTGATCTTTCTGAGTGGCATAACCTCCCCATCATACATTCGAAGTGTGCGTTATTACAAAGGCAAGATGACTTTGTGACCCCAGCTACTAATAAGCTTATCCTATGACATAAAAGAACCAAAAAAAATAATTTTATAATATGTTAGCATGTGTGTCCACCAATGTTATTTTTCTTTTCAACTGTATGTCCGGTCACTTGAGTCCTGCTGCCTTCTGCTATTTGTTCAAATGGGTACAAATACAGTGAAATGTACTTGAAGCACCTGAAGTTTCATTATCTTTTGGCATATTCTAGATTTCACTTCCCTCTGACTATGAAAACTCAGAACTGTCAAAACAGAGCACACGATTTTGTCATTTTCTTACTCTGGTGTTCACTAGTGTGCCAAGTGGTAGATCATATAAGGCATTAACGAACTTGCTTGGCTGCAACAAATGTCTTCAGAAACAGAAATGGGCTTTAAAAATGTACGGTTAAGAACTTCTACTTCAGGTGACTTTGGACAATATAAACTGCACTGTGAAATACTTGCTATAGTTACAAAAAAATTATCTGTCATTGTGTTAGTATTAGACAGACCAAAATTCAAGAGACAAATACAAATTTAAAATACTTTGAATCTTCCTAGGGATTTGCACTGCTTTCATCACTGTACTACCTCTGAAGTCTCTGAATGACCTTCACAGTCTGGACTCAGCAATTCACATTTTTGCTGCCAGTGCTAATATTTGCAATGGGTTATTGGAGATCAAGTTGGAAAGGGTGTCTCATCCACACTAAATTTTAACAGCTTCCTCATACAGTGCCATACATCTTCCTTATAGGTTTTCCAAAGGCAAAGTCTTTGAAAGATTAAAATTTAGGCAAAGGGATAATTTTTTTCTATTATTAGCCTTGCAAAGACCATGACACTCCTTTCCTCTTCTCCTTAAAAGATTGTTCCAGAGCCACCCCCCAGTAAAAGGATACAAGCTAGTTCTAAGGTCTCTCTTTTGTATTTTTCCCCTGTTTTCCAAAGCACAGAGATGAATCAACACAGTCCTTCTGGAGAGTATGCTCTGTGTTCATCTAAAGGCTTTCAGGTAGTCGAAAAGCATTAATGAGAAGCAGCTCCCTCAGCAGCAGCCAGGCGCTGACTGCAGCCAGCACAGCAGCCAGCACCCGCGGAGGCTGCCACATCCGTCTGAAGCCACAGTTGTAAAGGCAGATGCAGCATTTGGTGCAATGCAGAAATGCATTTCGCCAGCCAGGGAGATGTCACTTTTGAGATCATCGACATGAAGGCATGAAAGCACAGCATTAACCCCCTGACATTATCTTCAAGCAGCAGCTCACTGTTCTGCTCTGCAAGTCACTTACAATCAGTTTTCTCTACCAGCGTACCCAGCTGCATCCCTGGAGCCAGCTTCACCCCCAGCCATAGAGAAGAATCCAAAGGAACTTGTAATTTATTGACAAATCTGCTTCAATATTTCACATCAGTTGGCCTTAAGACATTCGCAGGCTAAGCTGCTAAACCCATTTAATTTACCTTTGCAAAATGATTTCCAGTTACCCAGTGTAATGCCTGAGGACATACTGACATCTCGGGAGATGATAAGATCTGTTCAGAATACCTGCCTTCTAATGGCAGAGCATGCCTGGGTTTTATTTTAGCATCACCACTTTTGAGGTGAAAGAAGGAAAAATACTGTGTAAAGAATTAAAACCGGTACATAGCTTAGGCTAGAGAATAAGGGCTATGAAGAAATCTCTGCAGTGCAGTCAGCATGCAGGAGGCTGCCATCCTGCTGAGACGCTTTGCTTGTTGCACTTTCTAAGTGTTCTGCTTTCTGCTAGAAAAGAAGATGTCTTGCGTATCTTTTAATTCCCATGAAGGGAATAAAAACTTCTTGCTTTTGGTGTTTTTTTTAAATCTTTTAATCAGCCAGCACACACTGTACCTAAGGAGTTGAGAGAAGTACGGAGCTCTACAACGCTGCCATGAGAAACATACCTGAACCAAAAGCCCTGAGCAGAACGCGCCCTGCCAACCAGACATGTTCACCTGCCTTTTGCAGACAGGTGAAGAACGTGGTCCAAGCCAGCCCTGAGCCAAAAGCTGTATAGTCACATCAGCACAGTACCGCTTCCCAATGGAGCCGGTTTGGCTGCTCAGCTACGGTACCAGGCTGCCCAAAGGTGCAGGCACGCAGCTCCTGGCTCAGAGCTGGCCCGGCTGCTGGCAACACACAGCACGAGCAGGGAGAGCCCACATCTATCTGCAAAGAAACAGAAAGAATTTGTTTTGCTTCAGAGAAGCAGAAGAGCATTGCTGTCTACACGTGTGGGCGAGGGAGAGGACGCAATGAAGCAATGGGATGTTGTCTACGGAAGACCAGCTACGAGGAAACTGAACAAGTTTAGGCTGAAAAGTAGGAGAACGCTTTTTCCATCACGGCAACGAGATATTGGAACAGCTTCTTAAAAGAAATGCTAAGCTCATAAATTTGATTCACTTATAGAAAGGGGTTTATAACACAGTTGGGTGGATGGACACAAGAATCCAGGGGATAGCTCTGTGTTCTTTCAAAGAGCCTGAAATCCCAACGGAGTTCTGGTGCGGCACCCCGGAGGGAAACACATTGTGCTCTGGGAAGGCTCAGACACAAATCCAGGGGTGAAATATGAAGCTGTTAGTTACAAGTTAAAGTTAGCTGTTAAAAGTTAAACTTTGGAATATATTCCTTAGGTATCTCACATTTCTTACCTAATCTCTGTTGTCTCCAGGCTAACTGACAGGTTTCTCCATGGGATCCTAGAAGATACGCTACTGAAGTCTTGCAAGATCCATAATACTTCCCTTGTCGCGAGTTTTAACACATGAAAGATAACTCTACCCTCGATAGGCCTTTCTTGCATGTTACTCCATTTTCCATTTATCCCTACGTACTTGATATTTACTTCCTTCAAAGCTGATTCTAAAGCTTTGCATACTAGACCAGGCAAAAAAATCCATAGTTCTTAAATGCCAATTATTTTCTATTTGTAACTGTATCCTTCATCATCATTCATTTAACTAAAATTCGCAATAGTAAACCTGTAAATTAATATGCCAGTAAGTTCAGAATTCTTGGCCAAGCATCTGTTTCAGAATTCCCACCTATCATTTTCTGTTTGCTCCCCTGGTTGCTGTCTTTAATTTTGGAGGAAGAATTAAGAACTTAATATTGTTTGAAAATTTGCAGAGATGATGGGCAAATGTCCTGCGAATTTGTCACCTCTCACAAAAATTTCTTCCAGATATTAAGTTCTGGTATTCTTTGGACACATTTTTTCCTTATTCTAGTGAATACATTCAACCTTTTTTTAGAACGGTTTGGAGACATGGTTTCTCTTCCCTGGACTTTAAAATGGCTGGGAAACGCTGCCCACTGCGAGGGCTCTGCGAGGCATTTTGTTGCCCACCGGCCCAGCTGACCAACGGACGGCCAAGCTGCCTATCCCAAGTCCCAAGAAGCACTGCCTCCTTCACCATGGCATACCTGAATCAGTGTCTCCAGCTCCAGCTGGGTGACACAAACGTGCTCCCGAAGAAAGTCAGCCTTCTCTAGCGCGATCGTGTTCTTCTGCCTGCTCTCGAAGGGCTGCTCCAGGGCGCGGAAGACGAGTCCTCCTGTCACCAGGTAAACTACCACCACGACGAAGATGGCCACCACTGTTTTCCACTTCATGACTGTCTGCAGGCCTTGAGAAGGGGCTTCCATGGTAGCAACGACGGTGGCTCGGGAGGAAACGGAGAGCCGTGGAGCTGGGTAATGCCCGTTAGTTTTGGGCTCAGGTTCACAGGCTGGCACTGGTGAGGGAACAGCCACTGAAACATAAGTAAAAAAATCTTATTCAATATCACATCCCTAAGGCAGTGACCTTGACCTTCCTATACAACTTTCCTAAGTACCACTTTCAAGACTCTCGCATAAAACCATGTTATTCACATAGATGGGATTCTTCTCCTCTGGAAGGCTCCGTGTGTGGTTTGCCCACCCACACACAACCCACCTCAAGGGTTTGCTTCACCCGTTATCTCTAGAACTGGACAGGCCGGTTGCATACGGCAAAAATTTCAGAAGGATGCAGAAAACCATTTATCCAATGAGAACATGAAAATTTTGACTCGTTAGGATATCGATTACACAAGGTGGCATTTGGTGAGGGACCCTCACGGTGATTTATGTCCTTAAATCATAATACTAATAGTATTAATAGTGCTGGGAAATTGAACTGCTAATGATCAGTGATCACTACCTGGCCTGGTATTGACAGAAACAGAAAATGCTTTGCAAAGCACAGTGCCGTTTGGCTCGCCAGCATAACCAGGGCCATATTATTTACAAGGATTCACAAAACCATCCCTTCTGAAAATATTCTGAAAGCCCAGAAGCTTCACAAATTTTAGCACAAATCGTTCTTCAGCCAAAGCGTACTGGATATCTGAGGTCAAAGTCACTCACGCACCGAGCACAACAACGGACACCCCAGCCCGAGACACAGACACAGTATAGCCCACATGGCCTCGGCAGTACATCACCGCTAACGAGCAACGACTTCCAGCCAGACTTATTAGCCCGACCACTGTGTCAAGCTACCAAGGCATCCGAAGCAAAGCTGGCTCGCCTCCGTATAATTCAGGTGTCTCAACATCATACTTCCCCACTCTCTGTTGCCAGTGTTAGCAATGGCAGGGTGAGGCCGGGCTCCTCAGCATCCTCTGGTATAATGGTACCACATGCAGGCTTTAAAGATGCTGGATTCATTTTAAACCAAATCCCTGCTGTAATCTTACCATGGTGTAGTTGTCACTGGCCTGTAATTTCTTTGAAACCATATTAATTTATTTCATATCAGACCTAAATCAGATTACAGTTGAAATACAGTCTCTTTAGCTACATTCTCTGAACTTATTCCCAAAGTGTCTTTGCTGTTTTGCTCAGAAATTAAAGCAGAAGGTTTTACATCTGATCAGAGTGGCACCATAAACTGATTCTATACAATTTGAACGTACAACGTGATTACACCTTGAGTTTGAAGTGGACTACAACTCTTTCCCAATAGAAATCGTTTTATGATACAGAATAATTTAAGAACTCAGCTGTTTACTACAGTCACATTCTCCTAGAAGTGATGCATCTCTGAAGCATTGCATTGAGGACAGAGCATCCAGCTGACTTGCTAACCAATAAACTACAGAAAGCTACAGTTGCTTTACACTTCCAGTTAATATTTCTTTTCATACGTGACTTGGAAGGTCCAGATATTAAATAGATTAGAAAGGATCCACAATCAGAGGAAAAGCTTCTGTAGTTGATCCCCTTTGTGTGTATCTCAGTTTTGCAACACCCGTGGCACAGCTGCTCAGTTTGACCATGAAAAGGTCATTATGGTTTCTAACACTTACCAGCCAGGTGGAGTGACATCAAACTTAATGGGATAATTTCTCTTACCTCCGCATATATTTCACGGAAGATCTAAGAACTCGAAGTGACAATAAGGAGAAGAGTGACAGTGTTAGAAAGAAGTCACGCTTTTTGTAAAAGAGAACAATTATTTCATTCTCTAAACCTCCTGAAAGGAAAGGATTATTGTAATAGGCACAGTGAGTTTCAGCAGGAAATATCAGAAAATTATTCAGAAGAAACATCACACAGGGAGGCTGTGTGAAGCGGTTAGAACCTCCCTTCCTCTATAGGCAAATATCTTAAATCTGAGTCACATCGTCTCCTTATGAACTAGAGAGATTCGAGTATTCCCAGAAGTGGCTCAGCCGATGTAAATCAGTGTAACAGAACTGCCGTGGATTCCATGGAATTCAATCAATTTACATTCGTTAGAGCCCATAACTACTGTGTACATTGTGAATCAACACCAAATCTGCAAGCCTGAGGGCTGACTTTGCACTCTGGAGATTATTCAGCAAAACAGCCTGATGATCGGAGGCTCACGTGGTAAGAAGAAGAGCAGAATTCATGTGACAGAAACAGCGTGCTGCAATGTTTTGAAACTCTCTCAGTGGAGGGAGAAGCCTGACTTTGATACCCCACAAACAATAAGTCAAGAGGAAGGAAGTCAAGAGCTGGTAGAGTTAAAACAGCTTTTGTGAGTTTTCTGTTCCGCCCTGCTAGTATAAATGTTGTTTCTTATTCAAATCATAGTTCTGGCAAAGTGTTAATAACAGCTTTACAGTAAAATCGTGGCCTGTTTGATTCTGTCTTCGAAGGAAAATGTGTTGTACTGATTTAAGAACAAGATGGGAAGTTCAGGGTTGGGATTGTAAAATGTTCCTATGAATATTGTGCCACTTCCACAGCTCAATGGATTAGTATGCTTGGCTTGCTTATCTCTAAAATAAAAGATAGCTCTTTTCGTAAGAAGAACTGTGTTAAAGTCTTTCATTCTCTATTAATGATAGCTACCCTAAGTGTATAAAGAAATGTTGATCCTATTTTAAGTGATATAAATTAATACACAGGAAAAGCCTATTAAAGCAGCTAGCTGAGCAACTGAGGGTTACCAGCCCGCCTGCTCTCAAGGCTGATGCAGAAGGCACAGCTGCAGTCAGCACCCCAGAGATGTTTCAGGGTAGACTTTAAGCAGCTGTTAGGTATTGGAAAACCAGTGCAGGTACTCCGCCTAGTAGCTATCTCACTCTTTATGTCAAGAGCGGGGCTAGTGACTAAAATAATAAAATGATAAAATAATGCTTACTTTTCTAACATGAGTGTCCTACAGGAATCCATGTCTGTACAATATTTGAGCAAACATATGAACATAAAAGCTATATAAACTTCCAGAAATTCAACAAGTAGTTCTACTAAAATCAAAGGACGGACTACAGTGGCAATTCAACAACGTACAGAGCTATACAAACACTTTAAGAAAATAAAGGACTACATAAATTCTTGCATTTGCAGAGATAGTTTAGACTGTAGTTTAGGACCAATGTAGAGCAAAAGAGAAGAGGATATGTTTACAATAAATGCAGAACCACCCCTGCTTTATTCATCCATGGTTTTTCAAAACAAGCTGCTGCCAGAACAGGCTTTTCCCAGAACAGAGTCTCATCCATGTGTGTTTCTTAAATCATATTGAAAAAGACTTAATCTGCCTCGCTGAAAGCAGCAATGAATCTCCATTCACACGCACGCACCAGATGAGTAGGCAGGTAACCTCAAAGGAACAGGTGCCCTCCAAGGAGCACACCAGTCTTTCAACACTGGCCTTACCCCAGTAGGAGGATGCCAGTGGGGCAAGACAGGGGAGCTCCTGTTTGTTTGGATAAGCTTCAACATAAGGCAACTGAAGAGATCGATGCTACAAGTCAAAATAAGAAGTTAGGATCTGTACAGTTGTTTGCCTCCAAGAGTACTACCACCCTACCTGCGCTTGATGCACCGACATAACAGCACAGCCAGGCCTCCTGCTGACACGTGAGGGGCTGAAACACCTGAGATCTCTGCTAATACTGATGAGAATTAAGCAATCAAAGCTCCCACTCACTGACCGTCAAGACTGGGGCAAAGCTTAACCCAACTGTAGCAGTTGGCAGCTGGGCTAGATGACCCTTGTAGGTTCCTTCCAGCTGAAATTCTCTATTCTAAAGCAAAATGCTGTAGCGTAAAACATTGGGGCTATTGAAACAATGTGCCATAAGACGTTGTTTCAGGTTAAAAATTGGCCTTTAATACTGCAGGTATGCTTTCCTTTAGGAGACTGATGTTTCTAAGAACAGGTTAGACTGATTTCTGCCAGAAGTATTTAGGTACAGTTGGCCCTGTTTTACAGCAGCAAGACGAGCTAAATAACCTGTTATGATGCTGTGAAAACAGTTCTAATTTAAAGGGAAAATCTCCAAACAGAGAGGTTCAAAGTACAACCACCCCAGAAGGACAGCGTCAAGTGAGAACCAAAAGGCAGAGAAGATGTTCGACCACCTTTTGCCTGTGAAGACGCTAAGCATGCCTTTGCCCCATTGACCTATATCCTGGCAACTATCTTACCCAATATGCCAAGAACATAGGAGATACCAAAGAAACGCGGTTTTAGAAGAGAGTTTCTCAACTGGCTTATACCAAATACAATTTTTTTAAATTAACATACCTACCTCTGTGGTATTGCTGTCACAAGTTATATCTGTGAAAAAAATGTAAGTCAGGTTTAATGGAGTATCTTACTTTTAGTATTTTATTTTCTTCCATGTTCCTGTGTTACATGAGCACACAAGAATATATGTACATTCTAATGAGAATAGAATACTCCGACACATCTGAGGCAAGTGTTGCTTTCACAGGATTCAGCACAGAACTAGACTGAGATCATACATACTCATGCATTCATAAACCCAGCAGCTGGCTTTAAGTTTAATACATGAGTTGATCAAAAATGAAAGTGGACATTTCATCTCCCATTTTAGTGGGTCCACCCAAGGAAGGCAACAAGGTACTTTCAGCTCAAGTCAAAAAGTTCTGTGATGTGCATCTGAAGGTAGGCGCTAGTACATTTCCCCAAATCCTTATAATATGATGGGAGGGGTTTTAAAGAAAGGAGATCATGCTTTCTTCAGGCATTTACATAGTCAAGCATGCAAAATTCCCCATGGAGTCTTCCTTATGTTTGTCTGACAACTCAAAGTTTTGTTCACATTACAATCTTATCACGCAGCCCAGTTTCACTGAGAAAATTCATGAGCAAATCGTGCTCCCTACAGCTTTCACAAGGTCCTACGTGGGGTTATCAGTGCTTGTACATCCTTTCCGTAGCACTACTTAATAAGCCAGCGTTCCCTCCCACAGTAATTTAGAAATACAGTATTTTGTCAAGTGTATGAAGCTGCAGAAAAGAGACCCGGAGCACCACGGCTCGGAAATGTCCGTGAGGTGCTAGCCAAGTCCACTACAGCTCCCCTGGACCGGCCACTAAAAGCAGGTGGATCTACCTTCTCTAAGATGGATTATAGAGGACTGGGGGATGAAAGGACTCCACTAGCCACAATGGTTTTAGTGTACCAGCAGGAGCCTCATTTATTTCATTTTCACTGGACAGAGTATGCTAGTTGCTTGGGTTCCTCCCCCCCACTCCTCTTCTGCAAGGGCCACACACCAAAGGTAACATCAAAAGGGCTTCCTGACTGAACGCGTGGAGGGGCAGGAAAACGAGCAGCCCACCGGTGGTCAACGTATGCTCCTGCGCTCCGAGGCTCTGGCTCACGTCCAAACAGAAGCTCCTGGGGTACATGTGTATCTAGCATCTCCTTGCAATCTCACAACCATCCCACAGCCTCCCCACAGCCATCTCAGCTGCTGGCTGCTTGGGATAAGAGAGCAGGGCTGTGCCTGGGGGTCAGAGCAAGGAGAGGAGGTTTGTTAGAGGAGGAGCGGAGGCAATGAATGTATTAAACTATCAGCCATGCCAGCTGCTCATGAACACGTCACAAACAGAAACTACACACGGGTTTATGGATGAGGGACTTCGCACATCCAGCAGGAAATGGGTGGCTGCTATACGCGTGATGGAAGTAATGAAACGTGGAAGTTTCTGTCCATGTGTAGCCAAAAAATCATTAAGCCATTAAAATTTTGCATTATGAGGACATGGCTAATCATTTCCACCACCTGCTTTTCTTGCTATTCCAGCCCCCTCCCCACCCCCAATTTTCATCTCTGTCTGTTGTGGGGTTTTTTAACAGGTTTTGTAAAGCAGAAAGCATACGTTTAACCAGCACAATGAACGCTGGAATTTTACACGCTGGGCACTCAAAAATCTGACACTGGTTTAGAAAATCTGGGGTTTAGAGCAAAAATCCCAGTAGACAACAACTGTGTCTGCCTTTGTGTTTGTGCAGCATCTTTGCATGATGTGGGCTAATTAACAGGTGACATTTCAGCTGTGATCAAGAAATGGGAGACCAAATCCTGCCCGCAGGCTATGATTACATTTGGGGCAGAACACTAGTATCCCTGTGGCTGTTGTTCTGGAGTGAGGCATAATGAGGAGCACTGCTGTCTGGGGACCACGGGATCCATACAGCCATGGATCAAGAAAACTGCTCTCAGCGCTGACATGTTTTACGCCAGTTTGGCCCTGGTCCTTCTGCATATCCCCAGAGCAATCAACCACATGGCTTGAGCAGTGAAAGGTATTGCAGGGCTGCCGCACCAGGGGGATATCACCCTGTTTGTCCAGAATTTTGCTGCAAAATGCTATTGAAGTGAGGAGCAGTACTATTACACTTACTGTTCGCCAAAGCAAAGCCTGACGTATTGTTTGCTTGGCAAATGCACAGAGTGCCTCCGAGCGTACAGCTTTTCACCGCAGCAGTACCCCACTGGTTAAATCTAACGTCGTTTTCTCTGAAGTGGATTCTCTAATGCAGTGTTAGCGCTGCTGACTTCAGCAACATCCCAGCCGCCTGCTGCAAACGCAGTCAGCAGCGGCAAGGCGTTCAACGAAGTACGGAGAGACAGGTAAAGGCAGAAAGGGCAACATACGTTAAACCAAAAAGACTGAAGGTGCTGTTAGAAAGTAGCACTGATGGCTCCCAATAGCCCCTTTCCCAGAGAAGGAAGGAGTATGTTAGGTTACAAAACTGCACGAGGAATAAAGTCACCGTTGGCTTCCTATAATATGATAACGCGAGTGACATATAAATGAAATAGTGAAATAAAAGTTCATATATTGAGCTCTCTCTGTTGGTGGGGAGAGAAACGTCAGTCATATGTACCAGAGGGAACTATGGCTAACCATTGCTTTGCCATCCCCGGCAGCAGCTTTGGGGGAAATGTCAGACCAAAAGCCTTCTGCAATTTTTTGTATCATTTGTCGTATAGTCCCAGCTAGCGCTCGAAATTATCATTCTCGGTAAATTTCCAAAAAATCTACATAATTCTGCTTCATCAGTTATAATTGAAACATGCTAATTAATAGCTCTTGGAATACCCCAACTGCTTAATTGATTTGGAACACAGTTACAGGAAAACAAAAAAACACTGCTGTTTTATAATGTGGCTTTTGTTCTTCTTTGTTAGAAAACGATAGTTTAGGCAAAAATAAAAAATCTTAAACAGCCTAAATCAGAACATTGTAGAAATTAAGAAATTATTGTGGTCTGATTTAAGGTCTCCCTTTCTGTAGAAAGAGCTTCCCAGCTGTGACAGCATTCACAGAGTGGTGATACTGGTGCATCAGAGATCGGAAAATCTAAAGGGAACTTAAGCCTCTTCTCTGCTCCTGGAGGGCTGCTTTAGTGGCAGGCAACAAACTCATCGGAATGAATCTTGCCTTCCACTGAAGGACACTGTCACTCCTATTCGATCCAAAGAACAAATCTTGTGGGAACCTTCTCCAATTTCTACCACCCGTCCTACCAGAGTATTGCTGCTTCCATTGAGCTGGGCAGCAAGTGCGTGACCAAAACCCAGTACCTGGCTGTTTGGTCTCCGCAAAAGTGTGTTTGGTTCAGGTGGCAAGGTGTTGGTATCGGGGTCGCTACAGTGGTGGTCTCTGTGGAAGAACAGACCCACCACAGGGCACAGCTGAGCCCATCCCCCAAGCTGGCAGCACCTCTGTGCAATCAGGGTTAACAAAGGGAACAATATTGTGCAGGCAGTAAGGAATAAGGAAAAATAAGTGTGGGAAACAATCCTGAAGACACCAAGGTCAGTTAAGGAGAAGGCGGTGCTCCAGGAGCTGTAGGAGGCATTATTCTCCTAAAACCTGTGCGAGTTTCGGAAGAAGACACAACCGAGCAGACATTTCCCTGCAGCCCGTGGAGAGGGCCACACCAGGGCAGACACCCACACTGCAGCACGTGGAGGACTCCAGACCAGAGCTGATGTTTCCTGAAGGACTGCTGCCCATGGAAAGACCATGCTGGAGCAGATTTACCCTGAAAGACTGCAGCCCATGGGAAGGACCCACGTTGGAGCAAGGGAGAAGTGTGAGGAGGAAGGTGCAGCCTAGAGGAGCTGTTACGAACTCACCACAGCCCCCCACTCCCCATCCTCCTCTGCACCACGTGGCATGGGGAGGAAGAAGAGGAGTCAGGAATGAAGGAATGAAGTTGGGCCTAGGAAAAAAATAAAGGAGGGGAAAGGTATTTTAACCTTTGTCTTTGTTTCTTACCATCCAAATCTATTTTAATCGGCAATAAATTAAGCTCATTTTCCCCATGTTGAGTCTGGTTTGCCTGTGATGGTAATTACTAAGTGATCCCCCTGTCTTTATCTAGACCCACAAAATTTTCCATCCTATTTTCTCCCCTCTTGAGGTCGAGGAGGAGTGAGAGAGCAGCTGGGTGGGCACATGACAGCCAGCCAAGGTCAACCTACCACAGACAGTTTGCACAGGGGCCACAAAGACGAGGACACAACTCAGACTGTATTGCTCAGCACTGGTTTTCCTCTGAGTCTCACCAGTCACAGAGTGCTTGTGAATCCAGGTGAAAAAGTCCATCACAATCACGCCCTAAGAATATCAATGTATAGATCAGGACTTAAACTATAGTGATGAACATGAGTTAGCTACAGAGAGGGCAAGCAGCCTTCCAACAATAATGCCTTTTTGTCACTCTCAGCTGGAGTTGGATCAATATGGAACAAAAACATTCATTTGTCTTGTTGAGTGGATTTGATTTTTTCATTTTTTATCATCTTGCATTCTCATTTTTCCTTCCCACACATAAGCATTTTATTTCACTTGTTTTCTATATACATTTAAGAAAATGGATGTTAGCAACATACATTTTCACATAAAGCTAAATGTCAAATTCATTAAATATTTCATGCTGGCATGAAATACATACACTCTTAACCAATGAAGGAAAAGTAGCAATACAGTGTGATGTCTCTGACTGACAATTTTTAAAAATATAAGAAAATCACAATCTGCTTGTAGATGTTAAATGGCTAAAAAAATGGGTGCTGGGTAAACTTGACCGGTTAGATTACTTATTTATCTAGCCGCGATCAGTTTAACAAGTGTGCAAAAGATTAAAAAGTCTATGCAATTACCGTTCCCCTGAGCTATGCCATGTCCCTTTTCTTTGTTTTCAAGGGATTTTGTCAGGCTGTTGAAAGACTCTTTGGTATTCTATCATTTCACTTTAGCCATTCTGAACCTCGTCTCCCTAAAGAGATAGAAAAGAAGTATGTACAAGCTAATTTAATTTTAGCCAAGAAAGCAGAGCGAGAAAAAGAGGAGGGTCTGAATACCTTTGTTATACCATTTTTCTGAAAGGTGCTGCCATTTCTAATTGGAAATTCTTTACAGCCCGGAAGAATGGCAAGTCAAGCATCCATCTCACAAGGAGCTTTGAAAGCAGGGAAAGGAAAGACAATGGCTGCTTAGGAAAATAAAAAGTCTGCAGAACTGAAATTGCAGTGCCCTTAACCATATAAAAAAAAAAAAAACAAACCAGAAAATTTCACTATGCCGGCAAATCCAATCCCAGATCAGTTTTTGCATACGTCCTTATTAATAGTCATGTATTATAATTATTTATTTCACAGAGAATAAACTCTTCAGAACAGGGGCCCTAACAACAGCAGTGTTTAGAATAGGAGTGTCACTGCCTTGAATATTTTACAAATAGCAATAATTACCATATATCACTCTCTTTCAAACCATTCTGGAAAAAATCTGATGCTGGACAACAATGATTTTCCTTAATCTTTCATGTGAGGAACTCAAAAGTATTCTTAGGCTCCTTGCAGGCTGATCCAACTTTCCTTAAGATTTGCACAGAAACCAGGTTCGCCCAAGAAACGCTGGGTCGCCTTGTCAGCACAGCGCTGAGCTGCTGTCTCTGGGCTGAGCCGCTTAGCGGGACACGTCTGGTTCAAAACACCGCTGTACCGCATCGGCTCCCGTTCACAGTTGCCCTGGGCTGGCTTAGCTCAGACAGCAGCATTCAACTTACTGAATACAACTGCGTAGGTACAGCCTAGGCAAAACAGAAATTGCTTCACCAAGATCACAAGACAAATAACACGGCTGGAGTGGAAATCCGCTCTCTTGCTGCCAGCCGTGTGTGTTTGAAGACCTGTCCCAAAAAAGCCACTCCTGTCGGGGACATCTGCACTTTATTCCTTTATTTTTTTCCAAAACTATTTCTTTTATTCCAAAACACTCTATGTTTTGGCTTCCGCACCACCTTTCCTATGATGCATAGAGTTAGCAACCAGTGAAGACAAAGAGATGTTTTTCTTTCTTCAGGCTAATAGAAAAGGGAAGCAAACTGGGAATGGCACAGAGAAGGCTGCTCTGTTCAACTTCTTTCTCCACTTATCACCAAAATACTGAATGGTGACTAAATACTGACAAGCTCCATTGTAACTGGGTGTTAAGAGCACAGGAACACAGAAGGAGAGAATGAGTTAGCAAACTAGAGGAGGCAAACACCAGCTCTGCATTTAAAGAATATTGGAAATATCACTCTCTTCCTTCAATCAGTTGTGACAGATCTCTTGTCTTGGTTTGAACCACAGCAAATCAAACTCCACCACATATTCCAGCGCCATTTGTCCATGACACAAAATGATTATCAATGCAGTCACCTTGTCTGCATCCCACTTCGGTTTTCACAGCAACTTTCCAAACTATTACCTTAATATAAATGAAAATGCTGTTTGGATCAAGTGTAAAAATGTGACCTGTAGTCTCACAAACGAAAACAAGACACCGACTAACTGAAGACAGTGATGAATTCTTCCCTGGATCCCTTAAGAATAGGGCAAGAAACAACTGATTAATCTGCACCAAGGAGGCAGGGATTTATCTAGTAGGAAAAAGCCTAGCTACAAGGATAGCCAAGCATGGGAGCAGCCATCGAGATATTGAGATCTCCTTCATTAGAAGTATCTAAGAACAGGGCATAAAATCATCTGCCAGAAATCATTTAGGTCAGTGTTTTCACTCTGTGCCCTGCAAACCCCTATGGACTCAAGAAGAAAAGCTATCAGTGAAGGGTAACAAAGAAAAACAGCTTAATGTTGTGGGTTTGTATTCATCATCCAGGATCTGTAAACAAACTGGCGAAATGCTAAGAGTATAAACAAAAAAATAAAAATTCAAAATCATTCATCTTGATATTCTAGTCCCGACTCACAGCAGGAAAATGCTCTTGAAATCCTTTCCCTCCCCTCTGTGTAAGGCAGTCAAGCACATCTCAACGTTCCTCTTTGCATCAGTTGTGCCAAGTCTGTAATAATCTTCCATGATTGTCTAAATATCTCAAAGCATTTCACAAACGGGAGAGAAACCCCTGTGACACTGAGGAAAAACAATACCGTACGTGCTCACAGTTTGTCTCGTGTAAACATTGCCACAGAGATGTTAGCAAATTCATTCAATTCAAGAGTAATTACAAAAGTTGATTAAAACAAGGTCTTTGGCATATCTGCGTCAAGCATGTTCGATGATTTGTCATCGATGGATTAGCAAACTTTCAAGTTCTTTTAGGGGACATGCTCTTTATGGCTACACATGACAAAGTGCTGGTCTGCCTGTTCCAAGATGAACATCCAGCCAGCAGACTCCTTTCTTTTGTTGGATATAAAGGGAAAACATGATACCCATGTGTAAGCTGCTCTGGCTGCTTATTTACAAGAACTTCCAGATTCCGACCCAGGCTGTCTGCTGTCAGCGCCTGCCCACGAACCTAAAATGGGCTGCCCGAGCGTTACCCTCTTGCAAACACCGCTCAGAGCTCCTGCCTCCCGGGGACAGGCGAATGGCAGGGAAACGGCAGGCAGCCCCAGGCTGGCTCGCGCAGGTATCAGCCAGAACTTAGCCACTGACATTAAAAAAATCTCTGCAAAAGTCACGGTCATGGGATGCTGGGATACTTTCCCCTCCCTCCTCCCTCTCCCAGGCACTGCACTTTTCTAAGGCATACGTGACAGCTCACTGGCCGAAAGAATGGATGTGCCAAGGCAGGACGTGAACTCCAGGAACAGCTGAAAGCATCTTCGGTTTTTTCTTTCTGGTTTGGCTCCAGGACAGCAGTCCTCAGGGGGTTCCTAGCTAACACTTATTGGCATTACCATGAAGATGCACTGCTACTGACACCATTTGTAGCACTACTTACAGGGCTGCCAAGTCCAGACGAATACTTGAGGGAGATTTGTCTTGTGCTGGAGTGAGATTGCACACTGCTGGAGGGCAGTTCGAATTTTGTTTCCCTTGCTTTGCTTTCTCTCTCGCCTGACCTCTCTTCCACCCTGCCCTCCTCCAAATCCATCCATCTGCTCTTGTCCCTCACTGCTCCCCAGCCGTGCTGGCAGCGTGGGAGGTGGCGTACCCGTAACTCCCTGCCCAGTCCCTCTGCTCGGCACCCAGCTGCCCCCCCACCGCCGCCTCTGACACCGGAGCCCGGAGCAAGGAGCCAAGCACTCCCTCACGTGTGACAGAGCTCATCAATGAGTTTTGGGTATCAAAAAACGGAAAATGGAGAGGAGCGTTACGGTGAGGAGCAGGAAGAGTTGAGGGGAGATCAGAAGTGACTGACAAGTCCCAAAGCAGGAGCCGTCCTGCTGCAGGACTGGCGACGGCGTGTGTTCCAGCACACCCACTGGCAGCAGCGCTGCCACCAGGTTTATGGAGCTATTTATAGAGAAACCGAATACAGAGAAACCCAAGAAAAATTCTCACCTTTCCCTTTCTGAAATGGGACTAAAAACAATAAATCACTGTTAAAACCTGTTTCCCTAGCATGAGATCAGCATTTCTTGCCCTTGCTAAAATCGGGAGTTCTAGTCCGTGCGTGTCTCTGCTCTGCCAAGAGCCGAATAGGAAGCAAGTGGCTTTGGCTCCACACCTATGGGTATAGAGAAGACTCTGGGAAAAAGAGTTCCCGTCAGGAGAGATGAACAACCAACCAGTTTTCCTGATTAGGTAGCTGTATTGGGTCTGGCTGAGCCCCACCGCAGCCCTCCTAGCGCTGGGCTGTGTGCCGGTGGCCAGAGAGGTGCCGCCACACACCAGCGCTTTGGCTGCAGCCGGGCATCGCTGGCACAGCACCGCGGCTGCCCCGCCGACCTTCCCCATCA
>JAVJGI010000063.1:70531061-70543567 GCA_035590275.1 Ibycter americanus
CTGGGAGGGGACACAGCCAGCACAGCTGGCACAAAGTGACCGGAGGGATATTCCCTACCCTGGGGCGTCTGCTCAGCAATACAAGCTAAGAGAGAGGAGGAAGGGGGGGGGGTTGTAACAGAGCAGCTTGGTGGGCACCTGGCATCCAGCCAAGGTCACCCCAGCACAGCAATATATAGAAAAACTGCTTGTCAGTATGTCACGAGCCTCAGGTACAAGTACCAAATAGCTGCTCTCTGGTTCCCTGCAGAATTCACCCTTTGATGAACAACAGACTGGTTGAAGCACCGATGCTGTTGCTTATCCATAACCTTCCTTTTAAAGACTAATACAAAAAAATCCATTGCACCATGACATGCCGTTGGATGAAATTAGTTCGTTAGTTTTTCTCACCAGGACATGTTCCACCATTCCAGTACAGCTTAGGAAGAGTTTGAATCTCCCATCACAGGAGTTCAAGGTGTTCTGCTTCAAAAGGCTGATAAGAAGATGTTGGGTCAGGGATTTAACTGGTGCCCTTCTGGTAGAGCAGCTGGATGGGGATCTTCCAAATGCCCCATCTCAAGGATTCACAAAGGAAATTCAGCCAGCGGTCTCATGGCCAGACCAGCCAGTGAAGGAAACCCAAGTCTTGCAACTTAGCATAAGAAGGCCTGTGTACAAAGGGAAGAATATTCTCATTGACAGAAACCTAGTGCTACGACAAGCAAGTGGAGGAGACAACAAAGCAAAGATTCATACAATCAGTTCAGTTGGAAA
Source organism: Ibycter americanus (assembly GCA_035590275.1). Lineage (NCBI taxonomy): Eukaryota > Metazoa > Chordata > Aves > Falconiformes > Falconidae > Ibycter > Ibycter americanus. The sequence continues at coordinate 70,531,821 of JAVJGI010000063.1, forward strand.
AGACCTTTAAGATCATCCAACCGTAAACCTAACAAGCCCACCGCTGTTCAGTGGTCCTAAGTGCCACATCTACACACCTCTTCAATACCTCCAGGGATGGTGACTCCACCACTTCCCTGGGCAGCCTGGCCCAGTGCCCTCCCTAGCAGGAAGCTATCTAGTCTACATTTGAGATGTGATTCCTGCTGGCTGTCTTCCAGGGGTACAGCCTAACAGGGAGCGAAGGGATCTCTTGACCACCTCGGTCATGCCAAGGTGACTTCAGCAGTACCACTGACTATAGCATAGACTGGAACTGTAAGAGGCCAATACGTTGCTCAACTGGGGCTGTACAATATCTCCTGCAGGACTCGCTCAGGTTAACAGCCAAGGAACAGATCTTTCACATATGAGTAAGGTCAGAAAAACACATGCAATATAACCTCTAACACCAGAATAAGAACAGTGTCAGCACTGATTGTTCCCCTTCAAAGATTTCTTAGGGTATCCTCACGGATCTACCTGCACATTACTGACCATACCCAAAGAGCTCATACTAATGCTCCACTGTAAAAGCAAGTAAAAATTTCTGCACCAGATTAGCGGTGTCTTCCCCAGTCTGGCTAATGATTGGAATCTACAGAAAAATACTTTGAATTCAAGCAAATCTCATTAATGATCCACCACTTCAATTAAGTGATAATATCTCGAATTTTCTGGGCAATACCAATAAAAGTGGATCTTTCATCACATGGTAATGGTCAGAAATCTTGTAAGAAGTACATCAGTCGGGCTATTTTTTAGTTTACTGGAGCTATACTATTTGCATACCCTGAGGATCCAGTCTATTTAGAGGTCTTAAGTTCCTATACCCAGTAACAGTCTTAATTAAGTGAACGACAGCTTTTCACTACTTTGAACACCTATTCTGGAACAGGACAAAGAATACATATAACAGATAGCTGTTACAAAATGATTCTGTGCAGAAAAGATCTTTCAGAAGGAAGAGGAGGTTGCTGTTTGAAATACACTTGTTGAGCATAGCCACCTTGATTTTCTCTTACTCTAAATTTTTTATAATACATGCATTTTTCTTTTACCCTTTTGGTGTTTAAGTTGCACCAGTAAAGCTGCCACAGTCAGAATGATTTACCTGTCGAGTCTGCATGTAAGACAGTTACTGGAAAGTGACTGGGAGGCAGAGAGCGCTCAGGTAAGCAAAAGGAATTTGTTAATTAAAGTGACTTCAGACCCACAGTGCTGCTCACAGCAGTGTATGATAGAGCAGGTGAACAGCATCACTGGGAGGCTGGTTGGGCACCAAAGCTCCAAGTCCATGCCAGCCTGATTCTGGCTGCACAAAGCTGGCTCGGAGTTTGCTATAGAGTATATAATTTAGGGTATTTTAGATTATAAGAAGTCTGGGACAACAACTGAATTGCACACGACTTTTCTTATCTCATGCTCAGCTTCCGTTTAGATAATACAGCAGAAATACAGTTGTAATTTGAACTGTGATAAAACTTTACAGCTGCACAGGGATGGCATCTGCTGATACGGCATGGCTTCTAGCATCTCGCAGTACTTCACAGCGTCACCGTTCTGCACCACTGACAGGTAGCTACATGCATTTACAGGTCAGACCTAAGAAAGAGACAGCTGTGGCCCTCTCATCAGTTTTGCCCATAATTAAGCTTCACCTAAGCACAGGTATGCCTGCACAGTGTACAGCAGGTGGGCATGAACTCATTCTCCTGCTCTCCAAGCTGTCGAAAACAAATGAAATCGCTGTTAATAATGCCAAGTTCAAAGTGGTATTTTATAGCTTTCAGCAGAGCTGCACTAATCATGATGGTGTAACTTCTTGTAAGCCCAAAGCATGCACCAACTGAGAATGAATCCACCAGGAAAAATCATGTGTACCTGTCCTAAATACTCCTAGTGAGAAGCTACTCAAAGCCATTGGAGCTGAAGTTCAAAACATGAGCAGGAACAACTCTTGCCTCTTCTCTTCCCTTTGCTGTAACTTGGAACACATCCCATTCGAGCGGATACAGATGTGGCCACATTGGTCACTGCAACCTGGAGAGGGATTCTGCTGACCCCAAACCAGACATCTACTGGAAGTTCTCCAGGCTGCACGAACCTTATTTGACTGTATCTCTCCTAACTATGACAGGTCCTTAGAAACCTAGAATACCTCTGCATTTCAGATACCTACCTATATTTAGGTGTTCTACTCTCCAAGTCCCACTCAAATGATGTAATTCAGTTGCCCATCCCCATATCATTTAGTACCAAGTGAGAGGTCCTAGGATATCCTAATTGGCCTTAAGCTGTTGCTCCAGAAGGGCAGAGGTCTCCCTTAGGACCATGATCATATATAGCTGCCTATGCAAATGTCTCTGCTGCCTTATAGCCCCTTAAATGGCAGCAAATGCCTGTTTTTAGAAAACTGAATCAACAAATAATGTCTGGTAGCAACAAGAAATTCAGGTCACGAGATTACACGTCAGTATATCATTGTAACCCAGTGATGAACTCTGCTTCTCGTGAAGGCAAATTAGTACAGTGGCTGCAGCATCATGCCGAGGTGGCTCCGGTGGTGTTGCTGTAGCTGTCATGATTGCTGCTACCCACGACCTCTCTGCATGACCCTTTCTTGTGCAAGCCAAACTTTGCAGTCTTAACATCTAATACGTGATGGATCTGAGTTAACCTAAAGGAATGTCTTGGATATGTGTGACCTGCTTCCTTCATTTCAGCTGGGAGTTTCTGCAGTACTGTTTCTTTTATATTTCTTTCGTCACTTAGGTTATTCACACATGGTAGCTAGTGACTGTCTTTTGTTTCTTTGAAATCAAAAGTTGAAATTCGAGAGGATAAAAGCCCTGGACAGGCTGTCAGTACGTATTTGCTGTTTTCAAATCATGCCAGTACTATTATATTACAATATCGAGTACGAGAGGAATAATCCAAGCACCCTTTAACAGCATATTGCTGAATCTGAAGAATCCCAGTTACAAGTTTAAGGTGCCAAAATCCAAAATCCTCATCCAGTAAAGTCAGTAACATGTTGGGTTTTTCTTCCCAGGGAAGAAAAGATGAGTCAGTCCTGCTGAGATATGAACATATGGCTCTAACAAATCTAGGTACTCAAAGCCCGATGCTTAAAGCACTGTGATGATCCTGTAGGATAGTGATACCAAAATAACTTGGATGGTTTTGTCAGAAGATGTTTTTTAGGGTGTTAACTTTGGTTATTCCCTACTAGTTAAACAGCCTATTGTCTTCAGCAAACATCGGTCGCACAGTCACACGTAACCTATGGGTCATCAGAGAACTGATGCCGTTTAAGGAGCTATTGAATGCAACTCTCTAGGGGCAGAATTGAGGAACAAACCGGAGAAACATCAGTATGTTTCTCCAATGGAGGAGTAGCCAAATAAACAGATCATCATCTAGTAAAGGTACTTACTTCATGAGATGAAAACATTTTGTAATATGTCCATAAGGTTATTTATACTGTGCTTTAGTTTTGGTCACAGAGGAGGACCCTGACACATGCCTGAGGAACCAATAAAGAATATAAAAATATTTCATTTTTGTTTAAAGGTGCCATAGATTATGTGCTCACTTCTAAAAGGTAGAAAGAATGCCACCTGTTTGAAAACAGTGAATTCTAGGTGAAGGCAGCCAAACTTGCCTTCATGTCCCCCCATTTTCATTCTCTTCATTCTGCCTTTTCTGCACCTCTGGCAGCAGATCTGACCCTGTCACACTTTGAGTCCAATCTTTTGTAACCTACATTACCTGAGCTGCTTTCCTGTGTCCCTCCTCGTTAGGTCTTTATTTTTCAAATGTCCTCTAAAATTTCAAAAAACAAACTCAAGCATGGTGCTGGACCTAACGATGTCTGGACGTTTAAAAAAAACTGAACTCACACTGAACCAGGTTTGGCAGCTGATGACTGCCCCTATTCAGGACTCCAGATCCTCAGTGCAACAAGTTTTGATCCCTCTAACATATTTTATATATCGTGCCCTTGTCACAACTCCAGTGTTCAGCGGGATGTTCCCCTTCCATTTTAAAAACAGGAAAATAAAATGAAGCCAGGCTGTGTATTCTCTTACATCTAGTTTTCCCCTCTTTACAGGTTTTGATAACGGATGCTGTTACATTGCTGGCTTTCATTTCCACTTCCAAGACCAAGATATTCCCATGCTGAAATTCCCACTCTAACCTCAAGATCTTACCAGTGATCTCCTATGTTTGTATTTTGAGACATCTGAGTAACACATAATAATTCAGGACACTTTGCCAATAATAAGATTTTTTATAGCATAAAAATTGTATTAGCAATTAAAGACAAAGATGAAGTCTGAATTCTGGTCTCAGCATTCCCAGACCAAGGAAATAGTCCCTGAATTCTGTGGTTCGTTAGCATGGTAAGACATTCATAGTTCACCTTTGAAATATCATTTTGTTTAAATAACCTGAATTAATACTTGATTGTAACTATGAAAAGCAGCCCAGAAAGTACATTGGGAGAATAATAATGGTCCATGGACTGAAGAAGGATTGGTACCATCACCCTGAAGTGCAGGGGTGTATGATATGTGCTGGGCTCACCTGTTGTTTTATCCCATCGGCGTAACCAGTGAGAACTGCACGGCATGTTATTTATGAAAGTCAGTGGGTTCATCTTAGAGAACATTTTCCATCGTAGTTAAAATGTGTTTCATATACATGCTCTACAGACAAACAACAGAAGTATAACCAACGTCTCAGTAACTAGAGCAAAAGGAACCTCTGTCTGACAAAGGCCAGGTCCCAGGACGCTATCAGTTTCTTACAGAAAACAAAAAGCAGAGGTATTCTGATTAAAAAGGTATTAAAAAAGGTAGTATTTAGCCTCTTTCTGAATGTCAATTCTTTTACATAAAAATTCTATTAAAAAACCAGACAACTGTTCAGCATGTATATTCTCTGCTTTGGCTTTTGCTATTACACTGAGATTATCACAAAATAAAGGTTAGGCACCCCCATCACGCTGAATTCTGTAATACTCTACCTGTTGAGCACTACTGTGTTTGTTACCCCCTTCTTCCCTTGACGTCCTCATTGCTCCCCCCCCATTTCACTCCGGGTACGTACCCTATTTACAACGCATCCAGGGCTCCTGTTGTCCCAGTGATTCCAGCATCCCTTTGATTTTAACTCAGTAAAGCCTGCGTAGACAACACAGTTCTGATACTTTGAAAATGAAGAATCTCGTGTTGCCTGCACTGAAGTGAGTGATAAAATTCCTAGCTCTGGATTATATCAAGAGAGTAAAAATTAAACTGTATCACCATATATATATGCACTCTTCTGTCCAAAGCTGATAAAGTCTACACTCTAGCTACATAAATCCATATAAATGCCAAAAGCTGAACCAAAGCCTACCCAATTACAACTGATATCACATATTTTTCTTTCAAAAGCAAACTCCATCACTTCAGGTAGCATCAGTTTTCAAGAGCTGCCCAAGGGACTTTTCAGTCCAAAAGCCTATTAATGGATTACTCTTGTACAAAAGTGGCAAAAAATAGCATTGGTATTCTTCACTGAAATCATAATTCTGTCTTAACCTCTCCCACTGCTGACAATTCTGCTGCTCCCCGTGTCTTTGACTTACAGCTTCATATTGCCTTTGATTCTTTTCATTCCCTTTTCCCCACGGTACAGATGACATCTTAATGATACCCTGCTCTTCATCTCTCTTACCTTGACTAGAGTTCCATCTTTCCCCACTATTACTAAGAGAGTCGCTGTCCAGCCTTTCACTTTCTTGTTACTAATTTTACTTTTCTGAATCCTTAGTTTTTCCATTTCCAGGGCAGCCTAAAGATGACAATGACGAAACTAATACCTTTTTTCCTTCTTCCTCTCCTTCTAAGTCAGTCATATCTTCCTATCTCTTACCAAATTAGGGTGCACAGTGTTCATCTGCCTCCCCTGCAGCCCCATATAGCCTTTAGCAAAGTTCTGGTTTCTTCATCCTCTTTCATTTCTTTTCCAGACTCTGCAAATTTTCCACCTTACTGTACTTGGTACTATTGCACCTACACCATGCACTGCCAGGAGCGTCCTCCCGTTTATCCAGTTTCTAGTCTCCTTCAAATCTCTCTTTAAGATCGACTCCTTACAGTTGTTCTGCAGCCCCTGTTTATTAGGCAAAGCAGAGTCCTGGTCTATCAGAGGGGTCAGTAGCCAACATGGCTCTGTGACACCAGTAGGACGTGGTCAGCGCCCTGCTGACCATGGGTCACTTGCTGGGATCAGAGCTACTTTTTTTACACACTATACCTTTCCATAGAAGTCTCCTTACACTGAGCTACCAAGAGCTGACTTACTAGTGCAGAAAGGCAATGTCTTGCTCACAGTTGCACTCCACTTCTTTTCATACACCATCTTGAGAACGGAGGGCAGAGAAGAACACCCTCATTCTGCTCATCTGTGCTGTTACCGAGTTTGCCTCCTGTATTGGTCTGTTTAAATGAAAGGACAGAAAGAGCAGGAACTGCAGCAGTTTGTAACACTGCGGGCAGAGTCAGCTTAGTTGATACGGAGCAGTTTACGCCGAAGAATTTTCCAACAAACACTCGTCAAGGGGTGATCCAATCCTGATACCTGCAGGAAGGCATTTGAGACTCAGCTCAATGTCCCACGTAGAGGTGGCCAGTGCTGCTGGAGGTGTCTCAGGTGAAGTGGGAAATCCCATGGCAGGTGACACAGGACCTATGGAAGACCTGAGCCCCTTGGGAGCCACAGCTGGGGAATAGCAAAGGTCTCTATCTACCTCTAATGGGAAACTCAATTGAGCCTCCAGTGTCTGTGAAGCAGCGCAAGTAATCCTAGTTTCCTCCAGTTGTCAAGTGCAGAGATAACCTTATTTCTTAATTGATGTGATCTGTGTGTGATGACAGGCTGTTTTGCTCCCTCCTAATTGTTTTAGCATTTGATTGCAATACATACGCTCTTCTTTCGATAGCAGATCTTAGATTGCTCTAAACAAGTTAATTATATTTCACAACACCCTTGTGCATTAGGGAAGTATTAATATTCCTGTTTTGCAGTCAAGGAAAAAGGGAGGAAGAGAAGAGGTGAGTGGCTTACTGAAGGTTAAACAGTAAGTCAGTGGCAAAATCTGAAGAGAAACTCCAGACTCTCAACCACAGCTTGAATTCCCCACAGACCACTAACTCCCACGCTAAATGTAAGGAAGATAATAAATGCATGATTTCAGGGTTCCACAGAAAGCCATCCTACACAAACTACGTTGTTGTGAAAAGACACAAGAACTTGTATCAAACCTTCGAGGTCTAAAAGGTCAGTGTGAAGATAAATATCTACCTGGAAATTCAAAAGGCTTTGACAATTCATATCACTGCAATGATAGCAAAAAAAAAAAAAAAAAAAAATGCAGGCAGAAAGGATGGGACACAACTGAACTCCATTTTCTGCCTACTAAAAGCATCACCAAGATAGACATCCATCCCTTGGAAAAGACATCTCACCATCACCCTGCAAGACAGTCATGCTTGGGGGTAATTTCTGAGCATATTGGAAACAGTCTCATGTACCCTTCTTTTCTGCAAAGAAACAGCAATTTTAAGCACATAATCAGTAGGGGAAAACATTTGATATTGCTGTAACATCCAGATGTCTCAGTCAGGATAAGGGACACACTGTGGTTTAGGTACTGTATAAAAATATATGTGCAAAGAGATTACAAGCCAATTAAGCACGGACAACAGGTGGGTGTAACAGACAGCAGGAGAAATGCAGCAAAAAGGAGAGATGAGAACAACAATTCTAAAAACTGTGTATCTTCATATGCTGCTATAAACCCAGTCTTATATTCTGAGAAGTATAGATGGGAAGTTGTGTGAGGTATGAAACTAAAAATCTGTTCTTTTACTAATTTCAGTTATTATTGCTTTACCTGAATTGCACCAAATGGGAGAAGCAGAAGTCGGCGACAGGCAGATCAAATGTTTCATAATTGTGTACATCCAGGCTGATTCCACCAGTAACACAAATGGCAGGCTTGGTTTTCAAAATGTAAGGCCAGGTAGTGTGAGGTTGCATACCTCTACTCGATGTGTCCAGCTCTCCTGAAAACTTTCTCGAGGTTTGGTTTTTTTACTTATTTCTTACCCCATTTACTCACTGTACATGAATAGTATGGTTTTTAATCAATATATATGAGATTCTAGGACATATTGTACATTGGATTGTTAGGGACAAGTCCCAGTGACTTTTAGGATGGAGTTTGGTCTGTTTGTTATTGGGATTACACAGTTTGATTGCCTGGGATAGCAGAGGGCTTCACTGGAGGAATCTGGACCCTATATACTTCCAGGTTTATGAAATACTTGGTTTATCTAGAAAATGCACTCAGCGTTCACAGGGAACACACAGATACACTCTAAGACAAGTGAATATATAAGACAGACATACCCAAGACGAGTGAAGCTACCTCACAACAGGGTAAAAGCATGGTTCATCCTCCGTGCCCTATTTGTTCCACTTTAACGGCTGAGAAATTAGCCTCCGATCAGCTGTCAGGCACCATCCCTCCCGCCAGCTCCATCCCTTTAAACCCCTTCTCTCCACAAAGTCTTTCTATGGTATATTGATCTTTGCTGATGTGAACTGAGAATACCAGTTTTATACCAGCTGAAAGCTGCCGGCAGACTCTAATCTATTTATCTATGTAAATATTTATTGTTCAGTCAGCATTATGGAGTGGGAGCATTAATTCATTGCAATGCCTGTCATTCTGACCCGGCTTCAAACCAGGCACATCATCAGTCCCAAGCCAGCCGTATCTCCACAACAAGGGCCCTGGCTTTTAGAAACGTACATAGCTCCTAGAAAACATTGCCTGGAATAATCCGATCTCAACAATCTTTGAGATACCATAAGCTCTCGCTTGCATCATTGCACTGCTAGTTTGCTTGCCAGGAATATCAGTTGATATATTTCAAGCACTGTTAGCACAAGTTAGCACAATTCCTACTAGACAAAACTGTGGAAACTGCACGTTCTCTGTCTGACGACCAGAACTGGGCACGATCATAAAATACGCACTGATATGAGCTTCGTATTTGCGCGTGAACACTCACCAGACGTGAGCTCTGCTTTTAATACTTAGGACTGTTTGTATCCCTGCACCATCAGCTTTCTACACATTGATCTTTGTGTCTGAGGGAAGCTACTTCGGTTCTTAACTCCAAGGATATCACATGGGAGGCAAAACAGCATCATTCCTCACATGTACATGCAGAGAACAGACTACATATGTGACTGTAAATCAAATTCATGTTCGGGCTCTAAGCGATTTTGTGAAGATCTTTGCTAACATTTCTATCTACATAAATATATTCTCGCTTCAAAAAGAATGGAACTCTGATCTACCTTGTCTTCTACTCACGCCACTAATTCTTCAGTGGGACTGTGCGAGTACAATGTCATCGCTCTGCTCCTCTGTTGGTTACAGGATTGGCCCTTAGACAACTTCTCCTTACTGATCCGTCTTTTTCCATTCCACCAAATTTTATCTGTTTCCTGAGTTCCTTGCAGAATCAGAAATTGACATTTTTTGCTTCCTTCCTGGCTATACATAGCATCCTGGCTGCCTGGCTAGCAAAGTCAATACACTGAGGGGAAATAACTGGTAGGATTCTGCAGCCCTTTGCAGGGATTCAGCCTGACAGAGAGGAAACCTGCTGGGTTTGGGGCCTTGTAACTGCTACGGTACTCCACAGTTTTGGACACATTAGTAAATTCTGACCACCCACCTGTTGGACCCATATGCTTTAAAGCTGATTGCCAAGCAAAGGAGCTACGTACAGCATGCCATCAGTACAGCCCCTGTGTGCCTTGTCAGGGGACAGGGGGAAAGGGCTTTTTGCATTAAAAGGCATTTTGCAATACATAAAATGAATTAAAATGAAGCTACAGCAAACATACATTCAGAAGAGCACGTGGGAAGAGTGAATTTTCACCGCACAGAATCTGGACCCTAGGATAAGGAATATACTGGTGTTAAAATAATCAAATCTCTGTCAGAGCTACTATCCATGTGTTCCTTGTGAAGCTGAGGGCGGAGGAGGCCGATGTGTTGATTTCAGCCTTCACCTAATTAAAGCTGTAGTAAGGCTTAAACTGAAGCTTAATTGCGTATACTATTCAAACAGCACGTCAGATCTGCTCAGGAGAAAGATGTCTGTTCTGCTGCATTCCTCCTACACCAGGAGAAACTGTTTCTAACATTTCATTTTGTAGACGCCAGGGCATGGGGGATGACAGACAAATTGCCCACTAAAGCCAAACCTGCGGAATAAAGATGAATAATCAAAGCCCGTGCTATCACTTCGTGCTTCCTGCAGGCACTGCTGTACAGCGGCTGCCTGCCAGCAGTTCTGCTGCAAACCTGAGCATATGGCTTCAAGTTGCTCTGCTCCTGCACTGATGCACAGAAATATGACACACCAGTATACAAATTACCAGTAGGGGTTTTTTTCAGTCACCACTTCTGTAGGTTGTACGTGAACCTCCTCCCCATGCCAGGCAAGGAGAGCATTTCGTTATGGTTTATTTTAAAACACCGCTTGGATCATTTCATTGAAAACCACTGCACTGGCGTAAACCTCCTTCCACCATCACACAAACACACTCCCCAAGACAGACTCCAACCCTAACTGTAGAGTTAATCAAACTATCCACTTGGGCTGATCAATTGTTAACAGGACAGAGTAAAGAGTCTAAAGGTCCCTTTGGGCTCCGTTATTTAACGTGTCTTTTTATACCGTCCAGACTACGGGTTGTATTGCAGCAGCGCTTTGCTCCAGTTGCTTGCCAACAAACATTTGCCACCGAGGAGCCCTGAGCAAGCAGTCACATCTGTGTCCACTCCTGTGCCACCCATTTAGCAGAGACAATGATCACCAGAAACAACAAAGGAGCCACAGATAAAGCAAACAAGGCTGGGAGCCAGAGACCCCTGCCATCCCAGGCAAGTTTGCTACAAAAATACTCAAGAAAAAAGGAGGGGAAGGGAGAGGAGGGGAGAGCGATATCAAATCTAGAACTATAAAACTTGCACCTAGAAGAGGTTTTGCCTGCGCACCCACCCCACCCCGCATCGCTCTGCTAGGACCGAGCAAGAAAGGCTGAGCGGTGCACATGGGAAGCAGACAAGCATCCAACGCCTCCTCCCATTTGGAGTCAAATAGTCTCCTACGAGTCACTAGGCGCAAGGAATAATAATAATTGTTAGTATTATAGTAATGATAGTAATAGAGAATCACCAACCTTGAGGATCCCAGTTCACCTGTTTTCTTGGAGTCTCGATTGGAAATTTCATCGCTTCCTTTTTGCACAGGGAGGAGAAAGAATTAAATAAATTCCCAACCTTCCTGTCTCAATGCTGCAGTCAAACAAATTAATTTCAAATTATAGGGAGCCTGCGCTGTTTGACTGAGGGGAACTGGTGGTTGCCAAGGAAAGAAATACACAAATAAATCAAAGAAGGTGGGGAGGGGCGGGGAGAGGGGTTTGTACCGGCAAGGAGAGGAGGGATGCAGGCACCCCCGCCGGGAGGGGGGGAGAAGGGATGGAGTGGGCACCGGGGAGGGTGCGGGGGGACACGCCCCGAGCCGGGACCCGGGGCCGGGTGCGGGGGCCACCCGCGGAGCCCGGCCCCCGGGCCGGGG
>JAVJGI010000063.1:70544309-70564586 GCA_035590275.1 Ibycter americanus
GCTCCCCGTTCGGGCCGCGCTGCTGCGCCCTGCGGCCAGGGACAGACACCTGGCGCCGCAGAGCTGAGCGATGGGGCCAGGCTGTGGGGCGGGGGCGGAAGGGCTGGGAGGGGAGCTGGGGGCCTCTCGGAGCCCCCCGAAGCTCCCCGGGGAGGGGGGGGCTTTGGGGAAATGGAGGACCCTTGGCTTCACCTTGTGCAATTCCCAGACACTCGCTGCTTGCCAAGTCTGCATTCTCCCTCCTCTCCCTCCCGCTCCAGGCTTTCCCTCGAACCCAGCACAGGCTGGGAACACCAGAAAGGTCCCCAGTTCCAGCGACAATAAGGCCCCAGCTCCCCTCCCTCAGCCAGGGAAACAAAACCCCAGCCCCCCCGGGGCCCGGAGGGAGGCTGTGCCAGGTTAACCCTGTCCTGCCTCCTCCCTTCCTCGGCGGCAACCAACTCCCGTGTGAGGAGCATCCCTCGCTGGCGATGGTTTAGGGGAGAGAGCTGCAAATCCACATGGGTCATGGGTCAGAGACCGACATCAGAATCAGCCCTGAGATCCATAGCCTGCACCTTCTGAATTTCCAGGAAAGGTGGTTGTGCTCTAAACCTGGCGCCTGGGATGATTTGTCCCCTGGTTTTTGCTCTGTACTTCTTTTTGCTCAACTGCCCACTCTGCCTTGCTTTCCGATCTGTTGCTCAGCTGGTAGCTAACCTTGTAAGACAAAAGGGAGAAATCTCTCCCGGCAAAAAACAACCAAAAAAAAAGAAAGAAAAAAAAAAAAGCAGTGTGAAATATGTGGGGCTCTCCTCAGGAAACCTACTGTGGAGGCTGGCACGCTCTTTTCATATCCACATTCAGAAGCTAAATAAATCCACATATCCATGCCTGTCCCCAGTCTTTGTTCAGCCCTAAAGAGGATGGGGAAACCAGTATTTGTGAATTCACACCTTCAGCCGGTGGTGCTGTGCAAGCTCCTGCGAAGCAGTGTGTAGTTGGAAGAAACTCGTGGAAGTAATGCAGCAAGTTTTCTTGGGGGGAGGTGCTGGGTGTCTCTCCTTCCCCTAATCCCAGCACCCCTGTGGCTCCTGTTTTGTGCTGTACAGGAGGAGGCGGGAGAGGCTGCTCTGAGGGAGGACATGGTGAGAATGATAATGAGCCTGCTCAGTCAGACTTGGATTTGAGATTATTGCAATGATGACATCGGGAGCACAAGGTATTTCCTTTGCAAGCAACCCACGATGCATTCTGAACAGGCTCTGGGATTCCTGTTGACGTTACTTCTGCACATTGAATGAAAACAAAAGTGAGGGCAGGCTTTGTTAATTGTGCTGTGTGATCGCTTGAATCATGGTTGGGAAATCTTTTAATGACTCCAATAGCCAAAAAGGCTTCAAAGGCAGCTTCTGAGCCCCCAACAACATCACTTTAGCAAACAGGTTTCAATAAAGAACTAATTATGTATTTATACACACAGAGATATATAACATATATATATGCGTGTGTATAACTTTTCCTCAGCATTTGAAACAGTTTCCAGTTTATTGGCATCTTCCTTGTACATTACTGGGAAAAATAACATATAGACATATATTACTCAGTGGTGTCACCCTAACCCAAGCACTACTTTGTCTTTGTGGCATAACTATCAGCAGTTAGCTGATGAGGTGGGTGTTGTGCCAGACATCTGTCCATGGAGAACTCGCCTAAGATCACTAAACTCAAACAGGCCACTGAAAGGCCAACAGCATTAAACTCCTGCTAACGTATGCAGGAAGTCTGTAGTCTATGGGTGAAATATTCAGGTAGTTCATTACCAGAAACACATCCCAATTCTTACTGTCTAAAGAAGAAGAATTTTCAGGTAGCCATATGAATCCTTTATTATTAAACTGACCTTAGAGATACATCTCATATTTGTTTGACTTACCGTAACAGTAAGATGATAATAATGACACAATACCATATTCCTGTTTCTTGTATCCTCTTAACATTCCCATATTCCCACAAAGTGTCTGTAAGCTTTACATAAACGTTTGCACTAGCTGTACGGTTTAAAAACTTTGTGGCAGATCAATTGTGATCTGTCAGGTACATAAACACATGACATCATGTAATTGTTTTGCAATTTCTTACCATGCTACGATCATGGAAATCTTGCTCAATTATTTTGATGCCTCAGACCTGCAGTTTTATCTAGTGGGTCAATTTATTCCCAAAGTAACTCATTTAAAATCAATGGGGTTACTCCAGAGATGGATTTGGCACCACGAGTGCATCTTTCACTGACAGCACAGCTGTTGCACGGAAACATAACTATTATCTTATGCAAATAAAAGGCCTTTCACCCCTCAGTGATGTCGAATTCTCATGATAGGGAGAACTGGTGCCTTGAAGCTATAGCGTTTCAAGCTGTTACTCTGTCAATTTTTATAAGCTAAGTGGGTTCAGTGATGTTTAATATTTAAATGAAAAACCACCAAGAAAAGAAACCTACATGTAGCATGATCAATCTATTTTACTACCTGCATAAGAATTTTCAGGACTCAACTTTGTATCAGTAGTTTATCAAACTGGCCTGCCTAAATTCTACCTTTTCATTTAAGGCTCATTGTTCAGACTTCATGTCCTCAGGGCTGGTTTTAGTTGAAAACCCGTGCCTTACAGAACTGGGCCTGTGACAGTCACAACACAGTAGACAAGAGACTTTCTATTACAAGCAATCTTACTGAAAGAAAAATTAAAATGCTAAGTGCCCTTTTACTGTTTGTTAGTAATACAGCATGAGTGATTTAGAAGCTGTTCTGATGTAACTCAAAGCAAGCCATATCAGAACAGATGCATAAATAGTTGTTATACCTACTTAAGTCCAGTGAGCAGGAATGAAAAATGCATTGATAGTAGATAGAAATCATCTTTAACTTGTACATTCCATTTCTTGGATGCACGGAAGAGATGAGACATGGTTAGATGGAAGTCCAAACAGTCTGTGTCATCACTTGGCAATATGCTCATTTGTGTATATAACTATTCAGTTTATGGTTAACTATATGGTTGTTAGAAATCTGGTATTTCTGATTGTGAAGATCATTCTTCATTCAGTTTATTGCTGCAGGAGTGCTGTTATTTACACTCAGACCAAGAGAGCCAGAGAATACCCCAGGTGAAGTGCATCCTGTTCTTTATATGCCGTTGACCTAGCCTTTAGTAGTATGAATTTGGACGGGATCCAGTGCAGAATCCTTTTATAACTCCTTTATTCTCTAGGAAGCCTTCTGTCTAGGAGGACGTTTAAAGTCTTTTCTCTAGGATAACCTGAAGACCTTTTTTTCAGATGGTTTTCAGAAGCTTTAGTGTAGTTGGGAATCAAGAAATTAACTAAGAATCAGGACTACTATGTACTGTGCAAGGAAAAACATCCTACCGTTTTCATTGCCTTCTACAGCATGCGGTTTCTTACCACTTTTTAAGTCATAGCACTCAGTGCTGTCTTCATTCATTCAGGGATGAATCCACAGAATGAAAATTCACTTATTGTCAGAAATGGTTTCAATGAAACCAGTGAGTTTACCTGAGGCAACTACACCTCAGTAATCACCTTTGCCAGGATGGCATCTTCTCAGATCTGACCTGTTTGAGTTACCACGGTCCGTCTGCAGGGTCCTTTGGCCAGTGATACTAAACAGAATACACTGTGGATCCTGTCTCTCGTATCCTAATGTGTCATTCCTATCCTCAGACCCACTTTAAGCATCCACCCTCTAAATGCCAGAAGAGGAGAGGGAGTTACCTGGTTCACAGTTTGTAATCATCTTCTTCACCCTCAGTTCTTTCCTAGTAACCATTCCTCATTAGCCAGGCTCTATCTTTCAGGTACCTGTTATATCAACCCCTTTGTATGGCCAGCAAGGACTACAGTGGGGTAGTTACCTCACTTTTTTATTCTGTCTGCAAAAGTACATGCATATTATTAGTGTAATAGTATATTGTAGCTGCAGTGTTTTTCAGCAAAAGACCTGCCATGTAAAAAAGTATTAATTCAAGCTGCATGGTATTGAGTCTCTGTCCGAACCCACTTACATCTGTTTCACATTAGTTTAATTTGACTTCAGTACAATTACTCCTGAATCATAGTCATAGGAGAATTACAATCTGGCTCTCGGTTTTTCCAGGATGTCCCTGAAGAATTCTCATAAGATCAAAGGCTGATATCTGACAAAAATAGCAAGCATGATTAATAAAAACAAGCCACCAAATTCATTTTATAGCAGCACTATTCTCTTCGCTCGTGTAATTTTTTTTAAGATTCCTTACTAGATAGATACATGACGCTTTGACTTAGCAGGCTGATACCTTTCCTCTATATTAAACAGGAAATTTGGGGGTTAGCTTTGGCATTCACACGGGCAGCGGAGCCAGGAAGGCAGGGACCGTGCCGAGGGAGGCCGGGCTGCGGGCAGCCTTCAGCACCCTGGACAGGGACAGGGACCGGCACAGGGACCGGGACAGGGACCGGGACAGGGACAGGGACCGGGACAGGGACCGGGACAGGGACCGGGACAGGGACAGGGACAGGGACCGGGACCGGGACAGGGACCCGGACAGGGACCGGGACAGGGACAGGGACAGGGACAGGGACAGGGACCGGCACCGCCCCTGCGGCCCGGCCGGTGGCGAGGGGACAGGAGCCCCGCAGGAGCCCAGGGCTGTGAGCATCCCTGGTGGTGTGACAGGCTGGCCTGCCGGGATAGTGCAGTGCCAAAGCAGAGAGCATGCAGGCTGCAAAAGAACGTAGCAGCAGGCGTAGGAGAATAATAGCACACAAGCTGTCCAGAGAGGGAAAACGAGGGGCAGCAATGAAGGGCAGTGAACACCAGGGACGTGCTGACAGATGTATGGGCAATCATGCTACTAACGAGGTAAAGAGGGAACAGGAAAATCCCAAAGCCTGTGATACAAATGAAGGACTAGAGAATAGACGGTGTCACATCCCACCAAGGAGGGAGGAGGGAGGGAGGAGTAACTCAGATTCACCAGTTCTCTGGTTGGAATAGGGTGTACACAACACTTGAGGTCCACAGGTAAACAAAGTTAGTCTCATTGGTAAACAGTTGGGCAGCAGAAATGCTTATCACTTGCCATAGCTATAAAGTTGCATTGCTTACTAGAAAAAGGTAAGAAAAGAAGAGAAAAGGGGGTGGGGGGTGTGTGTGTCTGTGTGTGGAGGGAGAGATCACCAGTCCTGGGTCCAGCATCAGGCCTGACAGTGTGGGGTATTTCTTGTAGGAGTGCTCATCCACAAGTCCCTTCTTTTATTCCTAGACTCATTCCCCCAAAATGGCACTTGCCTTCCTCTTTTATTCTTACCCTTCAGTGTGGACCACCTCTTACTTCAATCAGCCTCGCTTGCCATGTAAATAAGCACACATGTGCCTCACAGGCGGCAGGGGGACAAGTCTTTCTGGTCTTGACTGAGTTGGTGGTCACGATCTCCCCCTGCACATTTACCTTTCCCCCAGTTAGTGCAGAGATCTGCTGACTCCGCTGCTTCTGGGGCCATTACTCACCCTTCGGCAGGCTGCTCCCTCTTATCAGTCTTCAGTTACTCTTCAAGGTCGTACAAAGTAAACTTTCACTTGATCTTGCGAGTGTTGAGATATTCCTCAGGCGTTTGAGACCTTTCTTGGACAGGCTCAGGGGATCTCCACCCCCTATTCCCTAAACGAATTTCATCTCCTGCTGTTGTTCGCCCCCTTCTGAGCCTTCCTTGGTGTTAGTGTTTGTTTTTCCAGCTGGTCTCCTACACCACCCCGTGGCTCAAACACTCCAAGATCTTCTTTGACTGTTGTGATCCGTACATAGCAGACAGAAGGAGAAAAGGAGGACAGGAGAGAGATCACACACCTAACTATTGCAAGGCCTATCATCAGTGGTAAGACCGCACATAATATACTAAGGGCAAGGTTTACAAGCCATTTTCCCCACCTGGTGAGTCTGAGAGATTTCAACAGGGAGGTAATCCATGATGTGGGGCCAAGTCCATCAAACCAATGTGCCGGCTGTGTTACTTGGAACATTTCTCCAGTCTTATCAGTGACTTCCTTCATCTTTGCGCGTGTTTCTTCTGCAGAGGTGAAGGCATTATGGATGGTAATAAAGCATTCCCCTTCTGTTAAATTTAACATTCCACATACCCCATGTTCTTTCGACAGTAATGTATCTAAAGCTAACATATTTTGCAAAGTCATCTTAGACAGCTGTTGAATCTGTCAATTCATTTCTCCAAAAGCATATCATGTATACACCAATCTGTGCCCCGATGCATGTTATATTCATGTTCAAAATAACCACTTTCAGAGGGGGAATCCCACCATGGTACTATGGTACAAGGCACAGTGTAAGGGGGATCAGAGGGTGGATCCTGTACCTGAAGCGGCTTGGGCACTCCTTCCTCTGTCTGGCGGGCATGGCAGTAGTGGTCCAGCTGTGCATATCGCTTTCTCACTGTCCCTCGCTGTGCCACCCCCACAGGAGGAGGTGTTCCAGCTAAACTTGAAGGGTTCTCTTAAAATAGTTGTTTGTTGCTGTATGATTTTCTTCTCCCAAATCGAGTAATGTTTCTCTGCATCTTTAAAACTGCACAAGTGAAATCTTATGGGAAGAGTCGGGCCTCATATGTTGCCACATATACATAGTCCATGAATCGCAAAACCTCATATGATACGGAGTGGATTGGGTGGGTGTATTGGCCCTAAAGCCTGATATACCCCAGCCTCCAAAATTAGCAACTTCAAGGCTACTTCATGAACAGGGGTCCAGTCCCAGGTGGCTCTTTCGTGTGTCAGATTATATAAGGCATGAGCTATGATGGAAACACCTGGAATGTGTTTGTTCCAAAATACCAGCAGGCCTAGGGCATGTTGTAACTCCTTTTTATTTCCAGGCATTTTTACTTGTTCAAGGGCAGTTAAGGTCTCCGGGGGAATATATACCGTTCCTCTCCGCCACCAAATGCCCAGGAAATGCCCCAGAAGAGGGAAGATGTACCTTTTCTGCTTGGACTTGGAGCTCTAAATTTTCCAAATGATCAATTATTTCAGTTTGGATTTGTCCTACTACTGTGGTGTCAGGGACACCAATCAATACATCATCCATGTGTTGCTGTATTTTCACCCTCTCAGCAGGGGGAACTTGGGTAAGCTCTTGTGCCAACACAGAGTGAGAAAGGGTTGGAGAGTGGCGGTATCCCTGGGGGAGACTTGTAAAACTAAATTGCACACCCTCCCAGGTAAAGGCAAAGCAATTTGTCTGCTTCCTGTAAAGGAACCATAAAAACCATACCTTTTACATCAATTGTTGCAAAAATCTGATGGGCTTGCTCCTGTACAGTCACAATGAATTCAGCTATGCTAGGCACTGCAGCTGTCAAAGGGCTGTGCTGGCATTTAGGCATCAATAGTCAATCATCAATCGCCATTTTCCGTTGCGTTTACGGACTGGCCACACTGGGGAGTTATAAGGTGAATGAGTTGTGATAATTATCCCTTGTTCCTGCAGCTCAGCTGTTACAGGAGTGACTGACTCCCTCTCGAGCCCCTAAGGGAAGAGGGTAGGGTTTGACATTTACAACCTTTGAAGGGGGCAGCTCTGGTGCAGGTTGGAGCAGTCATACCGAGGTAGTCGGGAGGCCGAACCTTTCGCCACCCAAGTCCACCCAAGCACACCCTTTAAGCAAATCAAGCCCCAGAATATTCATTGGCAATCAGTTCTCCATACAGCAACCATATTCTCCAGGCAACCAGAGCTTAACCCAAGCTGTCGGTTGGGGCCGGGAATTGCTGAACACGTTCGTGACCCAAATTTGCTTTTTATCTGTGGCTACTCCATTGTGATGAGCAACATCTGCTTGCGTGCTGACATTTGAGTGCCCCTGTCAACTAAGAAAGTAACTGAGGCTTTAAGGGGGCCCAGAGGAAAGGCAATAAGTAAAGCCCCTTTAACAGTTTCTGTGAGCCTCCTTAAGTGAACCCACTGGCCATTCCCCAGCTCACTTACTGGGGACTGCACGCCTGGTTTCCCATTCTCAAGTCAAGCAAATCTCCCCCAGGAGTGGTAGGTGCCTTAGGAGTAATTTCCATCATATCAGATTAAGGGTCCGCCCTCACGCTCTCCCAAGTGGGTGGTTCACTCTCATGGTGTGCCTTCCCTGTCCCTCCACACTCTTAAGTTTTTCTATGGCCATGTTAGGCATTCCATCCATGAAATCTCAGGGATTTCCCTCCTCAATTCCTTCAGCCCACAATAACTTTCTCTTAGCCCCCAGAGACCATGGGTGGGGTGGTCACTCTTCCCGTTGCTCCACTCTCCATATGGCAGTTCATCGTTTTGTAGCCCCCTCAGTGAGACCTGTTCTCCTACCATAATTTATCAGTTCCTGAGCTACCTCTCCACACGTCATGGCCCCTACTTGTTGGTTCTGCCTGCCCCCCCTTGGGGTTACCGCATCCCTTCAGCAGTCCTGCAGCTGTACCATGTAGTCTCAGCGAGCCAGGAAGACCCCAGATCAGGGGAGTCATTCTATCAGGGTTTGCATTTAACATTGGGGAAGGCTGTCGGGGAACTAGGCACCTGTTGTGCATCAGCTGGAGGCAGGCAGCCTTTTGTAAACTCTCAGTTAAATCATTTATAGTGGGGGGTTTCAATATACACCAGGTTTCCTCTTTCCAAGGGGTCTAAGCCTCCTGCCCAATACACGGCCCGTTGGGTTAGCGACCATGGCTCTCTTTGATCATCACTAGTTAAAAATACACCGGATCCCCAATATCACTGTGCTTCATCTTCTGAGAGTAGGACTCGACCTCCACCTGTTAAGAAAACTCTCCATACATGTGCTGTCTCTGTCCCCTGAGCTAGCCTACTATATTTCTCCTGAATCTTTGATAACTCACCAGCCGAGTATGGTACTGTTTGGGTGGTAACTTGCGGAGCTGTCCCCACTTGGCCATTACCAGTAGTTTTGGTTTTAATCAGGGGTCTCATTGTCACAGCTCCACCGCTGGGATAAAAAGATGCTCTACTACCCTCTAACACTTTGACTGGATAGAGAGGTTTTAAGTCAGGCGCTTGCTTTTTGGTTAGTTCTGCCAAACTCAAAAATCCCTGTTCATGACCCAGCTCTGAGTCAAAATCCTCCCAGCCAAAATCCTCCAAGTCAAAATCTGCTGGTCATCAGACACCACCACCACCACCCCGCTCATTTTCCTCCAATTCAAACCTTAAGATTTTCTCTTGGTCCAATGCATCCGATAGAGCCGCTGAGCGGTATTATGTTCCGCAGTTAGTTGGCTCTGCAGGGTTTTTATTTGTTCTTGCCAGGATTCGACCGTTTCATCATGAGTTTATCAGCTGCCTCTCCTGAGCTGCCGCTAGTGCTGCTCCCAATAACAGTGCACAACATGGCTTTTCCTTTTCCTAATAGCACCTTTTCGACTTTCTTAAGTGTTGTAATTCTTTCTACCAGTGCTTCTGGATGAGGCCAGTTATCATGAGCACAGGTCATTCCCAGTGGGCAGAGGCATGCGTTATACTCCTTCAGTTTTTCCATAACGGGGGAGCAGTCAAGGACTGGCGTTTCCCGGGCAGCCGTGGCTTGCCCCTGCTCAGATCTCTCCCAGCTTATCGATGAGAGATCGCTCCCTGGCTCTCCCTGCCTGCTTTTGCTAGGTGGAGAGTTGGTGCCCCTGCTACGGACCTTCCAACACAAGGGAATCCTGTCCACCATGCCAATTTAAATGTCACGTCCCACAGGGAAGGAGGAGTAAGGGAGGAGTGACTCAGGTTCACTGATTCTCTTGGTTGGAATAGCGTGTTCACAACACTTGAGGTCCGTAGGCAAACAAAGGCTTTTATTCCATAGTTAGGCTCATTGGTAAATAACTGGGCACAAAAGTGCTTATCACTTGCCATGGCTATAAAATTTTACACCCTGCATTACTAAAGAGAGAGAGATCACCAGTCCTGGGTCCAGCGTCGAGCCTGCCAACAGGGAGTGTTTCTTGTAGGAGCGCCCATCCACAAGTCCCTTCTTTTATTCCTACCCCCAAAATGGCACTTGCCTTCCTCTTTTATTCTTATCCTCCAGCATGGACCACCTCTTACTTCAATCAGCCTCGCTTGCCATGTAAATAAGCACACATGTGCCTCACAGGCGGCAGGGGGACAAGTCTTTCTGGTCTTGACTGAGTTGGTGGTCACGATCTCCCCCTGCACATTTACCTTTCCCCCAGTTAGTGCAGAGATCTGCTGACTCCGCTGCTTCTGGGGCCATTACTCACCCTTCGGCAGGCTGCTCCCTCTTATCAGTCTTCAGTTACTCTTCAAGATTATAAGAAGTAAACTTTCACTTGATCTTGCGAGTGTTTGAGATATTCCTCAGGTGTTTGAGACCTTTCTTGGACAGGCTCAGGGGATCTCCATCCCCTATTCCCTAAAAAAATTGCATCTCCTGCTGTTGTTCACCCCCTTCTGAGCTTTCCTTCATCTTAAGATTGTTTTTCCAGCAGGTCCCCTACAGATGGCCTTGACATGAGAAGGGTAAGGATAAATGCGTGGGACACAGACTCTAGCTTGAAGGCAGAATGGGGGGTAAATGAGTGGAAGTGTTTAATGCACTACAGAAATATATTAAATCACACATGCACATACAGGAGTCATTCAAGGAGTAGTATAAAATTGCACCACTTGAGTTGATCAAGGAAAACAGAGCCAAATAACATAGTTTTATGTATACGCTTGTTGCTCTAACGCTTTTTTGTTTAACGCCTCCAGGTGTAAGAAGGTGTACACTTACGAAGTTTTGTACTTAGAACGAGCAGGAATCTTGGGCAAGACTTCAGTTTAGTTTCTGTATTGCTGCATAGCCTATTTCCTTCTTAATCTGCAGGACTAGAACTAATTCAGCTACATGGAAGAATGCTTATCCTGTACTCTGACCTTACTCCCCTGCAGCCATGACAGCAGCCGTATCCGCCAGCAGGGCAGGGTCAGGGGCCATACACACCGAAGATGTTAATGCTGCTCTCAGCAGCACTGTCTTACCACCCATTTTACTAAAAACTTTCACCATTTCTTAGAATCAAGTATGCCACTAACCGCAGCTGTTCCTTTCGGTGTTTTTCAATGCCGTGTATCATCTCAGCAGCCTATTAAAGGTGGGGATTAACGCAGCTATAGAATAGTTAAGGTAGGGAGGAGCAGTCTGCATGGACACCATTCACTGTGACCAGTTCTCCTATAGCTTTCAGTCCTGCCGACTTCTTTTCTACTCTGAACAGCAGGGGAAGAAAGAAGCTTTACTGAGCATTTAAAGGGCTGGTTACAACTCTTGCATTAATCATCATCACTTTTACAGTACTTAGAAGAGCTTTACTACTTTCTAAATTAGGTAACGTATTTCTCACATGGCTCATGTAGTAAGAAGCTGTTCCTAAAATGTGAAAGCAGTGGTATTTAGTATGGAGCTGTGGAATAAGGAATGAGATGAGGCTTCCTATTCAGTTTCACTCCCAGCACTCTCCTGCATCTTCCCTCAACTTTGCAGCCCAGGACATACCACACACAGAGATATACAACTTTTTGCAACCAGTAGTTTAGCCATTGTTTGAAAAGCTAACACACTGAATTGCCTGGGTCTCCGTATCTGCACACCCGTATCTCTCAGGGGAAAATGACTTTGAAATAGGATGGTATTTCAAGCAAAATCAAATCAATAAATTATTATTCTGTTGTAGGAAAAGTAGGGGCTATGTTCTGAATGGAAATTAGAAATCATTAATATTAATTATAGGAACAGTGTGCCAGGCACTGTAATAACAATCAAGAAAAGAGCTCATGACTGAATGTCTTAATATACTAGCAAGGAAAAAGCTATTCCTGCGTTTCTGAAGATGCGCAGCTTAACAGTAGGTGCATCCCAATTTGAGTTTCTACACAAATTGTACATGCACACACGTATAGTCATGAAAAAGAAATAAATACACAAACCCCTGAGTGGAATCTAGTGGATTTGGTAAAAAAGAAAGCAATGAAAAGACTAGATTCATCCTAGTATATAACATCACCTTCTACGACAACTACCATTCTCCATTTCATTAACTCTTTCATAGTGTTTTCTGAGAGAAGATGTAGTGGAATTACAACAGTTTAGATGCATCATGGCAAGAGACTGCAGTGTTATTCACACGTGGCATACTCTCAGCGAAGTGAGAAGCTCACTGTGAATCAACCCATAGGCAGTGGCTTCTCACAGTTAACAGATCTGCCACAGCCTACAGACCAACAGGTGACATGCATTTCATTCTGCTACCCATGAAAAGAAATATGTCACCATATATAATTACAGTAAGGTTCTGGAGTATATGTATTCCGGGAATATAAAGGCAATAAAGAGGTTATGCGAGCTGGGAACTGTACTAAGATAACATATCTTTATGCTGAAGAACGGAAAAACGTAACGTACATTAACTTCCTAAGGTAACGGTTGCAGGTTGTCTACAGGCAGCCTCCTTATGTAAATTTACATTTTGAGTGCACACATTCTTTCAGCCTTTTATGGAATAATTCAGGAATGCATCCCTACAGCTCTAAAACAGCTGCAGTTACTTCTGCATGTAGTACATAGAAAAGCCTTGAGATCTTCTGTTTAAAAGGAACAATATAAATCACTATATATTTTTTCATATATAGTTTTTCATTTTTTTACATCTTTACATTGTATTGATCTACAAAGATCCCATTTAGTAGTTCTAATTGCTTCCTTACTATACAAAATAATGCGATGCAGGTAATCCCTAGGTCCCAGAGACGTAACGTGGTTGTTGAACAGTCAGGGATAGGAGAGCCAGGGAATGAAGTCCTGCACACCCAGATCTCTTTCTCACCTGCTTCTCACACTAGCAGCCAGGTCTGCACGCACACACATAGGAAGTAACATTAGTGTTCCTTATTGCTTTGTAACAATTTAGAGTCACTGTGGCGGCTCTGGGAGGCATCGTGAGGTCTGCGCAGAGGTCACTCCGTTGTGAGTGAGAGTAGCACCATGACTGTAATGCCTGTACACAGGAGCAGAATCTGCTGCAGGGAATTCCTGGGAAAGAAACAGCAAAATTAAGAGGAGCCACAGACCAATCCCAATAGGCAGTAGTGTAGAGGCTCACAAATGGGTTGTTCTCTGCCCTTCCAAATCTACCACAGGAGAACACAACAGCAGTATGAAGTCACTAACACAGCTGAGAAGACTCCTTCCCACCACCCCAAGCCAAGACGTTGTCTATCATCTGGCATGTATTTGTTTCCACTCAGCTGCAAGGCCCAACCTCAGGTTTCAAAATCAACGTAAGCTGACTCAGTCACGCAGCTACCAGGTGTGTACTCCTGTCCCTTCTCTCACAAGGGGACCAGCACCTCTGCAGCACGTTCACAGATACTTTCAGGATCTCATCCAGCTAACAACTACAGTTACGAAAATAGAGGAAAAAAACCCTGATTCATTTTGCCATTCTTTTAGCACCACCTCAGGTTTATGCTGGATTGAAGCGGCTACGTACCTACCGCCTGCGCGCACTCTGCCAACAGCTCTGCCAGCACAAGAGGTGACCAACCCAAAAGCAAGCTCCCAACTGGTCACTAACATTTCTCCACCAGAAGTTCCTGCCTCCTCAGATATAACCGTGGAGCTGGTTTTTAAGCACTTCCTTAACTGTTACCGTCAAAATTAACTAGGTGAGCCAAGGCCTCTTGTTTAAACTGCTGAAGTTACTTGTCTCATTACAACTGAAATCGGAGGGAACGTTCAGGGGCAGCTCTGCCAGCAGATCTGAGAGGGCCTTTACTGTGGTACAGCTGGATTTGGACCTGCTACAGCCTTTATCAGACTGCAAGAAACTAGAATAATACAGCTGAGGGGAGGCCAAACAGACCAGAATACATATACCAGTGTAGAAAAGAGATGACTGAGGTGGGATACAATAACAACAGACTATGAAATGCTGAATGATAAAGAAAACTATTATTTTCTACTCAGACAGCAACACAGCAACAGTTAATCGAAATTAATATGCAAGAGGCTGAAAAACAAATAGTAAGAAGCATCATTTCACACAGTGCAGTCAAACTACGCAAACTTGCTGCCAAGGGGAGATCACAGAAACCCAAGTAATGGATAGGGTCAAAAAAAGATGAGAGAAGGATGTTAAGGATAGGTTCACATGTAGTTATCACACACACACACACACCTCTATAGGGCCCTGGTTCAGACAGCCCCTAGACCAGTAACAGCTCCTAGACCAGTACCCACCAGAAGCTGACAAGACAGCCTGGGGAGCGGGTCACCCTACTGGCCATGTTTCTGAGCAACCTGTTCTAGCTGGTCACGCTACACACTGCGCTAGCACAACCTCTGCGACTGACCCAGCTGAAGGTTCTCACGTTTCATAGGGTCTTTGTCGTCCCATAAATGCAACAGCTAGCACAGCAGCCTATCTAGATCTCAGCCTTGCCCATGGGATTTGGAAAGCTGGCACTCATGTCCTTCCAGAACAGGTATGGGGAAGGGTTCTATCCCTGCTCCCTGGCAGCAAGAATTGCTGTAGCAGAACTTACCAAGGATTCTTCTCCTCCAGGAGATCAGGCACAACATTTACCAAGGCAATATACAGAAATCCTCCAGAAGTGAAAGGGAGGATCCAGGCTACCGTTTCCCCTGCACAGATACAAAAAGCTTTTCTTATTACCGAGACAAAGCCACGGGAGGGAACAGAGAAGGGAAAGAAGATACACACACGGGGACAATAACTCCTTCCCCTATTCCGACGGGGGTCCCAGGATGCCTTACCTGCTCCTTTTGGTGACTGAGCACATATTGCAAAGCAGGCCCCTAGAATCCCCCCCAGAGCTGTGGAAAGCTGCATCTTGGCTGCACTCCAGCGGTCAAAGCCAGCCCGAAGTAGGATTGCAAAGTCTCCAACCTAAGAAAACCAAGAGCTGACAGTTAATGAACATGAACGTTCTCAGTCACAAAGGCCACCCGTAACAAGACCAGTGCTTCAAGACTGTTTCTAGCTTTCCATGTTGCCAGGCTCCCAGAGGGAGCAGCTTTTAAAGGGACAAGAAAATGTTAATCAGACCCAGTTCTTCTCTTAGCAGATGAAGCACCCTTGTAATCCCTCAGGATGGCAGGACACAAAACCTTCTCACCTCATGTGGGATTTCGTGCAGGAGAATGGCCATTGTGGTTAGGAAACCGACCTGTAGCAGAAGAGAGAAGGCGATTAGGAATCAGTCCTCCAGCTCTGAGAGAAGAGACTTTCATCAGCATGTCAAGGCCCCTTTCTCCCAATTCAGACTTGTTACTCAAGAGTTTAGAACTATTCAACAAGAGGGCAGATGAGCTAACCCTCCCCCTAACAATGTACAAATGACTAACATGTCCCAGGTTTGAAGAATCACTGAATCAGAGTCAGGATAGGATTGCTTTTGACTGTAGTCTCCATTTTCTCAGAAACCTCCCAAAAATAGTAGAAAACTGCTCACATCTTTGGCTTTTTTTGCATGTGGCATCATCCTTAAGAGCAGGGCTCTCCATTTCAGTCCACAGCTGGTGACAGAAACCTTACCTTTCTGCTAACCAGGAAGCTGGCTGCTACTGCCAGGCCGTGCGTAAAGTTATCAATGGTGTTGGCCAGCAGATTGAGGTATCCGCTGATCTGCAAAGAGAAGTTAGAGCCCCTGATAAAGGAGGAGATATAACAAGATAGAAGAAAGCACACAGCTTAGACACAGGTTACTAAGGAGTCACAACCAGATGGGAAAGGTCAGGACACAGCACTTCTGGTGAAGATCTTAAACTATGTCAGTGCTCAACTACAAATTAAAATGTTCAGTTTCAGAGTAAACTAAGTTTTAAGGTAGACAAGTATTGCCTGAGGTTAGGATAATCGTCTTATGCAAATGACAAAGAGCTCTAGAAACACAAAAAGAGAAAGGAAAAAGAGGAAAGCCAAAATGCAAGAATATATCTGATTCTAAATCAAACCAATTTTAGGTAACACTGACTAATTTACACAGGAGACTGGCTTCAAACATGACCTGACCTTGTTTCCCAGTCATGTACTTCAATATCCAACTGTTAAATATCTCCTCTTCAAAAGCTGGTAAAAACAATGCAACAAAACAAATGTTGCTGAAATCACTTTTTATAACTAAAAAAATCTTCAAACATTATACTAAAAGAGCTCGTGCTTGTGGGTTTGCTTTCCCTTAACAAAGAATAAAAAGAGAAGACAGTGATGACAGTCACCAAAAAAAGACCCACTAGAAGGTTGGATAGCATGTATATGCCTTTGCATATAAACACATTTCTTAGAATTATAAGCATAAAGCAGCTTCCTTCCTCACAAGTCCATCTCCACGTTACACTTCCCTATTATGCTAACCATGGTCATCTCCAGACAAATTCTGAGTCTTTGACATAAAGCAATTTATGAAGGTATCAGCCCAGCTCTTTTTCTCACAGGTTTTTGGGTGGGGTTTTTTTTCCCCATCAGATTTAACCAACTATTTCATGTGGGTCCTGAGATACTGCACTGCAGTGTAAATTATTATCAAACCAGGTGTTAGCCAATACATCAGGCTGTCTCTGAGTTGGCATACATTAACTCCAGATATTGGGCAGCATCCAGTGAGCGCAGAGGCTGTCTAGAAACTGCGAGGTATTAACCCCTTACTCACCACAACATCAGATGCCAAAGTTCAGCTGGAAAAACACAAGCGCTGATGGGTTTCATGAGCCCTTTTTGGTTTTCTGCTCTTCCCTGTTTCTATCAAACTCCACTTGGAGCATCTTTCTTTTCTTCCTGCATCTGTAAGCCACAGCTCAGGTGGGGCTTTCTGTCAAGTCTCTCTCTCTTCTACTGCACAACCTCAGAACATCTTTATGGGCTCTAAACTTTCTGAAGTGCATTGATGATTAAATATGAAAATAAAGAATTAAGCAAAGCCTAGCTACAGATCACGTTTAAGTAATAATCTAGGTAACGTCCACAAGGGATGCAGAAGTTCCCTGCATGTTTCTGTAAGGGGAACACAAAGGGATGTGTGCTGGCAGACCCACAAACACAGCAGTTTTACTTCTCATTCCTCATCTTCAGCCAAATACGACTGTCCAAAATTTCTCCTTTTCATGTTGGGATTTTATGTGATTGTGTTTTCCCCACAGGCTAGTAATAATTATTCACTGAAGTTTTACACAAAAATGCTTTCCCATGCCACCATATAGGGAAAAAATAGACTTCATGATTAAAACATTATGACTTTTTTTTGTCAGTGGCTTGGGCAAAAGCTGTCACTGAAAGAAGCAAAGCCTTGGAGTGCTCAGAAATAAATTGGGTTGATTTGACAGTTATGAGCCTCTGACATTCACATTCTGTGAATTCCTAATAGGATGTTCTCATTGCTCATAAAGAGCACAGCCAGATGAAGTGTTTATGTTCATGCTTCAGAATTAATGTCACTGTGCAATGAAATATACCTCTACAAAGCAGCAAGGACCCCATGTGTCACAGGGGAAAATAAAAAAAAGAATAAGCAAGGCAAAAGTACTCTACAATGTTTCTGCTTGTTGAGGGAATAAAGGCTGCAATGCAGGACAGAACTACGTTCAGGTGCAAAGGAAGCCTCCCACCTGCAGTTTTCAAGCTAGGACAAATTATTGGAGCAGTAGCTAAAGAGCAGAAGTTCTAGCATTTATGTATAAAGGACGACTGATTACAGCTAACTAACTAATCATTAAACCCTGAAGGGTGACTTTGTTGAAATAGTATCTTTTCCTTTTTGTTTTCTGAAGAAAAAAAAAAGGGGTTACTGAGTGAACAGTGGAACCAAAGCAGACTGGCTCGCTGCGGCTTTCTCTTTTCTTTGTGAGCACCGACTTCGCTCACTTCCAGCAACACCGTTTCCCTGCACGTCCCTTCCCCACCCTGCGCTGCAAGACAGCCACCTCCCCAGCAGGTACGGGCAGCGAGACCACCTGCGGATCTGCCAGCCAGGCGGATGCCAAGCAGCATCTAAGTTCTGCCCGAGTTTTTCAACAGGGCATTAGTTCGCATTCCTTCTCTGCCACCACGCTGATTTTTATGGAACTTGCAGAAATGTGATTACCCTCAAGACGTCTACTCTCTCTTGAAATCCAGTAAAAATTAATTACGGGTTCAAAAATTATTGAAAATGAAGGGCAGAACAGATGGACAGGCAGATGGAATGACTGCTTATGCTGCTGCCGAAGGAAACAGGCTAACAACACAGGATTATCTTGGTAGTTTTGGTAACTTCCCCTCTACCAGAAAGACTACTAAAATATGCTCAGAAGGCAGAAAGTTAAAACTACACACATTAACTCAATAGTTTCTATTTCATACACATTGACAACACCCTTATAATAAGACTGAACAGACGTGTTAGGATTTTACAGCTAGAAGGGCTCTCCATGGTTGTCTAGACCTTCTACAGAACACAACCAAAAGAATCTCCTTCAATTTCTGCACGAAGCCCACTGTTTCTTAAGCTATAGTGTACTTTGTACAAAGCAACTTAAATCACAGCTTTAAAGCCCACAAGTGACAAAGAATCTACTATGTCTAAGGTAAGTTGATCCACCGGCAAGTTACCCTCCATTACAGAGTTGTCTTTGATTTCTACTCTGCTACTGTTTAGTGTAGCTTTAACTATTCAAATTTAGTCATGCCTCTTGCCTGGCTATTTGTATACTCTAAGTCACCGCTGATCCATCACATCTACAGAGCTAAAGACCAAAGAAAACCACTTTTTATCACGTACTGCAAACCTAAAATAACTATTTCAGCTCTTTTCTGAACCCTTTACAAATTATCAGTAGTATTTTGGATATTGTGAATAACACTACTGGAAAAAGTCAGACAGCTGTGTCATTACTGCTATACAGAAAGAGGAACACCCGCCTCTTCTCTTACACACTATTTCCTACTCACCCATCCGCCTGCCTGCAGCATCATAATGGAAGAATGTGTTCAAACAATTTCCTACTGTGATTCTCATACCTTTTTCCAAGGGGTTGACTTCCAAAAAAATGTCCCTATCTTGTAAATATAATCTGCATTCTTTCTTAATCTATTCCTTATTAATTGCACATATCAAAACTTGTTAAAAATTCAGCTCTTTTGATGAAGTCACTCAGTTCAGCTGGTATTGCTGACCTCGTGCAGTCACAATGTGCCATTTAAGTAATACAGGAGTATCTGGAAATGTGAAGATATACTGGTTTTATAATTAATCACTTAGAAAAATCATAAACCACCAGTGAACAGAATTGAGGGGAGCTGCACTAATCCAGTCCCTGCTGATAATATAGAATACCTGATTTTTAAGACAGCTAATATTAGCAAAGCTGTTTTCATGCAGTACTAGTTTTATCTGAATATGGAGAAAGTTATGTCTTATACACATTTGTCAGTGTCGCTACCTTTACCAAACAATCTTATGACCAAATAAAAGGCAGGGAAAAAATGTCTGGATGACAAGAATTTATCTTCCATTAGATCACATCACCTAGCATTAATTACATTATTATTTTTTAAATTAGGACCAGACCCTGTGCAATTGCATCCCCCATCAGCGCTACGTTTCTAGTTGAAATCAGTGGTAGACTAACAGTTCCATAAGTCCGTAGTTCATTATATAAACCTTTCTGGAATAATGGCACAATGTTTCATAACCCAGTAATATTGGTTCCTTCACCACTATCACCTCTAGAAACATCAATGCTGCACCCTGAGTTTGTGCAGTGTTTTGTACAGATTACATGAGCGTGACGTATCAAAAATACCCAGTGACCTCAGCATACCTTTCACGTTGTGTGGTAAGAGCTATAAAGTTACAGCCAAACAGATTTAAAACAGAAAGACTGAAGAGCCTCTGACTGACCATATAGCCAGGTGTGAGCTAGTTCACGCAACCACACGTTCTGTTCATAGTTACACTCCTACAATCTCACACATTTCAAACTCAAATTACAGGTCCTCCTTCGCCAAAGTGGTCGTTTACTCTCTTGCTCGTAAAATTCACCCAGACGAGGGTTTCCGCAGTGCAAAGACAGTAACATAAAACTGAAAGCAAAGCCAATTTAAAGGTTAGCCACTGCCCAGTGCTACAGCACTCCTTCCCCCTCCGCCACCTCCAGTCCTACGGGCTGGCTGATCTTTACTC
>JAVJGI010000063.1:70575980-70725857 GCA_035590275.1 Ibycter americanus
CACGTCCTGCTCCAGCGGACACCGGGCCCGGGCAGCGGGGGGGTCTCACGTATCCCCCGCACCCGGGCAGCGGGACCCAGACACGCGTGCGGTGGGAGCGCTGCCGCTCTGCAGCGTGCTCGTTACTTTGTTTTGTTTTTTTTTTTTAAAAAAAACAAACTCTGCCTAATTGGATTATAAATTGTTTGGGCTGCGGCTGTGTAAAGAGGAGCAGGGTGGAAACAAGTTGTTGAGCAGGATTTCTGGAAGTTGTTAGAGCAGATGGCAGCATGGCAGCCTCCTCTGGGGCTTGGCCTCCACGTGTTTTTAAAAGATACTTTGACTTTTAAACGTACTTGCTGCCGCCTTACGAGGTCATTACAACCTTCGTGATGGCGCTTCGGGAACCCCAGCGCTCCGTCGGCACTGGTGTCCTCACGGTTAGCGGTGAAGGACATCCACGCTAGAGCCATAGAGTCATTTAGGTTGGGAAAGACCTTTGAGATTGCCAAGTCCAACCGTTAAATTCTTACAGAATTTCTTCAGAGTTCTTACGGAGATCTGCAGAAACTGCATATGCTGAAGCCACTAGGTCAGACAAGAACAAAGATTTACCTTTACACAAGCTGAGCTAGTTGGGAGCCGTACGGTTTCCAATACAGACACTCCAAAGCGTCCCGATGTACCTGTAAGTTCCGTCTCTCACCATTTCGCCTGAGACACTGAACTTGTTTCTCACTCCAATTTTCATAAGGAATCCCATTCCCCAAGGAGACACTGCTGATGCTGTAGAGTCTCGCCCTAGCCTCACTGCATCATACCAACGTCATGCCCAGCAGCAGGAGTTAGGAATTAAGCCAGCCACCATCCAGCACTGCTTTAGCTGCTCTTTCTGCGTTAATCTAACAGGAACGCAACCCTGCATTCAACTGCAGGTGCAGTTCAAGAAAAGTTGTATCTTTCTCACTTGCAAACAAAATGCTTATCTAGGAAGCTGAATTCTGAATTTTTAAAGAAAAAGTATTTTGTTCTCAAGTTGTAAGATGTATGGTTCTCGTGTTCCACAGACGCCTTCCTACTGCCTGAATGACTATCATCAGCCATCGCGAGCCCTGCTCCAGTGGCACGGTTCCCTGTGCTCATGATCATACCTGTGATCGTCACACACCAAGCACCTCCGCAGGTAAACCAAGCCATGCTGAGAATTTCGGACTGCTGCAATCCGTAGTGGTATCGTGGTCACAGAGAAATGAGTGGCAGTTTGCTTTTGACCTCAGGGATGTAGGGTTTCACTCCAAGCCTTGCAGGTTTTATGACATCCTGCTGTAAGCCAGCACAGGAGGAATTCTGGATGAAACGTGCACTCGTGTCATCAGGTGGCAGCTGCTAATACGCCATGCATCGAAGGAAGCTTTTTCACAGTTCGTGGCTGCAGAGTGAATTCTCAGTGATAGTCTAGAGATCAGTATGGCAAAATCAGGGTCCAGCAGGCTGGGTCCAAAATCTTCTATTTTGTATAGCAAACATATATACATGTTGAGATACATATATATATATATATAGCAACTACACGACTGAGGCGGGTATCTGGGATTTTCTCCTGCCTCCCCCAAGCCACAGAGCCACTTCAACCTGATTTCTCTGAAAATGACATTGAGTTTTCTGTATTCTTTACTGAATTGTTTCCTCAGCTGAGGAGGAAAAAAACCACCCCAACAGATCACTTTTAAAGGCAGACTAACAAAACCAGTCACCATAGATCGACTGCTCTTTGACTTGTATCTGATGTTCTTGCCTCTCTTAACATCTTTACTTGTGTGTCTCCTGTGCGTACCCTTGTTTACAATCTCTGTGGTCTCTTGTGTCTTTCTTGCCAGAGTGGGGCAATGATGGAACTTAAGCAACTTTCCAGAAAAAAAATGCAAATCCACTATAACTCACTGGCACCCTGGCTGGCGTGTTGTGCTTCCACAAGAGCCAAGACATATCAGTGGAGCTTGGCACATCTTTTGGGCAAATAATTTGTTTACTGAAAAATTCAGTCACTCAAAAATATTAGTCCATTAATGACAAATGCTGCAAGCAGATTGATTTTAAAAGCACTACTTTTGATTTTTTTATTGTTGTTATTTTTTGAAGTCCTACTTTTGTTGATAAATAGTACATTCTTGTCTGGGTCACCAATCTGAACAAAGCGTTTGGAGCATCCAGGCTGAAGAAAAAAAAATGGAATAAACGTAAAAGAAAAAATGGAAAATCAGTTATTCTCACACGGCTAATTGGGTCTGGAGGCTTCTGGAGTTTGTCCTCCCAGCTGCTCGGGAGCAGCTCGGTGGCGCTGGGGGAAGCGGCGATCCCGCTAAAGCTGTGTTTCTGCAGAGGGACCGCACGGAGGTGCTAGCTGCCCGCAAAACGGCATCCGTGGGTCCGCACCAACTTCCCCCTTCCCTGCCGGGGCTTCAGCTGAAGCGTCTTTCAGGGGGGAAACTGCCAATTTCACCAGCGGCAGGGCAGGGCAGGGCAGCAGATGGGACCTGGCAGATTAGATCTGATCCTTCACACAGCTACTGGGCACAAGCAA
The DNA here is from genome assembly GCA_035590275.1 of Ibycter americanus. Lineage (NCBI taxonomy): Eukaryota > Metazoa > Chordata > Aves > Falconiformes > Falconidae > Ibycter > Ibycter americanus. The sequence continues at coordinate 70,578,541 of JAVJGI010000063.1, forward strand.
TTAAACCCAAGGGTCATGGAATCATAGAGACACTTAGGTTGGAAAAGACCTTTAAGATCATCGAATCCCAACTGTTAACCCAGCACTCCCAAGCCCAGCCCTAACCCACGTCCCGAAGCACCGCATCTGCATGAGTGGCCTTTGTACAATACCAAAACACGGCAGGGAGTTATCAGGCACCTTACAGCCAGAGCCTGGTAATGACTTTTTTTGCCATCGCAGTTTACAGCACAGCACGGTACCTGGGCTTTGTGCATGCTCAGGGTCAAGGAATGAGGCTGGTACAGATGTACCACTGGTGACCTCTCCCCATGAAGATGAGATGATGTGCTGGCAAGATGGGAACACCCCAAGCCCAGGGATGGTGCTAAACCTTCCCCCAGTCACTCCAGCGCTGTGGGACACTTACCTTTAGCCAGGCAAAACCTCAGTGGGATTTAGGCCCTGAGTGTCTCATGAAAGCCTGGCAAGTGTCTGCTTTGGTTGAAGGAGGGGACCCTCTAGAGGAGCTTGGCTCCCTAGCCACCACTAGGGAGGGGTGTTCTTTCCTAGGAAAACATATTGGCAGCTGAATTTCCACCATAAAACTTGGTAATAAAGGGATCAGAGTTGCTTGGTAAATTCATGCTTCCTCACACTTAACAGTGCTCTCTGCCCTCTGTCCCTAGGATATTCTTAAACATATTTTCTCTTGTTGTATAGTCAGAAGCTCGCTTTTGAAAAAGGGTGGGACATGAATGGTACCCTGAAAGTGCACTGTCTGCAAAGAGAAGGTACCAGAGCCTCAGCAAAATCTCTGGAGAGGGCACATAAAAACATCTCTGGAGGGCCCACGTGTAAGGGAGATGTTAAGCGCTGACAGATGGGGCACAGGCAAGCAGAGAAACAGGGACAGACCATGAATGTGGATAGAGCAGGAAGATTTTAAAAAGTTCTTCCCAATAAAGGTGGTCAAGCACTGGAAGAGATTTCCAAGGTTGCTGTGGTATATCTTGGAGATTTTCAGAAGTTCATCTGGCCTTGACCTTGAGCAACGTGGTCTAACGCTGAAGCTTTGAGCAAGAGACTGGACTAAATGACCTCCAGAGGTCCCTTCCAACCTAACGTTTTCTATGATCCTACAATTCAGAAAAAAACAGTATCAAGGGGTGACAAGTGAATCAGAGGGAGAGAGCCCTCTAAGTGTATGAAAGGAGCTGCGAGGCCCCAGCAGTAGGCAATTTTGCCTGCTGTTTGGTGGGAGCCCAAGGCATTAACACTGCTGCCTGGAAGTCCTGCTCTGACTCATCCCAGGACACATTTCTGCAAGGCACAGCAGAAAAGGAGAAGTGACTGCTGAGCCCTGAATGGGGGGGGAGGGAAGCTGACCCCATGGAAGCTCAAAACAGGGAATTTTAGTCTTACTCATCATATTATTTTTATATTCGGTTTTTCAGATGTAAACCTCAGTGTTTCTGTCAGCATATTAACTCTGTGTGCACCACAAGTTTGTCCAGCAGCCCCAGTGACTCCCTTATATGCTAGCCTCCAAGCACAGATGCAAAACTTCCAGCTGGGAGATCAGCCTGACCCACTGCACTTTACCAGTGTGTGTAAGGAATAAATGGAGTGCCTGCTGAGTGCTATTTAATCCGGGCGGACTTCAGTGTCGTGCTGGAGAAAGAAGAAAAAAGTACAGGCCTGGTCTGAGAAAGATACAGCCAAAGAGCAGGTTAGGGCAGATAAGTGAAATGTGGCAGATGAGCCACAGAGGATTTGCAGAAGTTAGAGCTGAGATTAATCCTGAAAAGGTGCTCTACCTAGTCTTAAGCAATGTAAGCAAGAAAAGGAAGGGAAATTTAGATGACCGTGAAAAAACAAATAGCGCTGGAAGGTCTAGCAGAATCTAGACTTTTAGCAGAAGACCAGCATGAGTTTGTTCTTTGCTGAGGTTTCAGACTTAAACAATGAAGCCACGATATTTCCTTGCCAAGCTGGGTATCAGTATGTGTTATGTGTTTGATACACGATCTTTATCTTGTATCTAAATGTAGTTAATGCTGGGTTCTGACCATGAAAGAGGGTTTTCTTATGTTCTTCAGTGCTCAGTGCCTGAATTCTATAACCTATCACATCTTCTTCATGTCTCTAGGGTACAGCCCAAACAATGGTTCCTGCCCTTCAGGTGGCAGAGGACAGGCTGCGGTTCAGTATGGATGTTTCAGTATCAGCGTTGCACACATAAAAACACACTGTAACCAACATTCACACTTTCATTCTCTGCACACAGTGAGATCTACATCCTTCCCTAGTGAGGTCCCTATTCTGAATGCTAGTGCCAAGATTCACGTGCTCAGCTACTGTGAGTAGTGAGACCTGTGCTGTCACTCACCCTCCGTGCCGCAAGCTCCAGACTGTACAGTGGTACATATCCTGTAAGTGGAGTAGCCATCACATGGCAGAGGTGTAAGATTAGTGTTTGCACTCTAAGGTGTGGTGTGCAGAAAGGGTTAAATATCAGGCCGCTGTAATGAAGGGGTTCATGGAGTGCAAAAGTATCTCCAAAGCAGTAATACTGTGACTCAGAGCAATGCCTACCTCCAGCCAGCAGAGACAGAAATAAATCCTCCAAGCTTCTTAAATGCAGGAGGATCCATTATTAGTATTCACCACTCAAATTCTAAGTCAAGGTATTACAGCCTAGTCCAATTTTCTTCTAATGAGGAGGCCACACAGCGTAGAGGTCCATGGTTTACAGTCCTTCCAGACTCTTGAGGAATCTATGCAGTCTTCATTTGGGTAAAATACAAAACTACTCAATAGGCTGGTACAAACGGTTCTGTAAGAAGATCTAGGAGAACATCTCCTGCAATGTTTCAATCTGCCATGCTGCATTATGGAATACATTCTAAAAGACGGAAGAAAACTATGAGACCAGGGTTTTTCCATTTCTGTTTGTCTAAGGTGACAGAAGTTGTATAAAGCTGGCACTAAAAAAAGTGCAATTGATAGCAAAGTTCATCTGAGGTACTTCAAAGCAGGTGGGGGAAGCCCTTTTTTTTCTGTCTTTTCTAGTTGGCAAAGAATCCCAGGACTGGAGCAATAGTGGGAGTGTACAGGCAACACTGAAACTCAGTGGCAGACATTATTATGGAGGAGGATTCAGAACAAGAATAGCAAAGAGAATTGCCACTGAAGCTCAACTAACATTCACTGTTACCAGTAATCTGAGAAACCTGAAGTTTTGGTTGAACAGAACAAATCACACACAGCACCCAAGGTGAGCAATCCAGCACAAAACAATGGTTTTCTGGTGCTATGATCAGGGATGAAAAAGTGAGGGCAGAATTTAGCAGAGACATCAAAGGAATGATTAGAAGAAGGAAACAAGAAGCCGGGGGCAAGAAAGGTTGTGTAAAGACAAACTCAAAGTAAGTCTTAGGAGGAGAAAACTGGGATGCAGGCAGAGTATCTCAAAGATGAGGTCTAGAAAACTGATCTTCGTGTAGTTGGATATGGACAGTATCAGATACAATAGTGACAGAGAAAAGATAGCTGAGAAAAGTTGTGAGATACGGTACTGCCAAATCCTTTTTTCACCCACAGCTTCACACTCCTGGCATACTGAGAGGTCCTGCAGAATCTCAGTTAATCTTTCTTTCAGAAGTTTTTTATCAGGCAGCTTGAAAAATTTGAAAACATAAAACTGACAAAATTGAAAAATCTGAACACAAAAAAAAGAGACCCCCAAATTAATATTGCAAGGATGTAAAGATGTTTTAACCAACCATGACATTTTTAGGTTCATCCTATACTTCTGAGCTTCACCAGTTTTGCACTATCAGAAATGAGATACACTCTGAACAGTGCACAGCACATCTTTTTCCAGCACAGGCATTTACTTACACTGAGCAAATGCATCTGCTGGTCAGCAAAGCCAGTGGCTCCACAAAGTTCACAGATCCTGAGTTTAAAAGCTTATCTACCACCCTCATTTCTTGCTGTTGCCACAGACCTCTTCTCAGCAGTCTGGGGCTTTGCTCCCCTAAAGCTGGGCTTGTCCTACACAGCTGCCCACCCCTGATAACACAGCTGAGGAGCCCAGAGGAAGTTGTACAAGATGCTTTTGTCGACACTCCTTCCCACACAGACCATCTCCCGTCTCCTTTGTTACTGTAAATTGACATCAGAGCTGCTGAATCATGATACAGGAGTCACAAAAATGTTATTTATGCTGCAGAAACCAGGCCCCCTCCCTCCCATTGTTTCCTGCCTGTGTCAAAATGGAGTCACTGATTTTTGTCCTAGCTCCTCCTGCAGCGGCACTTCAGGTGAAGCAAGCTGAGTTCTCCTCATTTGGGCTAGGGTAAAACACATATACAGACACAACCAAGATTAGATTCTGGCCTGCTGAAAGACAACCTTGCTGAGCAGATGCTGTCTGGACAGTTCACCATGAAAAGCCATTTGGAACCAGTTTCTAAAAGATTTGCCTACAAGGTCAGAGCCCCAAGGGAATTTTTCAAATGATACACTGCACATTTGAAAAGTTGGCCTCCCACACAGAGGGCTTATTTGCACTGCAAAAATATTTTGTTAGGGTGCTTAGTTACAACAGGCTTTATTCCTAAGCCTGTAGATGGAGCTGAACCATGGTTTGCCTTGTCAGCACTGTAACTGGATTCATAACAAACCAGAGCGTTGAGGAAAGAAAATGGTGCGGTACCTGGAAAGGGATGCATGGGTCAGAACGACTCTGAAAGCGTTAGATAACAGAAAGACACAAGAAGGACTCAGGAAAGAGAAGAAAGAGGCAGAGGGAGCCAATTTTATAGTCAGGGAGACAGTGATGCACAGAGACAAGAAGCTAGAGAGAAATGAAATATTAAAAATATACAGGGAACGAGGGTAAATTATGTCAAAGAGGAAGTCTGACAGACCTGGCAAAACACAAGGAAATGAAGAGATTATTATCAAGACATCCAGAAAACTTTATAATGATCAAAATTTTCTGTGTATAAATTAATAATAATTTAAAATTTTTATGTGCAGAGAAATGCTTTTCATAGCCCAGTGAGATTTAACTTTCATACTTTAAACTAAGATAGACTCCATATAGATTTGCTAAAGTATGCAGGGGAAATCTCCAGACTTTGATTGCCTGAACAAATTTACCAGGAAAAGATACCTATGGATCTCTTGCAGAAATTCAATTTCAAACTGTGACATCAGTTAGAAAAATATGGAAAATTCACAAATGAAAAGAACTCACTTCATTCACAAATGAGAAGAAAGTTGTAATTTCTTTCACTGGAATACTGTTCCTCTGCTGTTCTCTTCCAAATTCTTATTTTACAACCAGCTAACAAACAGCCAAAGCTGTACTCAAAAAGAAAACATGGAAAAGCAATAAAGATTTCAGTTCTTCATTTACTGACAATCTTCCCCACTAACTATGACTCACCCTAAGATTATCAAAATACTAATAAATTCAAAATAACAAACTACTCTGAAATTATGAAATACTGTAGCCAATGCAAATCATTGATTTTCAACACACTACAAAATTGTTATTGTTGCTATTATTATTGTAGCAGTAAGTAACAACAACATTTGGATGAAATGATACATATGCAAGAAAAATCTTGTAACCTAACTTGAAATCAAATGCAACAAGTGAATGACAGAACCTATGCAAGAAATTATTGGAGAGAAAAGAAGGTAAATTAAAAAAATATGGCTAGTGACTTACATTAACTGCGTGACTTAGGTCATGTGAAAATTTTCTTTTATAACAACAAATGAAATCATCTCCCTTGCTCAGTTCAACTACCATTGTTTGGCTCATAGCACAATAAGACACAGTACAAAATTAAAAATACACAGTCATTACTAAGTAGTTATTTAAAAACAGACTTCAAAATTCTGCATAAACTTCCCTATCATGTGCTTTATGTTTCTCACAGTTTCAAACATATACATCCCAATTCTACTGAGAAAACACCCTGTTGTAACACTATTACATGAAGGCTTTTAGAACTGCCCTATAATGTCATAGGCTGTTGAACTATTCTCCCTTTGAAATTGTTACTAAATGCTTAGTAAAGACGATGCCACTTCTGGCACCATATTTCCATTATATATAGGGCAGATTCAAGACCTAGTGGGTGATTTATGCCCCGTAACTAATAAAGGGTGAGTGACAGGAGGAGGAAATCCTTCCCTGTATTTTTTTTTCCCAGACCTGTAAGGATTTTAAGCTCTGTAGCAGTTTCAGCTGACTTTGTGGTAGTAGCGTTTAGTGCTCATATTGCCTTTTATTTATGGGGTTTTTAAATCAACAGATCTCGAAACATTTTACTCCTCTTTAGACACAGTATTTTACTTCAAACAAGGCACTGAACGTGTATTGCCCTGTGACTGATAGGGAAAGTAAAGGCATAGAGGGTGCAAGTGGCCAGCTAAAGAGTCAAGGAGCCAGAAAATTAACCCAATATCCTAGATTACAGGCCAGACCCCAAACAGTGGATCAATACTCCTGCTGTGTTAGCATTTGCAATTGCATTTTCTTTTATGAAATCTATCTTTCCTCAAATGTAATTCGGAGGTTACAGGTAATTAAAGTGCCATTTTTGCAAGTATTTGAGGATTGAAAGAGAACACCAAGTGTAGTAGGATGAGATCTCAAGAGAGAGTTCATCAGGAAAAGAGCACAGCAATGTGGCTTTCATACAAAGGTAATGGCAAAGGAAAATTTTTTGAGTTTGGAGGGTGATATTATTGGAAGCAGCAGATTAGTCACCTTTCATGTTGGGGAGGAGTTATTTATAGCTCTTTGTTTTCCACATGGTTTGCTGTAGGACTTTGACAGAAAACACATGGTTTTCTATGTTTGGCAAGAAGGGGAAGATGATAGACTGGGCTTAAGAGCCAGACAAGACTTCAGAGCAGACAAGACTTATTTTGCCAACGCAATTAGTAGTTGTCCAGCTGTGGGTCTTCAAAAAACTTCCATTGAGTATCTTCAGTAGTTTGTAATAGGATAAAATAAGGGGGCTTAATTTTGGATAGAATAATCTTAGACACCGAATGGCCACGAAGTTTATCCAGTTACATATGAAACATTTACTTCAGGTTTTTTCCTCAGAATTAATTTGAAATTGGTGGGATTATCAGCAGGAAATCAGGCTGACCTAAGTACAGACTTGTCAAAAAAACTCCAAAATTTGAACTTGTGTTTAGCAACCTTTTAATACTCTCCATTCCTAAGGGACTGAGAAGATAAGCAAATGGTCTGCAAAGCAAAACTATATTATTTGAGGCTTGATGGGAGATGTGTATTTTGGGCAAGAGGAATGTACAGTCTTGCCTGCTATTTATTTCCTCTCATATTTAAGACACACATCCATCACTCAACAAATTGGCTGTGAAATAGCTGTTTCTAGTCATCCTGTGCCTATCCTAGGGTGGGCTTTGTCAGGTACCTGCTGAAGAACAACAAAGGAACAGTCATTATTTAGATAATACAGAGCAAAATGGTAGTTTGACAGGTCTTTCAAATACACAGGATAGGCCTATTTCTGTTGCAGGATGGACACAGGTTCAAATTAGAGAAGGCGGGGCACAGACTGATATCTGAAAAGGCTTTTTCCCAGAGAGGTTGTTTAAGAAGCACAAAATCTTAAAGTCACCCCCATCTGTCATGAAGGAGCTGCTTTTTCAGTCTGCTAAAAGGGGGCTGGCCCTGCTAACAGGCGAGGAGATGGTCTCAATGCACTAATGGTTCTTTCCATCCAAATTTCCTGTGTGTGTCACAGCTGCTGGTCTGTGCAGCTGTCTCTGGTGGTTTTCTTTTTTGGTTTTTATGTGTTTTTTTTTGCTTACCCCATCTCATGTTTATAAACGGCTTATCATTTAATGTTGCAGATCAGGGAGATGAAGAGTAAGAAACACTACTCTGATTTCTGCAATGTATTGATCGCAAAACCCCCAACAACCAAATATCTGTCCTGTTTGTTAGCAGTTAAATAGTAAATACCAACACATTCTTACTCAGACCCTTGGGCTTTAGATTTTCCTTTCGGGTTGTTTTTTTTTGTTGTTGTTGTTCTCCAGGCACATATGCTCAGGGATTTATCCCCTGCCAAAGGCTTTAGAAAGCCTGACTCCTTGTGAACTCCAGTAAGCACCACTCTTCTCCCTGTAGAGATGACTTACAGGAAATGCATAAGAGAGTACAATCAGTTTCCCTACTTATTCGTGGGGTTCAACAAATTTCATATCAGATATGGGGTGATGTGACCTTTTAGTGATGGAACCTTATGGGAGCTGCAACCAACCTCTGGGTATAATGAATATATCCCCTGGGGCATGGCGGGGCACTGGTTTTAGTCATGGGTGCCTTCCGGCAGACTGAAGCAGGTGCTATCACCCCCTGATTCCTTCAGCTTTCTCTCATTTCATTCAGCAGTTGTTAGTCAAATTCGCTTCTCATCACCTAGAGGTGAAGGTAAAAGCTTGAGAGAAAAAGAAATGACGGATGAAAAGCCCATCCTGACTACTCCAAAGCTCACATGCTGTGGCAGGTAGTAGATTGGCACTGGTTCCGAAAGAGCACTGCTCTGTAATTGTTAGTTCTCTTGCTGCCCACCCATCTTGTGTTCATGTCATTCTCTTTTTCCCTTTCCATTCTTTGGGCAGATAGACCTCAGTTACTGAGTGTTGCTTCAGTGTAAAATAACACTTGGTGCTTGTGGTGCGGGAAGGAAGCTGGCTGTGAGAGATAAAGGTTGAGGTTAAGAGCAGACCGACTGTTATGCTCCTGGGGCTTTGCTGCTCTTTGTATAACCTTGGTGTGGCTGAGTGATACAAATCAGCACTACCTTTTCTGATAAAATCCATCTACCAGAGGCAAGCAGCAGCCATACCTCCACAGCTTTTTGTAGTTTATTACAGCCCTGGCATTCCAAAGGGTCTGGATGGGTCACAAGTTAGTTTTCCATTACATAAGTGAAAGAGGGCAATCAAGTTTTGTTGGGGCTCAGAAACTTGGGAATGAAACCGAAGAAAAGAATATATCAGAGGACCTGCAAGAAAGAAAAGTCTTCGGGGAAATTCCAAGATTGCCAAAGAAAAGAACAGTCACTGAGAATGTTTGTGCAAAACCACCATCTTCTTCTTCCTTCCCACAAGGACTAGTGCAACTCACTTTGAAAGAGAAAGAAATAATCAAGAGAGCAAGAAGCATTTCACCCAGCTGTCTCACTCTGCAAAGCCCCACTGCTTTACTTCACCCAAACCAGCAGGCAGGCAGAAATGCAAAATCATGCCATTTGTGACCTACAGAAACAAAGCTCAATGTTTGCGTGGGTGGGGGAGAGATACAGTCAAGCTTATCACCAACTGGAAAAAATGCAGAGTAGAAATGTTCTGATTGTTTTATCTCCCCCCTACCCCACCCTATGCGAGCCTTAATTATTTTTCTTCCCAGGAAATGCAAATCCTAACTGAAGCCCAGCTTCATTGCACATAATCATAGAGACCAAGATTGACGGTTTTGAAGGCTAGAGACTGAAAGTAATGGTTCTGGAAGATGGTGCACCAAAATAATTCTTTAACTCTTTAGTGGAAAACAGTAATTAAGACAGAAAGCACTGAAAAACCAAAGATCTGACCTGATCTCCACAAAGTGGTCCTTAACCCGTCTTAAGCAGAATCTTCTACCTGATCTTCTGATGTTTTTTGCAGTAAAAAAGTTCCTACATTTCTGAGGGCTATAGAACAAGCAAGTGTGGATTTACTAGGCAGGTCTATAGCAGCTGCAGTCTCTCCCTTTGCAATGTTCAGAGCAGAACATAGTCCTTGGACAACCTTGTCCAACCATTCTGTCATCTGAATCAGGCTCAAGCTGTCTTCTCAAAGGGAAAAAGTACTGTGAGTGTCTGCATAACTGAAACCTGGGACAAGCATAATGTTAAATAAGACTAAGCTGCTAAAAATTTTCACAAAGAAAGGGAACAAAAATCTGCTTTTTCTCTTGAGGTCAACTCTATCCTGAACATAGCTCTAGCTCTGTCACATAATCCTGGCATAAAGAAGTTACTTTCTCTAAGAAAATTTGGCAGAACCAGAATGGAATTGGCACGCAGAGACCCTGTGTCCTTCAAAATATACAATTTACATGTTTTAGATACTGATTTTTGTTAAAGCAAAGCTAAAGCATTTGCTTTAAGCAATAAAGCTAATGATGCTTTTTCCCTGAAGGTCTGATTACATCAAGAAAATCTGAAAGTATTTTTCTGCACTGGTTTAGCTGCAAAAGTACTACCAATCCTATAAAATACTTCCTAGATCATATGCAGCTCTGAAAGGACTAGCTTATTTGTTGGTAAAATATCTACCCATCTAGATGTTCCAACAACTGCAGTTGAAACCAAGACAGCTTCAGGACCTATGAAAATCAAATCTTAAGTGTGTAAGAGGAGAACAAACTGTTTCGCTTTCACACCGTAGAAATCTGAATTTAAACTGTAGAGTTTGAATTAAACAAAGTTATGCTTCAATTGATGTAATAAAAAGTATGTTTTGACCTAAGGTTGAATTAAGAAATTGATGAGCTAAAATATATGTTACTCTCAAAGTGATGAAACTTTTGAGCTTTCAGCCTTCCTTTCATTTTTCTTTTTCCATTGCTCCAATTCTTTTTTGGTCTGTCAGTTTTGTCAATTAATACAAACAACAAAACAACAAAATAACCAAATAAACCCGAACAGTATTTCACAAAAATGAGTTCCAAAGAGTTCCAGATTAGCAAAATTAGGTTATGAGGGGTTAAAAGAAGTTGTTGACTGGTGAAAATACAGTATAGATACAGAACAACCAGAGTGATTACCTTGCCAGTGAATTTAAGGGAACAAATGAAGGCACTGAGTGAAGCATGCAGAATAATTTTCAAATAAAAAACCAGAACAGATGGTTTGAAGTAAGAAATGTGTGTTACAGAATGGCTACTGGAGAAACGATGCTTCCTCTTGCTCTCAGTGAAGGCCTATAAAGCTATGCATTTATGGTCCTTACCTGAGGCCTTCTATAATCTCGGTCACAACAGCTGGAAGGAGAACTAGAGGAGCCAGTTCAGAGACTGCCCAGGCAGAGTCATAGGCAGGAGGGACACCAGCAGCTTGGAATTTTGAAAAAGTTCTCTCTGAAAAAATAGTAAGAAATAATTGATTGAAATGTAATCAAACGTAACTAACTTAGCCTCCTGTAGCACAGATTTTGTTCTTCAAAACACTGATAATGTCCACATTTTAAAGACTGTTTTCCATTTTCCATTTTCCACTGCGCACCCACATGATACAGTTTAATACAAGTTATACCTTTGTTCACAGAGTGGTTTTTCTAGCTTTAAGGGAAATTTTGTACCTACTTGACTTGCAAAGGGATATGTCAACTATAATCAATCAATGCTTTCTCCACCGAGAGGCACAGAAAAAGCCTTTCTGACTAGAAGAATCTCTCAGCTTCCTAAGCACTTAAAGTCACTAGTCCTGAACACTTTCTGAGTTCATTTGCATAAAGTGCACCCCTTTCCTTCTATTTCTTGCCTTGCACATTAGATTATTTCCATACTGCATATTAGACCACTAATTAGGTACACATTTCAGAGAACATGATCTAGTCTAATAAGCACACAAAGTTAGAAAGGACTGAAACCCCTGGTTTCCCTGATCATCTTCATTGGCTCTGTGTTTTAGTGCAATGAAAATTAATGATAATGTGTGATTTTTCCTCTCAGAACTTGAATTTTTATCTGCAGAAGTTAATACTACTCACTTTGGATAGCTCATAAGGGAAAAATCAGTCTCAATAAGTGTTAAGCTACAAACAGGTTGAGGTGAATCATCAGATCTCTGGAAAAGATCTGGAAGCAAATTGTGAGTTGTAGTCAAAGTTGAATAAAGTAAATGAGGAAGAACTGGTAGAATAGTTTGTTTCTGAATGTTTGGTTTCCAAGACAGATTTTCATACTAACAGGCATGATGAGGATCTCTTCCGTGCTCAGGACAGGCTATTATTCACATTTAGATGGCCAGAAGATGGAGTCCCAGAAGTCCAATCTTAAGTACATGCACAGTATTCCCAAAGGGACAGAATTCAGTGCAGACCTCAGATTTAAGTGAGCTAGTGATTTTTTGTGTGTGTGTGGATGCAGAGTGGTAAGACATATCTTGGAGTTTAAGGATATGCTGAATTGTCTACCAAAAAAAAAAAAAAAAAAGAAATATTCATTAAGCCCTCCATGGAAATCTGTGACAAGCATGTGAACTGGGACATTTTACTAGAAACAAACACGATCAGCCATGTATTTTGCCTAGTCTGCCACCAAGAAAAAAGTCTCACAGGAGAAAAGATATGAACAGCACAGCAGTATTCTGTCCAGTAAACTTCATGGTTTTATTAATGTTTTTAGAACTTTGAAAATAGCCAAGAGACAGAAGAACCAGCAGGAAAACAGAGAGGTTAGATGAAAACGAAGATAATATGAATGCCTTAATATTGGAACTAGTCACGTTGCTAATATCTGTGTACACTTGAAATGAAAACGTATTTAATGGCAGGGAAAAAAACACAGCTATGAGCTTTAGAAAAATTCCAAAGTGTGTGCTGTTAAGAGAGTTAACGTAATGAGGGGAGTTACAAGACAAACTGAAGTTGCCTGCTGAATGACTGTGCAAAACAGAAACAATCTGTATAGAATAAGTTACTTCAAAAGGAAGTATTATGAAGTTTTCATCTCAGATTAAGAGTTTTCAAAAATAAGATGTGCTAAAAGTGTTATATACTCCATTCCAAAGCAATCTGGAGAACAGAAATCTGGATAGAAGACTCCCCATAGTAACAGAAGCAGGTAAAATATTCAATTTATTTTGGTAATACTGCATTTCCATTCACCACAGAGTAAGATCAATTGAACTGTGAAGAGAAAGAAGCCACTCTGGAGCTAGTGCTGAGAGACAAAGAGATAAAGCGTTTATCCACTCTGCTGAATAAGATATTTGTCTGTAATTCACATCCAGGCAAGATCGCTTAAAGATTCTACATACAACTTTCCTGTTTTAGTAAAATTAAGCCAACTTCCTAGGGGTATTTGTCTAATGTTCTGATGACATTGTTTTCAAGTCTACATTTAATCTCTGTGTAGGACTTTCAACACTCTTGCAATATAGCACTTAATATTCTCCATTTTCCAGTAACGCTGAAGACCCGATTTCAGGAATCTGACTGCTTTTCTCAGTTTGGCTGGAGCTGTGAGAATAATTGACTTTTACTGGCTGAATCAAAAAAAGGAAAAGGGAAGGGAAAAAAAAAAAAAAAAGGAAAGCTAGGGAATTCATTTTCACCCTAAATAATTTTTACAGTTTTCTTATGAAAATGGGAATCCCCCAAGATTTAATTATGAGCCGAATGAACATTTGTTTGAAACCAAAATTGCATAGTTTTCCATTTCAAATTTTGTTAAATTTTTAAACAAGAAGAAATTTCCTGCTTTCAAAAGCTTCAACTGTTGACAAAACAATTCAGAGAGTTTAATAAGAATTTACAAATAGTTTGGTTTCTAGGACCGGATTCTCAAATCTGGATTTATTGGACAAATGAAACATCTAGCAGAAAAAATAATGCCTAGATCTAGTCGCAATAGCTGAGATCATCTTCCTTTCCTGATCCTCTCTTGCCTTCTTATTATTGCACTTCTTTTGAAGCATCTTCTCAAATTCACAACTCTTGCTTTTTAAATTGAAAAATCCCTTCTAAAATTTTACTTGCCCAGCATATAAACTTGCATTTTTTCTTCTTTGATTTTGCAGACCAAATTTTCAAGATGATTGTAGTATCCAAACACCACAAAAAGCCTTCTAAAATTTCAAATCTTTTTGCATGTTGTATCTCTTTTGCTTGTTGTGGAACATACTGTTCTTCTCTTTCAGCCATTCCTAATTCTATTCCATGCCCCATAGGATCCCCAAGGAATGGTGTTTCCTACTTAGATCAGCTCATCGTGCTCCTCCTTTTGTATGCAGAAGGCACCTCTATTCTCTGAAATGTTATGGTACAGTCCATTCTCTGTAACCATGAGAGTGAGGGATATTTTTTACTGTTTAGTAAGAAAAACGTCCACATCGCAAGATATACATATAAATCTCCACCCTAAGAACACCCATTTCTTCCATGTTGCCAAGGAAATGAGTGCACAGTTAATCATGATGAACAAAACACAGTCCTCTCCACCTTCTCTATTTCTGTCTTTCAGTCTGCCAGCCCTCTAGACAAGAAGCTTCTTACTGCATTTCTGTACAGATTTTGGGGATGAAACAAAACAATTACGAAAAAGTCTTCACATTCTGGGTAAGAGCATCCTAATGTAGGGGATTTAAGCTGCAGTGCCTGAGAAACAGAGGACGTGTTGGTGACAGAGTTAGGCTATGGGCCTGAGAAACTGAAGCCAGGAATTGCACAGGCACCCAAAGGTCAGCAGATTTCTCATCTCTTTCTCTGTGTACCCTGCAGTGTTCTGTTAACATTTTGCAATAGGTTCAGCAGCGAAGTTTTTGGGGTGGGTGTAAGAACGCACCACTTCCTGTGGTGGCCGTTGTGCTTCCTGTTTTCTCAAGGCTGATGGAGACGAGCTGGCGGGGCTGCTGATTTTGAAACAGGGGCAGCTGCATGATTGTCTTGTGAGAGCTCAGAATGAATCACCATCCCATCCTTACAGAAAAATCCCGAATCTTTCCAGAGTTGGAACTCTGGTGGCGTTGGGCTACCTGCTCATGCATTGAAAAGAGTGGGGAATGCCCAGAGCATCAAACAGTCAAAAATCAAGAGTCAGACCACAGCAGATCATGAGATTAGTTCAAAAATCATACAAGTTATGGAAAAGATTTTTTTCTGTTCACTTAATTTCCATTTTTTGATATACATCCCATTCTCTGCAATAGCAGCAAGAAATATTTTCTTTTTTTAATATGAAAAACACAAAGTATCACGACATTTTTAATAAAACCACAAGTCAGTAGCAGCAGATGGGCAGGAAGGTTCCTGAAACACTGAACTACCTTTACACAGATTTTGACCAATAAATATTCAAACAATTGGAGAGTTCAAAGATACACTAAATATAGTTTATTGTGAAAAGAAAGTAACTCTTTGGTAAAAGACAGGAAAGGAAGGGAAAAGAAACTGACAGAAAACAACAGTCCTCTGATGCAGGATAAAAGATGCAGAACAAACCTATCCTGTTAGAAGGTTATCCAGTTATTATTATTAAAACTTTCATATCAATATGAGACATTCTCCATACCACTTTTCAAATAACTACAATATAACCAGGATTAAAGAAGATGCTTCCTTGAGCAGGACACTCTCAAAACTGAAATGAATATTTGAAGCACTTGCTTGCAAGAACAAAAAAAATACGCAAAAAAAAACCCCAACACCAAACCCACAAACAAAAAAGCAGTTAAATTCATACTGTACTTTGAGCTCCAGACTCACATTGGCCCCGATTGTCTAGAAATTTGAGGCTAACACCTGTTAGCTAACATATGCTAATAAATATGCTTGAGAAATCTTGCATAGATAAGGTAGCATGCATTTTACCATGCCCTAAGTTTACTCAAATATTAGGCTTTCCTCTATGCTTTAAGTTACCCATGCTTATGCTTTAAGTTAGTTTTTTGGCAAACTAACATAGTTTTTTAAAAACCTGTTTCAGTTCAGATCCAAGCTCCACAGCCTGCTCCTGGTAGTTTCACGACTAAAGCCTTATTTCATCGCTGTTGTCTTCAGTGCCGTGCCCAAAAGCAGCCCAGGTTTATATTGTCGAAACAAGACCTACACAAAAAGGAAAGGAGATGGTGAGAAAATAAAAGCCTAGAAAATCTCTCTTAAGGCTGAAAGGAGCCTAGGTAAAAGGAAGGACTGGTGGGACCCTCCTGGGCAGATATGTGTGGTCACTCCTGACATTTGGAGCCAGCCTAGAGAGGAACAGAGACTTCTATTTAAACCAAATAGCTGTTACTCCTTATCTTACTGTAAGTCTCATGCCACAAAGTGATCGGATGTTCAACCCAACTGACTGCCAAATGTTTACATTGTGCTGGATGCATTTAACACGTGCTTTTATAGTCCATAACATGTATGCTAACACCTCTGCTTTTAACCATCTATTTGAACCACATGCTACATTGTCTAAAATACTCCCAAATATTTGCACATAATTTTCCTCTTCCCGGACCTTCACACCCTCCTACTCTTGCCTGGTCCCCCATAATCTTAGGCTGTGTTTTACATAAATATTCAATATGGATGAATGTTCCTTTGCTTTCTGAATTCTTGCCATGGGCCTGCCCTGAGTTTTCACAGAGAAGTGAATACGAAAGAGCTTGAGTTCCTCTCCCCACACTGCATTTGTTTCACTTTCTCCTCTTTTCACTCACTGATTTAATCTGAAGTTCTCTGAGTTCAAGTGCAGGGTTCCTGAGTTCTTCCTGAGGATGAAGACATTAGAGCTACTGGAGGATGCAAGAAATGAGGACACACCATTAGATATCTTCCTGATCTGGCTCATTGGCTCTGCCTTGGAGCATCCATTTCTTTACTCACCTTCTTTCCTGAAAATCTCATCAAGCCTGCTTAGCAGTATCTACACAGGGTTTTGCATATAAAACACATATAGAATAAGAAAGGACACATCCCAGTTTCCCTACCATACCACTGCGCAATACTCTTCTGAGAATCAGAATAAGTGCATTATAAAACAACTTACTTATTTTTCCTTCCTGGCTTTAAAAGCAGAATTGACTGCAATCCCCAATTACATACATCGTTGATGGTCTGGCATGCAGCTCAGTTTGCAGCAATACAGAGCTAGCATGGTTCTTGCGGAGCAATTCCTTATAACCTCAGCTGAGGCATTCACAAACTGGAGCAGCAGTGTGGAGGTGCAGACAGGTCTTGGAACTTGAGAGGAAATGCAGTACTAAAAGATGTGGAGGATGGTAAGAAATATAAAATTTAGAGATATGTCACATGTGGATTTATCAGTGTCCATCAGTTTGGATGACACGATGAACAATACTAACTTTCCCAAAAGTTGCAACAGTGTTTTCTGGAACTGAACTAACACAGAGGATCAAGTCCCATCACTTTGCAGTTAGTAACGTACAACAGCAGCTCCAAAACTTCTGCATGAGGAAGCAGGCCTTCACAGACCTGTGTGATAAACCTGCCCAGTCCTTTGGAATCACCTACCATGAGTGACAGAGCCCATACTGACCAGAAAGGCGAGCTGCTATCTGGAAACTGGCTACCCAAGACTGCTACAACTCCATGGCTAACTGTCAACTGTCAGATTGTTAGGTGGGGGTGGGGGGGTTGCAGTGTTGTTATGAAAGTTGTTTATCCACTGATTATCAGCAGCAAGAACGTACATGAAATAACAGAAAGAGCCTCTAAATTGCATTATGGTAATAGATGATGCACTGTGTCCATGGTTTGTGCTCCAGCAGAAGCCTGTCAATAAGTTAGCTAAAAAGAATCCTACTCCTCTCTTCTTCATGGTAAACAGAGACTAATCAACACCAACATGGACAGCACTAGCAAAGTGTGGGATGTGGGAGTTTGAGGGAAATCATGCATATGCAATGTCGGGTAGTCTGAAACCTTATTCTTTCCCATAGAGATAATCATCAGCAGAGTCCACTCCAGACTCTGCTCGTTTGCAGCCCTGGCCTTTCACATAACGTTGGTGTTTTCACTTCAGATGGTCAAGTGGTTCGGGCATGAATACAAGCTTGAGCTTGTAGCTATCTGTTAGATAAATTTTAAGTCTGTTAGAAAGGAAAAGTTGCAGTGACAGAATTTCTCAGAATTTAACTAATTCATATCACTGCTTAAAAGAACACATTTGTGCGAAGTTGCAGGGTGGGCTGGATGACAATTAAAAAAGTAGTTAGGAATTCAGGGCCCAATTCTGATTTTCCAGGTAACTTCTTTTTTCTGCTCAGGACCAAGACCATGCGTGTATATCAAACCTACAATTTTTTTAATTTGGATAAAATAGTATGGAATATGGAAGATGAACAAGAGCTTCTGTTCTTATGTAAGAGGCCTGTAAAAAGATACTACTACTTTTAAAAAGAAAAGTCCTTTTCTTCATCTTGTTTTCACTCATGTTCTTCAGGCTCATTTCCTAATCAAACTGGGAGAACAAGTAATATGTGCTCAACACTGTAATAAGAAACTAGTAAAAAAAAAAATCCCAAAGCCTTCCTAGCCTAGGTGAAATCTCTTTGAGTCCCTTCTGTGTATGAGCATAAGCATACGCTGGAGACAGATACATCCAAAGCCACTGCAAAACATGAAAGAAGCAGCAAAGCTCAGCAACAAACTGCTCCGAGGTATGTGTTCTGATTGTTTTATGAACAGATTTATATGTAATTTGAAGAAACTAGACCCAGGGGAAAAATTACTAAAGAAATACCTTGTGGAAATTCCTTGCATTTCCAGTCCAGTCAAACACAATAAACACGCTCCCCTGCAATATATACACAAAATCTGGAGATAAGTCATCTATGGATTTACCAATATCCAGAGGAGGAGAGGCTCTGCTGTAAGAAAGAAAGAAAATTCTTCACCTGTGCAAGGCTGGTGAATGTAGATCACACTTGTGGTGCAAGTGTATGTGAGAAGGGCATTACATCTTTTGTCCAATAATTGGTAATGAAGACAATGTGTGCCTGTTATCCTTATACAGCTGGAAGAAAAATACAGAAAAGTAGTACCTTGTCCTAACAGCCATATGTTCCACAACAAAAACCAACATTGGTAAGAGGCATATAGCAAGTGTGAAGGAAGAAAGTGCCTCGGGGATCCATGCGCACAAAAATAGAACCACAAACTGCAGAAGTACATGATCACTTTAAAACCACCAGAGATATTTTGTTCTTATTGATTCCAAGTGGATTCCCTAATGACAAATTAGCAATTTCTGACTGCTAGTAAGACAACCACTGGAGTCCTCACTACAGATCCTAGAAGAGGTCTCCCACAAATCTAACATCTAATCTCTCAGTGAGGTCACAGAGTAATGTAATACAAATGCAATACATCTAAGACAGGCTGAGAAAACAGTTTTAGCCTCAGTGGAGTGTGCTAAAATGCTAAAAGAAGAGGAAGGTCCTGCTGGCTGACAGCAGTTGTGAGAAAATCGTCCTAGGATTGAGACAAATTCTCTGGGGGAGATTTTGTCCAGTGTGCTATAAACTGCCACAAAGCATGTCTGTCCTGAATAATGTATTCTTGTGCAGAGATCTTCAAACTGCTGCCTGGGGGAGGTATATGACATGCAGTGGCATGGCAAGACCCACGGCTCAGCTGAAGTTTCTTTTTAGTGCCTTACTATGTAGGTATAGCAGTTTGTCTGGAGAACCTTGAAGATGCTGCTGCACTCTGGGATGTGGATTATCCTACTGTGGCCCTCTAAACTAGTGTTATTCTGAGAAGAGAATGCTCTCTTTGTCTAAGGTGTGTGTTTAGCATTGTATCACAGGAATAAAGCTTAGGGAAAAATCCCTGAGAAATTGTAAACTCACTGACATTTAAATTAGCAGCTATTCTAGTTACTCTTGTATGAGGCTTTACTGTCACAGGATCATGCTGTAAGGATGATCTGTCCAGAGAGCTTGTTTTTGGACAACTTTCCTTTTCTGAAGTGATAGCAATGCTAAATAGCTTTTGATTAAAAGGTGATAAATAAATAGACTCTCACAGATTTAACAAAATTTGACTCAGCAGATATTTGGGTTTCCAAAATGGAGGTGGTTCTCTATAGAAAATAAACATGAATCAGACTTAAGAAGAATATAACGTCTTTTAAACTTACAAGGACTACAGGCTAACATATTCAGTTTCAAAAGTGAAGTCTTGATTGTTTCAAGAATGTTAAGACTTTACTTGAAAAAAACCACTGAAAATTGTTTACACTTAATTTTGTTGAAACAGCATGATAATGACTTCCCGATTTGGGTTATTTTTTATATTTCAGGCAAGCGCCTTTCATCAGTGATGTTCCCAACACCAAGTCAGATGTAGTCCTTTGGGGTCAAGGTGAAAAACTGGCCCTTGTTTCTTTGAAAACATCTAGACCATTTGGTGATGACTGACCATGAAGGTGTTGAGGATCTGTTCAATATTGTTGTCTCAGGAATCACGGTGTTATGAGTAATGACAATCGCTGCATCCAGTTCTGATCTTTCTAAGAACTGATTGGATCAGAAGAATAAACGGAAAAATATTTAGGAAAATTTCCTTCCATGATAGCAGAAAGGCAGCTGGGAGTGATCCCAGGCTTGTGCACACTGCAAAAGAACTAAGTGTATTACTTGGATGGAAAGGGAGCTATGCAGTGCCTCTCTCCAAGCCTACACATACTGACCATAAAGAAAAGCCTGGTCTCTTTTGACCTCATGCAAAATGGGAATGGAAAGAAATGGGCAGTGTTTTCTGAAAGAGATTCTGAGGAAGAATACATATCTATTAGACCATCCCTCCATCACCACGAGGTAACTTGTGAAAGGAAGCAATTTTAGCATTGTCTGTCTTGAAGGTTTAATGTTAATGTTTCAGCAAGAAAAAAACCCCAACAACTAAAGAGCACTGCAGATCGCACTACCAACTCAGCTGTTTGCTAAATATAAAGGCCTCTGGCACCAGAGCTGAAAACACCTTGGTGTATACTGGTATCTCAGGCACTACAAGCAAATGTGCTAATATGTTTGATGCCAAAAAGTGAAAGATAAAGGGAAAGAGATCAGTATTATAAAGTTTGGGTGCTTAAACAACCCTTTGCAACTACAATCAGCGTTCTAGGTGCCGGGAAGTCATGGGATTCACATGTTCCGATACTACCTTTTGCCTCCCACTTACAGAGGAGAGTTGGCTAGTGTTGTGACCCATACTGCAACAATATAGGCTGATTGCAGATTAAACGTTTCCTCAGTTTAACTGCAAGGATCATGCCCAATTTTTCTAGGGCATGCCAAGTAGCATACCTACTGAAACAGATTATGACATCTTTCTATGGTTTTCATTTTGATTCTTTGTTTTCAGATTCAGAGCAACGAACATGCAGAAAAACTCTGCCAGGTCCTTCTTTCAGAGAGATAATTATCCAGTATAACACAAAATGCAGTTAACCTGCAGAAGGTCTTTCCCTCTCCAATATTTTCTTGTTCCTGAAGTCTTCTGACTAGCTCTGCAAAAAGTTAATCCCATCTCAACTAAAATACACAGAAGCAAAGCTGTGATCCCAGAATGACACAAAAAGGAGACTCCAATGCAACTAATTTTAGTCATCTGCCTTTCTCACATTATTCCTCTGCTTTCTGGGTTTAGCTTTCCAGTTACGCTCTGCATCTTCCAGATACACAGTGTATCTTCCATCGCCTGGCATAGCAGTGTGTAGTAAGACCCAAGATGTAACCTCACAGGAGGCTTGCCTTCTGCCTAGAGAACCTCTGATCAGCTAGACTTCCTTCCCAAAATGAATGTAGTCAGTCTGTGCCCCAGTCCCCAACACAGCTCTTCAAGGGCACCTTCCCATAGTCCTAACACCCAGTACAAGATGATGCAGTCAATAATGCCTTAGATGATTTCCTGCTACTGGTGGTTTAGGGATGAGAAGCAATCTTCCACTTTTCATAGGACAAGAAGAATAATCAAGTGAAATCCACAGCCTGAAGTGGATGGGAATATCAGGAAAAAATTTCAGAACAGCTCAGCATGTCTTGCAAAAGGAGGAGTAAAATGGCAAAAGCTGTTCTAGTAAAATTCTATTTACTGGCATGCTATTGAGCAATAGTTTTGGTAATATGGTGTATATTCATACTTACATACACAGATTCTCACATGTATGCACAAAAACATAAAGAAGTCCCTTAGAATTGGGGCGTGATTTGCAGGTAGTGTTCAGAAAGGGATAAATATTGTGGGGTGCTCAGTTTGTGAGGTTATCACTGTTCTTCACAGCACCCTCAACAGCAACTTAGAGCCAAATCTATTTTAAAACTGTAAAGGCAGAGAAGTGAAGTTGCCTTTGGTTGTGCTGTTTTTCTCTTTCCCGTTGCAGCTTCCTCTTTCTCTTCACCAGCTCAGCACTGCTGGCAGCTTTTTATAAACCACGATTCCTACTGCTGTCAGCTTGTTTGGAAACTACATGGTGAGCTCAGTCCAGCAGCTACTGCTGTGGGTTTGTGTTTAATTGCAGACCGGATTTGCTTTAAATTCTGTACCCACCACCATAATTTTCATTTCAAAACACTCAAAGAGCTCTGCATATTCAAAAATATTCAGTACAAAGCAGAATTTTACACTGAATGTATGCAGTTATGTAGCATAAACTAAAAGTGGAAATGCATTCCCATAAATAAACAGTGAAGAACTTCGGCACAACGCATACGGGAGTGATGGCTTCTGGAAGGTTAAACTATGGCAGGGCAGTCAGCAATGCTGGGTTATTCTAGGTTGACAGTAATCTGCACTGAGCATGCAAAGTGGTATCACGACCAGAACGACAGCTGTGAGACAAAAAGCAATATTGAGAAGATCTTCATTTGTAAAGGAATCTTCCACAATGCCTCAGACACCCTTAATACCAGAGACAGGGTGGACAGCTGAGCAGAGTGCGGTCCAGATTACATGACTGATTAGGAATAAAACAGTTAAAAAGCTTCACATAGCCATAGCATCAAGGAGAGATTGCTAGAAAAGTAGGCAGAAGCAACAATGGGGAGGAGCAGGAGCGGGACTGAGGAAACACTGTTGGTTGGGATAGTGAGATAAACAGCACCAGCACCCCTGAAGCCTTTGTCATCTGCCTGGTGCTCCGAAGGAAAACTTTGCCATTAGTTTGGTGGAGAAACTAACTTGGGACAGACACATTATACTTCTTCTCACCACAGTAGAAACCCTACAGCCAGTAACAGACTGGGGGATAACAGCAAGATCTTGGCTAAAGGTAAATGGTACTGAGAAGAAAAGTTATACAAAGAAAATAAAATCAGAGGTTCTTCTAGGTCACAGAGTTCAAAAAACTTTTTTACTTGCAGATGTTTAAAATGCTTTCATGTAGGTGCAAACATACATGCAATTTATATGGTCAGTTTAAGCCCACTGATAACAGGATTACTTTTTGATATTTTTCTCAGAACCCTCAGAAATACTCCATGGACTTGCAGAGGCCTACAAACCATGAGTTGAGAAGTCACTAAATCATGCCCGGGAAGTATAGGTCTAAATGTAGTACTTTTACTAGTTAAATTTAATTTCTGTATTGCTGATTTAAATGGAAAAAAAAAAAAAAAATCACTAATAGCATGCTGCAGCTGTAGACTATGTTAAAGTTAGTCACTGTTTAAAATACACAATCCAGTACTTGAATTAAATTTTAAATAAACAGTTAAGGCTTTGTACGTAGGTGAGGTCTGTGACTGAAGAGACAAAAAGCTTGAGTAAGGTCAGGGGCATTCAAGTGGGAATAAGGTGACTGCAGAAGAGTTGCAGCTCTGTTTATCAGCAGGGCACATTTTATCACAGCAGGGCACATTTTATCAGCAGCTTTCCTCATATTTGCCCATGCTATACGTAACCGCATGTAGTATTCCTAACAGAACTGTAACTATCTCAGCCCGTTGTGTTATCAGTCACAATGAGTTGCAATGGTTACTAACAGGACCCCCCCTCAACAGACAAAGCCATTGGGAAAGTCTGTCCCCTTCTCAGCTGGCAGGAATCCTGCAATCTGGGGACAGAGTCAGCTGAGTTATAAATACTCAGCCGTGGCTCTGTTTTGGTGTCTACTCCTCTGTCTCCTACCATCTCCTACTCAGAAAAGAACCATTTCCCTTTTCTTAATGACCACTGAAATCATTTAGGGAATTTCCAGCACACGGTAGACAGATTCTGATTCACTTTAACCCCAGAAAATGTTTAACTCCTTCTGGGAATTATTGTGAATTGATCCAGCCCTACAGAGTAGGATACCCCAAGTTCCTCTTTCCTTTTTTCCCTTTCAGCCATATACAAGCACTTAGCACGCAAAGCAGCCTGCTCCTCTGCACCCCTCTGTCACTGCCGTGAAATCTTCTTAGTCACAAGACCTTAGGCTCTCCACACTGTTAACTGGTCAGATTTGTGGAGGTCTCTTCTCCTAAAATGGGAAGATAATTTAATTTTTCTCATTTTCTGAGATACATATATACCTCTTAGCTTATTCTCCTGTAACACTCCTTGAAATGTTTCACTGCTACCACTAATGTAATACGGTCAAAACAAAACCTTTCTGTTTTCCTTCCCTTCTACCTCCTTCTTTTAGCAAAGCTATTCTTCTGACTCTGTCACCTGGGTGTTGTCTCTGACACTACACCAACCTACACGAGCAGGCTTTATCAAGGATGTGCAGCTTCCTCTTGCAGGACACCTGTAAGATCAATTTTTTTTCACTTTCATTGCCTAAACTCTCACTCACCAATGACCTGAACTATAGCAGTCTCCTTCTCTTTGGCCTTCCTGGCTTCAGACTCACTTTTCCCTTTCTTTAGTGCAAAAGGGGATCAAAATACTGTTCAAATGCTCCCTTTTGTACTTCTCCTCCACTATATTCCTCTCAATTACCACATTAAAAACAAATTTTGAAGTCCTTTTAAGACCCTTCACACAACTGGTCCTCCCTAGTCTTTGTTTGTTTAATGCATAATATAACACACTAATGTAGTTGTTTAACGTTGATGTAATACTCCTGGCACAACAAGAAGAAGAGTTAAATACAGTTCAGTACAGTCAAATATTGGACTGTAGGTACAGAAAATTGCTTGTATGGAAAAGATTGAAAAATTAGAAGACCAATAACCACACTTGTGAGAACAACAGGAGGGAGGAAAGAAAGTATCAACCCCTACCTTGTTAGCAGAACAACTTCACAAAAAATACAGTGCCAAAATACAGAGCAAAACAACTGCAACCAAACAAAAAAAAATCAACTCCTTCAACAGGCCTGCAGTCTTTACATGGCTGATGTAGCATTTGTGAAAGCAGTCAGCAAACTGTGCTTCTAAAAACCTGAACAGCTTAAGATGGAGCTACTTACCTCTAGACAATTTTTTCTACCAGATTAGTGAAAGATGTCAGCTTTTTACCAAACCCTGCAGATTTCAAGGCATCCGAAAAAATTCACAGGCAAGAAAGCAAAACTGAAGACTAAAGAATGTAACTGCATGTGACTTACATAGTAAAGACGGTCTATAGTTACAAAAGAATGAAACATAATTAATTCAAACACGATTTTCCTTGTCAGTAATTACTTCTGTAAGAAAAAATTTTCTATAGATAATACACCACAGTGTATCATACAGATCATACACACCTGTCCTAGTCATACACATAAAGCTGGGACACGAGGTTTGCATGCATGCTTCACCTCTTCTACAGCCAAATGTCTAACTGTGAGGATGTGTGAAAAGCACTCTAGGACTTTAGGCCTTTAGAACTTCAGTTCCTCTGTTTATGCAAAATTCCAGACACAAAGTCAGTGGCCAAGAACAGGAAGCACAGTTGTAAACCCACAGGCTACCTAAAGACCTGATTATTTGTGAACAGTGTTTTTCTCTTTAGAATTCTGAGAGATTATTAAGAGATATAATCCTAAAAAGATGCAAGTCTGGAAAGTATTATTTACATTAGGAGAGCAGAAGTTCTGCCTAGACACAGCTGCACTCTCAAGAAAGAACTGCTGCCTAATTATCCACATCAAACTCCACACAGCAGAAGTATTTCTGACACAACTTGACGGCGGTCACTACGGACCCAGAAAAAGAAATCCTCTCTAATGGTGGGTGTAGATCAGCAATTCAGGTCAGATCATAAGTGCACTTCTAAAATTAATCTCCTGATCCTCTTGCTTACTGTACTTTAATTTGCACTACATAGCAGTATTAGGGCACATAAATTGGATTCTTTTCAAGTTGAAGATGTGGCTCAAGACTCCAGCTGCAAACATAAATTCAGGCCTTAGCATCAGACTAGAGCCAGTCTGAACTGACACCCCACAAAGGAAATACCAGATGGTTGCTGAATCTTCATCAACAACAGCTTTTTCCTCTACATATAGGCTCTTAGTAAGCCAGATCCCAGATGCACCTAAACCTCACTGTTCAATTCTGACTATTAAACTGTTTGATTTTGCGGGGGGAACCTCGACTGGACTGCAGGTTCAAGGCACAACTCTATGAAGGGATGTCAGACAATACTACTTGCATCTTACTGGTGCTACTGACTGTACGTAGTTTGTAGGCTGTACGCAGACTTCAAGTGTAGATGGTATTACAGCACTCTTCCATGTTAATTGCTTGAAATGATGCTAAAGTTTTGAGAGACTGGATGACCATAAATGAGCGGGAATGTGTAAATTGAAAACCCGTTGCCCGCAGAATTCAGAAGATTATTAAAAACTGACATCAAATCTTACAGCTATTTGAACACACCTTAAAGCCAAAACAAGTTTTTTCCAAATACAGTAAATAGTAAAATGTAGCTGAGATGGAAACAGATCTTGAAGCCATATAAATTGCCAAAGGGAGATTTTCTTCTTTGCTGAATTCTGCTTTATGGACAGTTTTACTAATAAAATGAGAAATGAAGTGCTTTTCATTTCTGTAAGTGATTGCATATCATAATGGTTCTTAAAAAAATCCATGAGTCTTTCTGGATTAGTACTGACTCGAATTATTCCTCCTCCTCCCAAAGAAAATTATTATCTTCATTCTGATATGGATTTAGTCTAGCCTATGCTTGAAAATCTTTGCCAATTTAGTGAAGTTAGTTAAGACTGTGATATTTTAATGACATTTTTATGACATTTCCCACTGGCAAAAGTCCTTGTTCAGATGCCATTACATAAAACTCAGGAACTCATGAAAACTGGACTGTCAAAAGCACTTTTTTGCCACTGAGAACTGCATCAACTCTAGGAGGGGATGCCCACATAGTGAGAAAAAGTCTTTCTTCAAATGTAGCTGTGGTAATAAACCTGTGGTTATCACAAGGGAACATCAGTGAGTTCCTGTCACAGTGGAAAGGAGAGCACGTATTTCAGTGGAGTCCACATTCAGAGTGTTAAGGATCCTAAAGTGAAGCACTACATGAGAAAAAGTGGTAACAAATTCTTCTCAGCCAGTAACCTGCAGCAGCCATTTTCTGGCTCCTACTCTCTCATTATGGAAAAATGCAACAAAGATATTTCAGCTCATATCTTCAACTCAGTAGCGGTAACAAAGAGTTAAATGCAGAAGATTGTGCTCTAGAGCTCCAGACCTCATAGGCTGTCTTAAGAGGGCAGCCCCCCCCGCCCCCCATGTTGTCTGAATGGATATTCCGTGTTAAAGGATGGTATACATGACCCACAAGCCATGCTACCTCTAGATAAATTCAATGGAAAACATAGCTCTCGGAACATATGGAACACAAGGGAATTCCTTGCTTAGAGGTCTTGTCTTACTCTTACAAAAAAACTCAGTAGCAGAATCTATATAAACACCTGTTTCTGATAAAAAGACTTCAGGATGAGTGATGTTGTTATGTGGTTTCAGTAGAGGGAAAAATTACCTTTCAAGCACCAAACAAGGTTTGAGGTAACGGGACCTCTCTGTGATGTGGCTGTGAATTGAAACCCTTTTGCTATGGTAGCTTGTGGTTAGAAATAGCTTAAAGAATAAATCAGTAGAGGTAAGGGAAGAACTGTTTCAAAAAAATGCACACAGTGAGGTGATGCTTAGAGGGAAAACCTCGCAGATTAATATGAATGTTAAATGTTTTCAGAAATAATCTTTCAGAAACTTAATCTTTCAACTTAGCAGGTTTTTCTCTAGTTCTCCAAATTCCTGCCATGGAGAAGGATCCTTACCATACTTCAAAAGCCTTACTGAAGGACAGATCACACTCTGTGAGTAGCAGTTCACATCCATAGGCCTCTGGAAATCAGTTCTGTACTACACAATTGTTCGGTAACTTCCATCTGTTTTCTGCATGTGTGTCATCTAATAAGGTACTGTAAGGATCTGGGCCAGAAGCATCATCTCTGTTAGGCCTTCCTTCGGGAGTGAGGGTTCTGTGATAACATAGGATAAAACACCAGTTATATGTAACAGGAAGAAACTAATCTGTGTTGAATATTGTTACTAGTAATGTTCCAATACAAACGCGATAGTACAAACAAGCATTTTATTTTGCTTTTAGCATTTCCATTTATGAAGATACTGTCCTCCCTAGGAAGCTTATTCAGCTTCTGGACTTTCTGCTGGGCCTCAAGCTTTACGGTGTATTATCTGGTTATAACTCATCATACAGAGAATCAATTTCATTATTTATACTGATAATTTTGGTGTGCTTGTGATTACTCTTATATTAAACATGATTGATGTTGTCGGCAATCTAGCATTCCCTGAGTGCAGTAAGGCTGGTGCAAAATATCTATCCTTATTAGGTAATTTCCTGTGCTACGAGACAGTGCAGAAATATCCTCCAGCATATGAAATACAGTTGCATTCCACTTTAATAGAAGCTTCTCTGTGTAAAGCACTACATTTTTAAACCTTTCAGTAGCTGCTTAAGGTATCTTTCAGTGCACAGTGAATCAGATAGCATATCTTCTTTGTTCTGAATAGCCTTTTAAATAGACGCACTATTTCCACAACTACTTTTATTGCCTGTTATCCAATTACCCACCTTAAGATTTGTATATGCTATTGTTCACTCCCTTCTCCTCTGTTTGCACTGAATTTTATCATCAGGACTATACTGTGCTTCTCTCCTTTCCCCCCAGGTGGTTCTGATCACTTCCAGGCTGGTATGCAAGGGAGATTCGAGAACCACCTCAGAGACAAAAGCAAACTGTCTAGCAGCTTGCTTATTTCTAGGTTAAAAATCAAGAGTTCATGGTATGAACAAAATAAGGAGGAAATGCCTACGTATCAACTGATGTTGGTGAAATTCAGTTTGGGGCTTCAAGAGTTAATCCCCCATCATGTTCTTGATTTTATCCCATTGCTAATATGGTTTGCTTGTTGAGTTCCTTAGGGTGGGGAATGAGAGGAACTTGTGAGTGGCCTCTGGTTTTACCAGTGTACAAGGGAGGAAGCCTGTAGTGGCTGAAATTCCCCCTCACACATAGACCCAGGTGAGTGGTGAACAGGCTACTTTCAAAAGCAGAACCTGTGGCACATGGGCATAGATTGAAGGGGAACAACCAGACAAAGAAACTTCACTTTTCCAAGACATTAGTAACTAACTGCAAATCAAGAAGGCATTTTGCAGAATGAAAGTGTTCTCCCCTTGCAGCAAAACCCCATCCTCTACATGCTGCCCCATGGCCAACTCACCCCTTCCACTGCCAGAACCTCAATACAAAGGGCATTTGTCCAGTGCAGCCAAATGCAAGCAAAACAATGGGATAAAGAGAAGGGAGAACACCATGTGAGAAGAGCTAAACCAAAACCTCTACAAGAAATTTCGGCATCTGACTGTTTAGATGCAAGTCCACAAATCTTGTTCTCTACTGACTGTTAAAAAGCAGTCAGGATCTCAGAGAAGTCAAGTCATTGCATGGGACATGTAACATATAATACTTTCTCATTTTCCACACTTGCTTTCTCCTTGCAGGAGCTAGAAAACAAAAGAAATCACAAGAAACAAATACAAGGGCCAAGTGTCTTTCACTGGATCATTTTGCTCTATTGCAAAGTTTATGAAGAAAGTCTCATAGGCTTAACTTCAGTGTTTTGTAGAAACCTAAGACTGTGTATTTGAAATATTTTTTTTTTATTTTGAAATTTGAAATACTCTTTTTTTTCCCTTTCCACTAAGTATTGCCACCTAATTCTAACACAGGACTATTATTAAAACAGGTCTATGCCACTGCACTGTCCCCACAGTTGTCAGGACTGCATCTTTATGATACATCATTAAACCAGAGAGCAGCAGCAGCATTATGGTTCACCTAGAGTGGGAAACACACAGTCTTCCACAGAGCACTGCACCCATATGCTTGTTGATTGGTAGGAGGCCCGGGCTCTGGGCTGCTGATTATACAGCAAGCACCTGCCCATGGCAGATCTGGCTCGGGGCAGACTTCCTGTTGCAGTGCCGCAGCTCCCTGACTGCGAGATTTATGCAAACTGGCTAAAAGCTGTGACATCACAGCGCACTGATAGACCAAGGGCTATCTCCCTTCTACAGACATTTGATAAAATCAGGAACTTCACACACGACTCGGGAAGAAGTTCACCTCAGAACCTGTTAGAACAAACTATGAAAACTTGTTAGGGTCCTTCTATCCTGAGATCCATCACTGCAAAGGGACTTCACGGAGTCCAGGGATCTCACTTTTCCCTTTTTTTTTTTTTTTCCCCTCTTTCTTGCTCTTTTTTTTTCTTTTTTTTCTTTTTCTTTTTTCTTTTTTGTTTTGTTTTGTTTTGTTTCATGAGATTTTTTCAAGTCAGTTATTCTGGATGTTTGAAAACTGAATTAAGAAAAATTCACTGAGAAGTTGGCTGAATGTTGCAAGCTTGCAAAATGGAAGGATTTCCCCTCATTCCCCCTGTGAGTATTTGGGATTTATATTCCTAATACGGATCATTGGGCTTAGCAGCGAAAGACAAAGTAAACCAGGTTTTATTATTTGAGAATATCTCTGTTTTGGTCTGTATTTGTAATGCCAGGAAGTTGGGCTTAGGTCAATATATAAAGCCAGTGACAACATTGCAATGAATGGGAAACATTTCCTCCCTAAACTTGTATCTGATTTCAATCTCCATTTGTTTTCACAGATTAAATGTATGGTATTTCTGTACAGGGTGCGTATAGCAACTCCGTAAATTTTTTTCTGCAGTGCTGTCTTTGTAATATAAGGCCGAGTCTTTCTTCAGGTTGTAATTCTTAATAATCTGGAGCCTCTGACATAGTCTATGTATTTAACTATCTACCAGCCTGAGAGAGAAGAGGTGCTGAATGCTGATTTTACATATTGCAGATTTTAGGACTCTGTGCTCTTTGCAATGATGCCATTTTAGTTTCTAACTTCAGCTTCTCTTGAACTGAATTCTCTTGAATTCACTTGGTATGAAAAAGCAATTGGTGAATGAGGGGGGAACCACACAGCCTTTAATTTGGTCTTTCAATGTTTTCTCTAAGATAAAATTTTTCTGTATTTCTATCTTTAACTCTGAAGCATTGTTACACTGCTGTAATTTATCGTATGGTGAGTTTGGAAATTATTCTTTATGAAGAATGTAATGTCACTAACCTGTTGTTCAGAAACAAACCTTAATGGGAAATATCTAAGCGGAATGGGTAAAAGAGACCCTCACTAGATTTTTTTTGAAGTTTGAAGAAGCTGAAGAGATGTCTGATAAGGTGTTTTCCTTGGCTTTTTATGTGGTAGATGACTTACAGTAATTACTATATAGTTCTTCCAACTATATGTGTTCAGAAAACTGAAAAAGACAATGTGGATCCAAGAGTCCTTGTAACAAAACTTGTATCAAGTTTTCTTTTAGTCTTGTCCCATCTAATGAAGGCTAAAGATGTGTTTCTTTATGTTCCACCCAGAAAGATGGCCCTTTGAATTCCTTTCATGTTTGGTATCCATGTTGACTGACAATGTATGTCTTCTTTTTGAGAGACACTTTATGGTAGCAGTTCATCAGTATTGCTGAAATCCCATATCTGCCCAAAGGGTGAGAAGATCCTAAAAACCTGTTTTCTTTTCCTTAGATACACTGAGTTGCCCAGTGTATGTGCTGTAAGTGCATCAGGATAGAAATTTGAAAAGAAACTGAGAACATGAAAAACAGAGACAGAGATCTCTCAATGTTACCTATTGGGCTTAAAAAAAAATTTAAAGAAACCCAAACCTTGTCCTCAACTACCCCAGCAACCAGCATCTCCATTAAATTTAAATATACATTTGTAATTTTCTGTCTACTTATTCACTCATAGCCAACTTTTCTGGACTCTTTTGTGATTAAAATATCCAAAAATAAATAATTTTGTGTTTTGTACTTTCAAAATTGTTTTAAGTGTACTTTCAGCACTGCCAGTTGCAGCCCCACATGGCATTGTTATAAATGTCTGTGCCTCCTGGGACTTTTTCAGGGGGGAGACATGTTTCTACACAGGGGTTTCTGTGAAGCAATACTTCCCTCACCTGCTCCTCCCCTTTCAGTTGAGGGTGGGTCAGTAACTGCCTTCCTCTTGACTACACTAGGGAACGCTTACCCTTCATTTGGACAACGCTGCTGAAATGGTTTAGGAGTACTGCATCTTTTTCTGAAGATGAGGAATTTTGTATGGAAAAGTTCTGCAAACTGGGCCCGTGTCTTCCAGCGCATGACATAATCTAGTTGCGCTACAGGGAGAAAAATAATGAAGTCAAACACCTTTGCCTAAAGATGGCCCCAGTTATGTGTGAATCCCTAAGTAGCCACCTGTAGAAATCCCAGCTTTGAATGGAAGTTTATTTGTATGACAGCGAGAATGCCCCACAGAAGCACTCTGTTCCACATAACCGTGCTGCCAGCGTGGTTCAGTGAGGCTGGCCCAATGAGCGATCATGCTAATATTTTTACTCATCTTTTCTAAAATAGTTATACTGTAATTTTTTTCCAAGGAAATAAAGTTAATCTTGGCCTAAAAACTTGCCTCAGCAGCACATCATTGGAAACTGTGTGAAGTATGTCTGAATCACATGCCAGTGAAGAGTTATGTCAGAATAACAAAAAGAGATCAGCATCTGGTGAATTTACAATCACCTGAAATCATCTGACAAAGTCTTGGTGATTAACAAGAATTTTCAGATTGCTATGCAGTTGAGTCCCCTTAAGTCTCTTAATCAATGCCAGCCAAGCTTCCTCCAAGTAGTTCTGTGGCCTTTCCCGTGATTTTCAGGGCAAAGAAGGATCAAACTCTGTGACAGATAAAAGTATTGTTTGTTGACGTCTTGCTTGCGGTTGGAATATGGTGCATACTTTACCCCATGGCATACATGAAAGGAGATACCAACTTCAGACAACTGCTATGAGTTGCTTACAAAGATTTCTGTCACTCTTCTACATGAAAACAATTGGTAGAACAAATGGCCATTGACACCAGTTTAACATTTAATTGCAACATAAGCCACCCTTTGCTTTTTGTCAGGGGAAACAACACAGTTCAGTGTCATGGAAGTGCTATTAGTAAGATGATGAAATGGGTGTGTGGGTGGGGAGGTTCCAGAGGAGGATGGGGCAAGTGGGTAAAGACTGGTACAAGACGCAACAGCAGCGCATGGTGAAACCTCTTCTCTCTAACTAGAGAAAAAGCTTTTAATAAAACTAGAAAAAAAAATGAGAGAGATTGAAAACAGGTTCTTGAAAATAGCTTCTCTAATGAATACGGGAAAATATCCCACCGTCCCGTAAGATAATCAGAGAGAATCCATGCTGTACTGTCTCCTTTGACCACCATCTAACAAAGTTTATGATATATAAGCTTTTAAATATTTAATATATGTCTTTGCATATTAGTTACCACACCCCTGAAGATCAGACACTAAGATGGAAAGTGGTGCCAGTTCAAGTCCTTTGTGGGGATGGACTGGTCCAGGTTGCATGAGCTAACAAGAACATATGCATACATATTTTTTCAAATGGATCACTGAGCAGAAAACAAATTCAAGGAAGAAATTTCCCACAATCCATAATAAAGAGATTTTAAGTCCCACACTTTCAAAACAGAGTATGCAAAACCCCTATGATGTATGTAAAAGCAGGCTGTTTTTTAGATGTTGAGTATCTGCAACTCACTCTGCAGTCAGCCAGAACTGTAAATATTAAGGCAATCACTTTTTTAAGAGTCTGTTTAACACACCTTCCTTTAGCTCTCGTCATTGAATACACACCTGACCTAGGAAAACTAGGTTTTGAACAGTAGAAATTCTCAGCTCTCAGACTGTGGGACACTATTGCCTGTTACAGTGTGTTAGACTGAAACAGGGGAGTCTGGAAAATCTTAATCTTAGGGAAGAAGAGACAACAAAGGAAGAGCACAACTAGGAAAAGTCAAATGTTCTTTCCCATGCCTAAAATATGTGTTGCTTATCTACTTTTGGACTGATGCTTGGCCTTCCTGCCAAGCTATACTTCTGTAAAGGTATGAGTGATAGAGCTTTTGTTGTAGCAGTGAGAATTTTATACACAGCAAATGAAGCCTAGATTGACAAGTGGTTGGTTTCTTTGGAAATTTGTTTACTTTTGGCTAAATATTTACTGGAGCTACAAACTTTGGTGCATTTAGGTATGAAAATTTTTAGTCAGTTTCTAGCATTTTAGTTGAAAAGAAACAAAGGATTTTTCTTTTAAACTATGTACATTTATATAACTTTTTAAACCTCCATTTCTCCCAACTAGCATGATGTGCATTTTCCATTTGGATGTTGAGGTCTCTCTTTTCACAGAATATAAGTGCTTTCCTTTGATTTATGACAAATTAATAATTCTGAAAAACTTCATACATTCTTCAGGTTGATATGATTTAACAGGAACCATATATTTATGGAAAGGAAATGGGGGAGTGGGGTGAATTAATTTGAAAAGATAATGAAAAATAGAAACTCCATTCATAACTTTATCCTGAACAAAGCAAAACACAATCGCATTACTTTTCCTGTCAGAGATCAGACTATAGCACAGGTCTAAGGAATGTGGAGGACTGAAGGCATATATACTAGTCACAGTTAGAGAAAACACAAAGAAAATATGCAGGGGAAAACCAGAAGCATCAGAGAGAATCCTTGCTGTATTGTCTCCTTTGACCACCCCTCTGAAATCTGGAAAATGGGTTATAGATCCCATTATATCTCTGTGTAGATGAAGGGCAATTCTATTGGAATCATATTGATTTGAAAAGGGAGCTGCACCTATGTCCTCTGGAGACCAGAAATAAGAGGGGTCCCTTCACTAGTATCCCTGCTATGGAGACAATTAAATGATGATTTCCTCCTTAGTCTTCTCCTTTGATTACCTTTATTGTGAGTTATTACCTTCTCAAGATTTCCCCAAAACAATTATCCCTCACCACAGATTATATTGGGAGCTGACAGCCAGGCAATGGGTTTGCTCCTGAGGCTTTGAATATTCCATGGGTCTGATGCCCAATTAGTGTGTGTTCTGGAAGTCACAACACTTTAGGCAGTCTTACCAGTGCATTTTAACATGATACACTAATACAGCATGCAGTTGCTACTAAGGATCTGCTGAGGTCCAAAGTAATTTCTGAAAGGATTTTCTATTTTTTTGTGATCTAACATCATAATCCTCCGGGAATAAGTCTCTCTTTTTCTTGATCTAATTTCTTCAATGTCATCATAGACATCACATCCCTAGAAAAGGACAATCTTTAAATCTCCAGATGTCAACAGAATGAACTGAAAGAGTTAACTAGAAGAATTAAAGAGTAGATGTAATGAGCAATGGCAGCTCCGATGTAGTTTTTACCAGAAGTCTTTTCCTTTTGCCAGCTGCTTATCTACCACCTCCATCTGGATTTTAATGACAGCTGCTACCTTAGGTGTCATGTTCTTGATTAGGCTAGAGGAGGAAGAAAAAGAGAAACTTGCCTGCATTTCTGTCATGCTGTCACCATAGTGTTAGCTTACAAAATGCTGGTGGTCCAAAAATGAGACAGATTTATGGAGGGAGATAAGGATTTGGGACATACAGCTGGGCATATGAACATGAACATAAAAAATACATCCACCATCTAAGTTATCACGTTGTTTTAAATATTTTTCTTTTTCTTTAAAGTTAGTTATACTGAAGTCACTGAAAGAAGAAGAATTTTTCTATTAGTACCTACTAAAAATAATTTCCTTTCAGAACAAAAAGCAAGAAGGTATTTGAGTTCTACATTGCTGTTGAGACTGTAAGAATTTTTTCAGATTGTGAGCAAATATTGTAACAAACATAATTCAACAAAAATTTAGCAAATTTTTGTCCTGTGAAGGACATCACCCTGCTCTAACTCTTCCTTCTGGAAGAAGACAAAACCAAACATTAACCGAAGCCACAGAATTATACACAAACAATAAAAAACAGACCACCTTTACTGAAACAACATAAGACATTAAACAATACTAACATTGGAGTACTAGGTGTGGGAAAGAAGACAAGTGGGAAAGTTACCCTATGTCACCTGTTTTGAGAAGACTGATAGGACTTTAATTCTATATCTGAGCATCCAATAGGTCACAACTCAGCATCTGCCCTACATTTGGACTTTTAAAGTCTTTTCTATGTATACCTAACAGCTCTGTGCAGCTGACTGAACCAGCAAACATTTACAGTTCATCTTGGACAAAAACCAAGAAAGAAAATATTTTTATGCCTTCTGTCAGCGTCATTACCCTCCTACAAACTGCCACCATTTAGTGAGACCTCCTAGAAACACTCAGAATAACGTGCTTAGGCAAGACAAGTTTCTGCTTTCTCTTGCGTACAGGAGGAATAATAATAATAAATGTCTGTCACTACCAAAGAAAAGGTCTCCCTGCTGTGCCAGTGTGGTGGCATCTTGGCTTGGGCCTGATGTCCAAGACAGCTCTCTAAGTAGTATCTGCAGAAGGCTGGAGGGCAGAATATGAAGAACTTGTGTAATACGACGGGACAAGTTCTGCTATGCAGGATTGCTTTGCTGGGTTTTTTTTTTTGCAAATTGATGTTTGGTGTCAAGAATTTTATTCCTGCTGATTCAAAAAGAACTTGAAGCCTCCCCCTTCTTTCCCTAGGCAATATAAAATGTGTTGGCATCTCCCCTTCACTCAGTATATGAATAATTTTGAAGGGATTTGTGTAAGCTTACCTTTCTAAAATTTCCTCTCCTCTTTACAGCCCTCTGAAGATATGGTACCCTATGAGTCAGACCTCTACCGACAGCCCCATGACTATTACCAATATCTCAACAGTGATGGAGAGAGTCATGGTGGTAAGTTAAAAAATATCTCCTTGGAGCATAAAGTCTCATGGGATATCACAAGAAAGAGTTTAGGACATTAGGAAAAGAACAAACATGTGTTGTGATCTATAATGTATAGGCACATACTTTCAAACCAGAAACCAACAGTATTTTGTTCTGCTTAATAGCATTGTTCCAACCCAGCAACTGCAACACAGTTTCTCTGAAAGAGTTTTAGAAAGCACTGAATGATGCAAGGAGCTTCCAGGGCATTCACTGCATTGCCAGGAAGATGGGATCTCATGATCTCTACCCTCTATTATCTTCACTGTGGTTTTACTTTCCTCTGCAGATCAACAGCA
Source organism: Ibycter americanus (assembly GCA_035590275.1). Taxonomy (NCBI): domain Eukaryota; kingdom Metazoa; phylum Chordata; class Aves; order Falconiformes; family Falconidae; genus Ibycter; species Ibycter americanus. Next base: position 70,615,974 of record JAVJGI010000063.1, read on the forward strand.
CTCTGCTTGTTCCAGAACTCTCTGAGGCCATGGATTTGCAATACTGTATTTCTCTTCTTGTGTTCCCATCTCCAATTCCTGTTTGGCTTAGGTTCTAGATACTCTGGTTGTACCTTCATTTTAATTATGTTTCTTTGGTATTTGGTCTTTTTCAACTCCATAGATTTCTCTCTGTTTTGCTCTCTTTTGCATGCTGCCACACCTAGCTTTAACTTTCACTCTTCCTCCAGTACACCCAAGCACTTCCTCTCTCTAAATCTATGTAAAACTTCCTTGTAGTTTTTTGTATGTAAACTTAGCTAAATATTAAAATACTGCGTGATTATTTATTGCTTCAATTTATATATGTGATTTCAAAGCTTTGGTGTCTTTATATTTTCACATCATTTGGGCGCTGGACTCTAAATCAATGCAGAGGGGAAAGTCTTGCTTCGTCAGTTTTGTCTGCTGTGCAATACAATGGTCCAGCAACACCACCCTGGAAATATCAGAGTCAATATTGACTCAGGAAGGAAAAGCACCGTTCTACTGTATCACTCGTGGCAGTCCCTTCAGATCCTGGAGTTTCCCTAAAAGACTCCCACTGATACAGCAACTAGACCATCACTGCTTAATTTAAGACATCTAACAACTTCACAGCAAAGCACTGTTTTATCTGTGGCAACAGAATCTCCCTTTAAAGGGCAGCAAGTTGCAGAATAGGATTGATCTGAGCATTTAACTGAAAGAGTTTTCTATCTATATTTGTCCTCTACATTGCATTCAGGAAACACCTATGATATTCTTAATGCCTGGAGACAAAGAATTAATTCAGTTTTTATAAGCTATCTCATGGCATCTGTCAAGTCACATTAATCAAACCCAGCAAATTCCACATGGAAATTCAGGGTTTTTACATTATAACCTGTACCTGTTTACACACCCATAAAATGAGGATAACATTTATTATCTCAAAAGGCAACTGTGACAAGCAATAACTATAAAAGATGCTATGTAGGAAAAAGCACTGGGAAATAACTTTTCTGTCATTAAATCTAGGCTACCTCAAGCAAAAACGTCCTTCATCTTTCATAATCTTATCATCTTATCTGGTTTACTGCCCATTTTTCTGTTGGAAGGCTGTTCCTCAGCTACACTGGTCAGATCATCAACATGTTTTTACTAATCATAATGAACACAACAAAAACTCAAAAGTCACATGTGTGGGTTATGGCCTCAGTAGTACCTAAACACCCACTTTGAACAGAAATATGTCTCTTCCTAAACTTGTGCTGTGCTTGTCCTAAAGACCCCAAAAAACGTGGCTTAATGTTTTAACTCCTTCAGTAAGCAGTTATGGAAGAGACAACTTAATCCGAGCCTGCACATTTCAAACAATTTTTTATTTATGAAAGCACCTGTAATGTAGTTAGCTGTGTCTAACATTTAAAATACCCTGTACTTTCCTGAATTGCTCACAGTCCAAAAGAGGAATGAACAACTAAAGAATACAAGGTGGAGTGAAAAAAATTAACGCATTTTGCTTCTTTCCTATAAACACTGACAAACCCAACTTTGGCTTTCATTTTGTTAACATGACAGAAGTAGTGGGTCTTGAGAAGAGCTGTGCAGAAGAGCAGGAAAGGGATGTCACAAACCACTTTTAGAAATATGTACTAAGCATTCAGAACAGCGTGGATAAAAGCACAATGATTGAAAAATGGTGGGATGAATAAATAAGGTGCTGCAGTGATAGCAGTGAAGTGAAAAAGCTGAGAACACGATTAGATAGGAAAAAAGAAGAAATAAGTAGGACAGAATTGTAAGAGAGGAGTTCAGCTTGGGGTACAGCAAGATCACTGGCAATACATAAAAAATATTTTTGCAGGTCTACTCAATACCACTATGGACCTCAAAGAGGGGGGTATCTATTTACTTTATCTTTACCAGATAAAGTATATAGATACAAGACAGAATAATACTTCTGACTTTGCTGATAAGAGACTGCTAAAGAAATAGAAGGTCTTGCTCAAGTGTCAGACTACCTCCCTCTCACTGCCAGCAAATTAATTTTGTGAAAGGTAGATATCAATATCTTAATCTGTAGATCTGTGCCACATACATCACTGTCACTTTTCTAGAACATAATGCTGAAGGCAACAGTGTTTATGTGAGCAGGCAGTAAAGTACACACACAAGTGTGTCACTAATTCAATATGTAGGAGATAGTTGCCAATAAGTGAACACTAAATTTAACAAGCAAAAACACACCACAAAAGCATTCATATGTTCATCACAACATGCATTATTTGCATTTATTTTTGTATACTGTAGTCTAACTATTTTGTAAATACTGTAATAAACACAGAGACACCGTTGTGCAGGACAGAAGCTACTTCAAGTGATCATGCATTAGTACATCACCCTACCCTGCACTTGTATGCTAGTAAGTCTGTAAATGTAACACAGCGTATTTTGTAACATTAATGCAATCTTAGCAATTACAAAATTCCACTGCAGCTTTGTCTCCAAGTTATTACTAAACAATATTGGTTTAGTAAAAATCGCTTTTTGTATGAAGCTAAATGCTCACCCTTGTTCACTTTGTTGCCAGCCTCATGGAACTTACTAGATTTCATTATTTGGGAGTTTATTATTATGTCACCTCCTGGAATAATATGATCATCTAAGAATTTCAGCTTTGATTTTGTTAGGATTTTAGCCCACACAGAAGTGGATGAAAGTCCAAACATGAACCTTAGTCTTAAAGGCTATATGGAAAACAGAAAGAACTCCAAACTTCACTAAAAAATTCCCTTGCTTCAAAGCCATTCTCATTATTTGCTGGGGACTGACTCATAAATTTTCGAATATTTGGCATTATTAAACTCATGAAGTTTGTAAAGTGAGAGCTAATGAGGTCCCTACTGTCGTTATAGGTAAGATTGCTGCACAGCCTATAAGCACAGCATTTCACTTAATAGAGCGCAATTCTGTAGGGAATCAAGACATTCATCTTCCAGTGTCCTTCGACATTTTTCTCATTTCCTCTATGGATTTTTTCTTGCCTTGTTTTTTCGGATGAGCAAAACACGGTGGGAACATCTACGCTGTGCAACGTGGCGCTGTGTGAGAAACCCTCTCCTGGTTCAAAATGAGTTGGAAAATCTGTACAGCACAGAGCAGAACCCCTCAGAGACACTAGCTCAGACCTCACAAGCACGGCCACGTCAACACAGCCGTCTCAGAGCAGGCAGAGCGCAGTGCTGACAGAGCTGTCACGTTTCCGGTTCAAGAGCTGGCTCATGAATTTCTGCATGGTCTTGCACTGCATGACGCAGATTTAGCCTGCTACTCCACTTAATAACAAATACCTTAAGCCTATTTCATATGCTAACTGTTGGTTCTAACATTATTCATCTATTGAAGCAGGAGCAAAGTAATTTACATTGGTCAGAAGATGACTCAGAAAGTTCAGTTATGTTTTCCCACTGGCAGAGTAAGAATTTACCTGCCTGGTGAATATTAACACAATGCCTTTAGGTCCGCTATTGCTTCCCAACAGGCTAACATCCTCTCTGTCATGGGAGGGAGTTCAGAATTCATGACTGTCCTTCCTCTAACCTTTCACTATATAGAAGACCAAAACAAACATGATCTCCATGTCTCTGTAAGAGAGAATTTTTTTCACATCCTCTTTCACTTCACATGAAATTTCTCATAATGACTGCATTGTGTAGCTATAGCTTAGCTTTTAATGATATTTTCTTTTACCCAAAGAATAGACACTTTCCATTTCTAGAATTCTTCTCTCCTTTCTTTTTTCTTCTTTCCACCTTTATGTTTTTGAGAAATGAACAGATTTGCTATGCATTGCTGACATAACACTAACAAAGAAGAAGTAAATAGTTGCTGATAACTCTAATAACTGCAGGCAGAAATATTTAGAATTTTTTTTCATATGCAGTAACTTAGCCAGGATGGTTACCTACAGAGGGACTCGTGGAGACAGAATTCAGAATTTCTCTTTTAATGTAACTAAATCACTATTGTTTTTCCTAAGCATCACTGTGAAATTATAGATAATTTAGAAAGAAATAATGACTTTTCCTCCTGTCACAGATTGAATATTTGGACATAAGCTCAATGTTGAAGTAATTTCTGACATAGATTTATTTTGTATTGTATTAGTATTACATGGTCACTGTAAGTCCTTAAATGCTGTGCTATTAGTACTATTCTATTACAGTACTTTTACAGCAGTACCTAATTCCATAAAAAAGGAATTCAGTAATGACTAGGCTAAATATTGCATAGTGATTAATAGGAGTATGTATAAATAGTGGTCTATAGGTTAATTTCTTCCCCAAGGAAGGGTTTAAAAGCACAGTTCTGGAGGCAGCAGGAACTTTGTCATAGGCTCCAAAAAACTAAGAGGTATCTTGAAGTATAAAACCATGGCTGCCAATAAAAAAATATTTAAGAAGAATCAAAAGTAGGCCTCTCAGAGCATGCACAAATACTCACAGCTATTCGTGTTGGAAACGTACTGTGTTCTGTCCTGACCACCAGTTACTACTAGTGAGACATTCTACAGCTGAAGACCTGCCACTGACAGCCTCAGAGACTTTTGCCTGGGCTTTGTCATCCTTACAATTATGCATTGATCTCATTTGCTGTAGTAGATTGTCAAAGACAAGAGGTCTTTGAGACTATACATTGCCACCTGACAGAGGACTTTGTCCACAAGGAGCAGAGCCAGATCATTCTAAGGAACAAGAGTGCAGTTTACTCCTGCAATGTATTCTCAATGGTTTATTAGACAGGGCTGTCCATGGTGTATGGGGCCTCAATGGTCGGCTCTCTGTAGAGAAATCTACAGTAATTTAACCCAGAAAGGGCATGAATTACTGTGGCTTAGTCTTCCAACTAAACAAAAAAGTTTCATATTGAAAGTGCCCAAAGCCTCCTACCAGGACACAGCCTTAGGTGACCTGTGGATTCAAACCCACACACGCTCTGCCATTTCCTGGGTTGGAGCAGATGTGAATGTAAAAGTACCTGGGTACTTTGCACCCATAAAACCTGCTTTTTTTTATCAGAGAAGAAAAAATTTTTCTCTAGCACTACAACATGAAGAAGTGCTACTGTGCATTGTAACTGTAACTTTGAGCTATAAAATCCATGCATAGCCTACACAAAATGCTCTGTTACAACAAAGCAATGAAATTACAAAGTAATGCAGCAGCGTCCTGGGTCCATATTGCTGCGTTCCCTCTAAAAGAAGCCATGTTCAAAGTCACTGTTCCGGATTTCAAATCCTCAGTGAGTATAGACCTAATTTTTAGAAATAAGTGGGGAAGGATGAGGAGATAGAAGCTGAGAGAAAGAATGAAACTGGTATTTAAGAAAAAATATTCACAGCACATTAGTATCTAGATAATGTCATACACAATAACATTATATTGCCAAACAAGACAATTACTCCTGTATAAATTCAGTGCAACTACACTTGGAACAACATGTTCAGTTCTGTCCATCGCATTATCGGATGTCAGCAGCTGGGAGGGAGCTTGGAGAAGTGCACAAGTATGATTAGAGGGGTGAATATATTGATTTATATTGAAAGACCAAGAGTTAAATACATGCAGCTGGGTTAAGTGATAATTAGGAGTGGACTGTAAGGGTACATGATAGCAACCTGAGAACATGTGAAGGGTAGGATAGAAATGATTTATAATAATACAAGGGCCGAAAACTCAGAATAGTAAGATATAAATTCAAACTGTTACACTGAATATCAGAAAGAAATTTTGACCTTGCATAAAATGATGCATGAAAAGTTAAACTATGGACAATTAGTTCCTATTTCAGTCAGAGCAGAGGATGTGATGTTGACTTTGATTTTAATAAAGAGTGCATACAAATATATGCATAATTATGCATGTAGATACTGTATGTAAGACAGAAATATAATTTGCAATACTTCATGTTTTCTTTGGTAGATTTTAAATTTTGAGCAGCAAATATGAAATTCTAAAAATTTTGGAGGCTTGTATTGAACTAAAAAAACAGACATCTAAAACTGAGAATGATATGGAGTTTAATTGCAGAAGTAAATAATTCAGGAAACAGGGTAGTGGTTATCTGAGTACTTTTTTATGATTTGAAAAAAATCTGAATTGTCACAGAAACTTCAAATATACTAAAGAGATTAAAAAGGTAGAGAAAGAGTCTGCATCAGGATTTAGCCTCACTGTAAACAGTGTACACCAGACTGCCACAACCATATATTCTCCAGTCCTGGTACTGAAAAATGTGCGACATGCCAACACATGTTTATCTAGCACGACATATCTAGCAAAGTGCCATGGCTTTTCTGCAGCATTCCTGCAATTTTGCTAGCAGACTAAAATAAAGAGTGAAGATAACTGCAGAATAATCTGTAAATTTTCTCTATCTCCTCTTTTCCATGCCATGAGGAAGAGCGTAATAAGAGTATGACAATATGTAAATCAGTAGAATTTGTTGCCTCAGGAATGAAATTGTAAGACTGTTATGGTCTCTTCTTGAGAAAGGTGCCAGCATTACTGTCTTTTGCATCTTGTGCTAAATTATCATTGAAATCCATCTCTCCATCTAAGACTATTCTTCTAATTAAAGTGGCCTAAGTATTACGTTCCAGCCACAGGCATTTACACGATTAGGAAAAGAAACTTTACAGGGATCTATATAAATTGTCACCAGAGGCAGACAGGTCAACAGGGATGGTGTGGAGAGGGTGGAAAGGACAGTGACAGGAGTAGGAACCAATGAAGGACAGGTAAATGCCATGTTTCTTAATCTTGTAATGACAGACAATCTATTTTGATTTTCTTTAGATCATTACTGGGACTATCATCCACATCACATGCACAGTGAGTTTGAGACCTTTGGAGACAATCACTTCACAGAACTGCAGAGCGTACAGCCTCCTCAGCTGCAGCAGCTGTACAGGCACATGGAGATTGAACAAATGCATGTCTTGGATTCTGCAATCCCAACCACACACATCGGACTCAACCATCAGGTATGGTTACCACCCCTTACTCAGAATTTAGGATGATAGTTAAGGTAAGGAAAATAACGCATCAGAGAATGCACACTCTTATGTGAAAAAGATTGCTGAAATGAATTACACAAGTTCCTACTGCACAAGCACTTGATATAAAACTCTCCATTCTCAGGACAAATGTGGTTTAAGCATTCTTTTTATCTGGATAACAAGGAGTCATGTTCCTCAAACTGTGCCTAAAAAGATAACTGCATTTTGTGGAGGTTTTTGAAATTTCAAAATTTTGTTTAATTTGGAATGAAAGTCAAGTGTTTGAAATTCCGCAGAGGAACTGTCTAGCAAGGGTATCCATGACTACTGGGAAGTATTCTGAGCCTCAAAGTAATAGGAAAGTTTTAAATATTTCCAAGCAACCCTGACAATCTTACATAACCTGTACAAGAAACACTAACAAAGACACATCAGTGGTTATTTTACCACAGTGAAACAGGCTGAGGACAACCTACTTGTGATTTTACCTGAAAGTAAATAAGTCACAAGCCAAATCATGCTGTCTTGTCTCTGCTCAGATGTTACATGAAGCCAGTAAAAAGAGACACTCCATTGTGCAGTAAAGATAGTCACCAAAGTGCCAGCGAATTTTCACTAAAGCAGAAATTAGAATCACATAATGGTTTGGTTTGGAAGGGGCCTTAAAGACCATCTAGTTCCCACCCCCCGCCACGGGCAGGGGCACCTTCCACCAGCCCGGGTTGCTCCAAGCCCCGTCCAGCCTGGCCTGGAACACTGCCAGGGATGGGGCACCCACAGCTGCTCTGGGCAACCTCTGCCAGTGCCTCGCTGCCCTCACAGTGAAGAATTTCTTCCTAATAGCTAATCTAAACCTACCCTCTCTCAGTTTAAAGCCATTCCCCTTTGTTCTATCACTACATGCTCTTGTAAAAGGTCCCTCTTCAGCTTTCCTGTCAGCCTCTTTACGTACTGGAAGGCTGCTGTAAGGTCTCACCAGAGCCTTCTCTTCCCCAGGCTGAACAACCCCAACTCTCTCAGCCTGTCTGCATAGGAGAGGTGCTCCAGCCCCCTGATCATCTTTGTGGCCCTCCTCTGGACTCACTCCAACAGGTCCATGTCCTTCTTATCTTGGGGGCCCCCAAACAAGGGGTTCCATCCTACTGCAAAGATACTAAGCAAAGGGGGTGCGGAGATCACTTTTAACTCTTGATCTTACAAGAATATGCCCAAAGTCATTACTGGGAGCAATAAGAAAGGTGGGTGGATCTTGTGCTAAGGAGTTTCCCAAGGCAGGCAAGCTACACAGTGTGCTGAATACAAGACAGAGCAGGACTGAGGTCAGAGAAAAGTGTTTGCTGAATACAGTGCTAGATATAATGGTGCCATTGCTGAAGTTTTGTGAGAGAAACTGCATGCATGGAATTGTCATTTTGGGCTTCTTTGTTCAAAGCAAGCCAAAATTGTGTACAAATACTGTATTAATCAAAAACAAAGAAGGAAAAAAATGGAGTGAATAAGTTAACATTGCCAATAGGAAACTGACTGCAAGCCATCAAACTTCTCACCTGCTACTCAGAAAAAAGTCAGGAACAGAATATAAGATGTACCTACAAACAAAGAATTAAGAACAGGAAGTTACAAATATGAAAAATGTTCATGGAACAGCAGTCTGTGGGAAGCTTCAAGTCATTTTAATTGCTTGCTGCAACTAGTAATACACAATGACTGACTGCTACCTCCAACCAAAGGCAAAGAATAAAAATTAGCCCCTTTATGGATGTCTTTGGAATCACCACCAAAAACCAAGAGATGGTGCTTCTGCTTATCCCACTTCATTCTACTCGGTTATCATCTTTCATTTCAGGACAATAAGCAGAGAATTAATTTTGTTACAACTTTTGATAAAGAGCACTGTGCTCTCTCTGTCCCACCTCATACCAAGCTGCAGAAGACAGTAGTAGGTAGAATTCACCACTGCCCTCCTTTTCCTTACCAGCTGGGGATCTTTGGCTTTTTACTTTAACCTACTGTAGCTCATGCAAGCAGTGCCTGGCATGCTCTGAGGTTCGGGCTCTGGTGTTTCTCAGCCACAGACCTAGGCAACATATACAATTCAAGGCATTTTCAAAGACACAGAAGCAGGAAGCAAGCTTTAATCCTCTGCTGAATTTGCCAGTTACTAACTTCACCCATGCTTCTCATGCAATATCAGAGCTACAGTTTGCAAATGCAGAATATGCAAAGATATTTCTCTAGTTTTCTATCATATCACATTATTTTTGTGGAATCAAATTTGAGGGTCAAGCTATTCTTGGACAAAATTTCTTTTGAAAGTTTTGTTAGCCTGCCAACAGGTGGTCTCACAAATAATAAATTAAGAAAGAACAGTAATTCCAAAGGGAGAATGAAAGAAAGGGGTGGAAAGCTGTGAACAGCTTTAGAAAGAGGAAAATCACAAATGGATGCCATAGATCCTGAGATAACATTAGAATATGGAAAGCAGCTAGCAGTTTCTTCAGCTTTCTCTCTCCAGAACTGTATTAGCAACCAGGGTCTTTCAAACACACTAGCAGATCCTCTGCATAACATAAGTCTGTGAATCTCTACATATTAACCTCTGCTGAGTTTCAGGCGCAAAGTCAAATTAAGTGTAAGCAAAAATACAGCAGACAGGGAAAGTGGGGACAGCATGGGGGAAGCTTACTCAACTCCTCAGGTTGGCCTCTGCAACTCCTTTTGCTTGTGACACACCATTCCCCCTGCCTCCTCCACAGCACTCTCCCACCGACCCCCTCCAGCCCCAGAGGAGTGGTTTCCTTACTCCACACACACACACACACCCCGCACTCCAGAGTTCCAAAACCTTTTTCTCTGCAGGGGCACCGGTCCCTGTTCCCTTCCCCTGTAAGACATTGTCCCACCTCCTCATTCCCCTTCCCCCATGGCACTGTCTCTCCCTTCCTTCCTACCCCTGAGGCCGCAGTTTTCTTAACTGTAAAAAGCTAAAGGTGACTGTGGTGAGGCTGAAGTTTCGCTCTTGGGGATCTGACAGGAAGCTTACACACACTCTTACCCAATCCTGGCCTTCCTGCCAGATCGGCTCCAGCCTATCTGCCAACTCATTAACCGCCAGCTGCTGCACCCCAAAACCAGCCCTCTGCACGCTCCTTATTGGGACATTTCAAGCTGGTGCAAACCTCGTCTGAGAAGCACCGCTCATGGGGTGGGTGGTGTGACTCATGAAGTTAACACCCACTGCCTGCTTCAGTGCCTAAGGTCCCCTGGGAAAGGAATCTGGCTCAGGACACCCTTTCTCGGTAGAGGGAAGGAAGAGCAGTTCAAAAGCAGCTCACCTTCCAGGACTATTGATCTGGCCCATTTCATGAAAACCACATTCTATATGCTGCTGGGTTTGGGGGATGTTAGTTGGGTGTGGGGGTTTTTTAATGCAAGAATTGGGTTCATACTCCCTGCTCCTCAGACTGATCTGTTTCTCATTCTTAAATAATAAGCTGCAGTAATTCATGGCGACTAGTCACGATCCCCAACAAACCAGACTGCAATTGAGAATTCACAGAGCTAAGGTATATTCCACACTGCTCCTGATGAGACTTCTATATAAGGGCAAGAGAATTTAGCACAAAAACTGGCTTGCTAGCTTTGCCAATGAGAAAACCCCAATAGTGGGAAATTTTCAGACAGCAATTTAGGAAAAGACAATGTGAGCCAATATGATATATCCTTTTTCTTAGTGCTGAGGCTATTCCCCTCCTCACAGGGGAAATTCAGGACAGGAAGCTGACAGATCCATGTAAGCCCATCTCCAGAGTCGGATGCAGTCCTGCAGGGATTCAGTGCTGTCAGAAGGTACTATGCCTGAGAAAGGAAGAGGGCAACAGAGCCAAAGCCAGTCAAAGCAGCCATGCTAGGGCAGAACTGTTCAGCTCTTTCAGATTTAAAAGAGTAGTTCCAGAAGGCCTGTGCTAGAAAAATAGTGGTTCTCAAAAGCAGGTTGACATTGGGGATAGGCAAGAGGGATGAGAAACTCATTAGAAAGAATGCTAGCTTTGGGGAGGTATGGGGGGAAAGGGGCAATATTGCTTGCATAGGATATAAAATGTGGGAAAGTTCTGACTTTCACAACTTTACTCCTCCTTCCCTCTTGTAAAGATGCATCTTTGTACATGTGTAAGCATTGATTGTTAGCTGGAAGTGTTTCTTAATTGCACAGTATTTACTATAAATGTCAACAACTAAATCTCTCAATATTACCCTGAACAATCTCATATACCTCTTTACTTTCTCCCTCTTTTCCTCTGTAACTCTCTCCATGACATTGCCTTTTTTATCTCAATGCCCTACTCGCTATCACTACCACCTCCCTCTACTACTCTTTTCTCCCAAAGGTGTCCTATTTGCCCCGGATGTGCCTACAGTACTCCTCTCCACCACAGCCCAGTTCTGATGAGGAGGACATAGAGAGGCAGAGCCCCCCATTGGAGGTATCAGATGGGGAAACCGATGGTGTGGACCCTGGGCCTGGAATTATGCATGGAGAAACAGGTGAGTGAAGACAGGGGGACTTTGTCAAGCTATGTGCTGAGCAGCTCTTAAATTACTATGATGATAATGAGTAAAACTGTACAACCACTGTGCTAGTATTTTATCCCAACACCAAAGCTTCACTTTCCCTGACTCCTTGCGCTCTCCTTATCTCCAATCTTTCATGACCATAACTGTGTCTATATCTCAAATCTCATTTCTTCATGTACTCCCAACTTCCTCCTTCTGCCTTGCCTATTCAGGCTTCCTGAATGGAAATGGGTTTTGCCATTTCTACTCCAATTTCCATTAACAGATGGGAAAACCAAGGCAAGAAGATCAAGGAACTGATTTTTAAAAATATTTAGCTCTGTGTGCTCAGTACCCAAAAGTCAGGTTCTGTATAACCTGCCCAAATTAGCTTCAGATTGGTTTCAAATTAGCAATGTTTTTCATGTAGCTACAAATAAGCAAATTAATTTCAAAACAAAAGTTTAGCCTTTGGAATTCCTTGCTCTTGTTTTTTCTTCTTGGTACATCAATCCACTTTGTGTCCTCATAGTGTAACACTGTCTGTTGTTATAAATGTTGCAAACAGAAGAAGTTACATGACTGAAAAGCTAGCTATAACATAACACTAATATGAATTATATACGTTCTTCTGTTTCAGAACACTGCACACTAATACTAATGCTCCACTGCCTTTCTTCTCTGACTCTCACGCAGGCAGCAAGAAAAAGATACGTCTGTATCAGTTCCTTCTGGACCTTCTTCGCAGTGGAGACATGAAGGACAGCATCTGGTGGGTGGACAAGGAAAAAGGTACTTTCCAGTTCTCCTCCAAACACAAAGAGGCATTGGCGCATCGCTGGGGCATCCAGAAAGGCAATCGCAAGAAAATGACCTACCAGAAGATGGCACGGGCTTTGAGAAACTATGGCAAGACAGGGGAAGTCAAGAAAGTCAAGAAGAAGCTGACCTACCAGTTTAGTGGAGAGGTGATGGGAAGAGGGGTCGCTGATAGGAAGCATTATCCTCACTGAGGCTATGGGACCCTAAGCAAGAAAAATATTAAGACCTCCTGGCTGGATACCAGCAGAGGAGATGGACGCATCTTTCTCTTTGCTTCCTGTGCCCCTTCTCTGCCTTTAAACGGCCTTTACCGTCAGATGTTTCTGGTACGAATTCCCTTCTTCAGCATCTGAGAATCCTAAACGTGACAGAATTCTTTGCTTCCATCCTACAAGTTGGACAGAGTTGGGAAATTTAAAAAATGTACAAATATATTATTGTCAGGAAAGATTTTTTTTGATTGTATTGTAACTAAAGAATACAGCTGATGAAGTTTTGCCTTCAAAGGTGGTGCTGTGTCATTCACAGTGACACTGCATTAGCTTACAGCTTTCAAACTAGCATTAATACAGGCTCTGCCGCAGCTCTCAAAGCTAGAGAGAAGTTTGCAGATCTTGGAATGATACTCATTCTTTTAAATAGTAATAACATGTACATATTTAATAAAATTTGAAATAATGAAGTTCTGGTGTTTGCATAATAAATGATTACTTCACAAACAAATCTCATGTGCATTCAGTTAAGCAGATACAACTCATGTGTGGTACCTGAACCAAAAGCACACTGGGTTATAGGGCTTTATCCATCTGTCACTACTTTTTAATTTACTTAGAAACATCATCAACACTGTCAAACTAAGTAACAAAGACAAAAGGTGAGAGACATTACTGCGAAAGAGACTACAGCACTGAACTCAATTTTAAAATACATATCTAGCCATCACTACTTTTTCCTGTGCAAATGAAGCTCTGCCAGTTGAATAATTTCTATTCACTTATACCAAGAATGGCATTTATAGCTCTATCCGGTTTAGAACATAACAATTAACCATGTTCTTCTGTGGTTTCACTCATTTTCCTGCTCCTGTTCTTCCCTCTTGCTTGCTTACCTCCACAGTGCGGAGATAACCTCTTGATTTTAGCTTATGAACCCTTCTGGGAAATAAGTTGTATTTAATCATGTGTTTGCAGAACTCTAGTACAAAAGATTTTCAAGCTTTTAATTGTGGATTTTAGTCCCTACTGTAAAACAATTAATACTAACTAATAACAACTGCGTTGCATAGATTACACTAAAAATGCAAAATAAAAGATAATTTTGCACCTGAGATACCATGCTACAGTTACCCAGTACATCTAAACACAGAAAAGAAAACCAAAGTAACTAAGAAAGGACTCTAAGAAAATTAGCATTTTAACTTTTAACATTATTTAACATATCTCAATTGTGTTCAAGCATTCAGAAATCAGGAAATATCATCATAACTGTTGCAAAATAGATGAGGTAAAATGAAATAAGTCTAGAATGAAGAGAGTGTTTTTCTTTAACAATATTAAAATGTAGTAGAAGACGCCAAATAGGACAATTTGGGAGTCATAATTACATAACATAACTAACTAACTTGAAGCTTTTCAGAGCTTGCTCCTCACTGAAACCAGAAATAGTTGAAAGTGATGAGCTGCTTACAGACCTAAGTTCGAAAAATTATATCTAAACATAGTCAGTTTTATATACACTAACAGTCTCACTGTGGAAGTGAAAAGTCTGGTGACATCACAGGGTTACAGTGTCTCCTTGAAGCCAAACAGAAAGAAGCGCCTGCTTAAAAAACATCACAGTGTAGTACTTCCCAATTCTTCCCAGTTCATAAACACGATAAATAGATCAATCAGCACCAGAAATCAGCTGAGAGTTAAAAGCGAGCGAGAGCTTCAGCACTTTCTCTATCAAAGACAAGATTAACAGATAGAAATTATCTATCAGTCTTATAAAAAAATCTTGAAACCCAACTTTTAATTACTATTCTTTGAGGATCATGTATATTCTCCTAGTCAAATATTTTTTGTTCAGTTAGGGTTAGGATATGTCAAAGCTATAAAACAATTTAAGAAGATATTTTGTTTCTAAAATTGTACTGTAAAAATTTACTTCCTGTAGTACACAATGTAATACTAAATTAGACTCGTACAAACTCCATCAGTATTCACATTGCAATTGTAGGATGGAAGCTGAAGACACTGAAGGTAGCTTTCAGAAGACTCAGCACTCAAAACTGCTATAATTAAGGTTTCTTCCATGCTGAGCTAGAAAATCTGGACTTTTCTGCTTGGTACTGATGATAAGTCCCCACCACTGACTTGCTGCTAGAAAGAGATAAAACACATTTGCCCTCATCAGACTTGCAGACTTGATACTCAAGAAAACCAGAGGATTAATTCCTTTCTTAATAAAAATATCTTTGTTACAAACACAGCCTGAAAAGCAGAACTGATCATTCTCTGACAATATATAATTTGGAGGAGAAAGATCATTTCCTCTTGCAGGAAAACTATGATGACTGAAAAGAGCTAACTGGTGAGCTAACTGTGGAGATGTTCAGGGTATCACAAAAGCCATTTCAAGCTTGACAAAAAGTCTGCTTAGATCTCAGAGACCTAGTTTCCCATTTTCCTAGCAAGTCTTGCGTAGAAAACTATCAGATGCCAGAGAAATAATACAAAATTTAACATTCCGATAGAAACAACAAGAACCTTTAAATGAGTGATCTGAGCACTGTGCATTACTATAAAATATTTTAGAGCAGCTTCTTGTACTTGAATTGAAGGATTTGCATTTTACACTGGTTTAATGTGGAAATGGAAAAGGAAGAATCTGAGGAAAAGTATTTCTGGGGACAATTATTTATAATTAAAACATTTTTTAAAATACTGTTGAATATACTTTAACAAGCAGGTTTAAAATTTTCTTTATCTCCAAAGTTGAAATCTCTTTCTCTTCCTCTTGTTAATGCTTTGAAATACTGTTTCTAAAAATATTCACTCCCCATCTGTTTCTGGTTAGGTTTTTCATTTGTGGCATAAAGAGTCTGAATAATCATGTGTTGCAGCTGCGAAGGAGACCAAATGATGATGCTCCTCCACCACAGTACCCTTTGCATTCCATCCAATCAAAGTGGTCAGGATAGCAGGCTGTCTAATCAAGCTGAATTATCACCATTTAGTTGCACACGCAAGCAGAAGTTCTTCGGCAGTTTTAGAGAAAAACACCAAAATGAATGTGACAAAATCACTGGTTCAGGAAAATTACAGAGAAGCAAGCATTCCATTTTCTATGAAAGTGGCCAAGTACCAGGCAGGCAGATGTGCTGGAAAAAGGTCGGTCAGGTCATTAGCTGGAGAGATGACCCATGATTAGCACAAGTTTATTGGAACATTTTGCAGCCCACTGCTGTTACAGATCATCAATCCTCTTTCAAAGCAAACATTCATACTACAGCTGGATACTCAACTTGTCTATGACCTTTGCAGCTTGCTTTAAAAACAACAACCACCTTTATTAGTGCTAACTAGTTCCTGATCAATTCTTGTGGAAAGATATTATTCAGAAAACTATTGCTGAACTAAATCCAAAATACTGAACTTTCTACAATATTTTAGACTCCCTCCAGCCATACATCAGAGGTGTAGAAGGTAGCAAAACTGCACTGGCTGTACTGAGGGATAATCTGCTTATAATAATTTAAAGAGATAGCATCTATTTTTTAGTTCTATCCAGTCGAAGAGAGTTTTAGACATTTTTAGATCTGAGCTGCTACTCACATACATCAAACAGAACTGCAGTTTAAAGGTGCTATCAGTTGTTTTGCCTGACAGCCCACATTTATCAAATGCCCCAAACTTTCTGAAAAATACATACATACATATCCTAATATATTTACTGGGGGTTTTGTCTCCACCTTCATTAAATTTTATCTCCATAGCCTCATTTCAAGATCCATACACTGCCAGAATCTTATAATCTGTATTTGTCTTCATTTTTTGTTACGACAGGGCTTATGCTCTGTGCTTTGCCAGGATTTTTACCTCAGTAAACCCTCTGCCTCAGTTTACTTTTTGTATCCCTTAATCTCTTTTTCTTTCTTCCATTTCTTTCTAGTGTTTTTCTCCCTCATTCAAATCTCTGCACAAGTGTCACTTTATAATCATCAAACAATTCAAATTCTAGTACAAACTTCATAACAAATACTTATATGACATGACAGTTCAGTTTATTTACTCTGTTGCTCATACTCTAACTGCATATTGTAAATTCATAGCAGAGACTTTATCACTGATGACAATCCAATAAGTATTTTTTCTTTGACAAAGCCCAGAACAGGATCTTCTCCATGGGAATCCCACTCATGTGTATTTGAAACATACAGATTACTGGTAGAAAAGACTATGATAGGACACAGACTACTATTGGTACTCTGTGGGTACCAATTCCAAGAATTTGCATTTATTTCTAATTTCTTTTGTGTGTTAACTTGCTATCTCACCACCTTTCCCTGTTCTATGCAATACTCAAAACAGATTTACATACTTTCACATACCCATATACCTACCACAGTAGAAATTTAAAGCTTGTAATAAAGCTACTGTAATGAATCCACTAATCTCATGTTACAGTCAAGTAGACAGCTTTACTCTTTGAAGCAACTGTAACATAGCTAAGACTTCACCAAGTTTCACCTTTCCTCTCTAACAAATTTGCATGTTGCAATTCAGTTGGCTTAGTTGAGCCTGTGGTAATAGGGAGGTCTGTACGTAACCCAGGTCATCAGAGTCCTAGTCCAAGAGCTGGGGAATGTGAACTTCTTCCAAAGAACATGAAAACAGCAGTAGGCTGCAGATACTCTTGCTCATATTCTCACTCATAACTCATTTGTCTGCTTTAGCGCCATTTATTTCTCCCGCATGACCTCACGTCACCACACAGGATCACAGAGTAACTTGGGTTGGAAGGTTGGAAGGGACCTTTGGAGGTCACCTTATCCAACCCCCTACTCAAAACAGGCCAATGAGATCAGGTTTCTCAGGGCAACTTTCCTTCCATTCTCTCTTTCTTTCCATTCGCTCCACTCATACAGCCACATCCTCCTTCTTCATGCCTTCAGTTCCCCACAGTGTTACTTTTTACTATTGGGAAGCCAAAGCAGTACGTGAGAATGAGCAGAGCAGTCTATGGACAGGAGGAGAATGAGGATGTGGTAGAGCAGATAAGGTTTAGCAGGAGGTGGTGGAGGAGAAGGAAGGGTGGGAGGAGGTGTTGGGGAGACCAAGGTTATGCAAAGGATTGGGGAAGCGGCTTTGTGGTAGGAAGGAATGCAGTTTCTGTGCTTTAAGGGCTCCCTCTGAGCTTTTGCTTTAACTCCTCGGCAGCAGAGCAGCAGCGCTTTTCATATGACAAGCGCTTTGACCACTGACGCCTTTGTGCAGAATGCTCTGATGCCTCTGCCTTATGCAAAGTGAAGGATGTTGGGTGCTGAGCTGGGTATTTGCATATACAAATCAGTTTGGGTTTCTTTTAGATTTACTAACTAATTTTCTGAGTTTTGAGTGTTTGCTTTAAGAAACATAATTCTAGAATTCTTCTTTAGACATTCCTTCTTCCACTTTTTCCCATCCACCAACACTCTGTACTCTGTTCCTTTCACAGCCAGTCCCAGCTCTCCACTCACAGCTCTTTGTCCAGCTTTCCTCCATTTCTAGACCCAGCCACCAGACACCTACAGATTCAGTAGATCCCAGTTGCTTTATTCCCAATGTCAGGTTTCAACTGTTGCCTGGGTTCTTATTTCTTCCTCTCAGACTGACGTTTCTCACATGTGCCTCCAGTCAGCTTCTTTTTATGTGAATGGTTCTCAGTTCCAATATATTTTTTCAACCATTTATAGTTTTCCCATCCCACATCCTCTTACAGTTTCAGTCTTATCACCTACTGACTCCTGGTTCTCTTCCCCTCTTCCCATTTGTACCCCACCTCTCCATTCAATACTCTTGTCCTTTGAGGATCTATTTCTAACCCCTCCCACAACCTCTAGCCTCAGTTTTCTTCTCCCCATCCGTACCCTTCAATCACATATTTTTATCTCCTTGTCCCACTCTACTTGGTGCATTCCCTTCTCTCTCTGAAGGTCCAGTTCTTTGCCTCTCCCTCCAGCTCTGCCCTCTGTTTTGTACGTGCCTGAGGGAGATGCTATTTGGAGCACAGGACATACGTGCTGTTTGCTCTTAGTTCAAGTGTGCAGATACAGCCCAAGCCCCGTAGTAGCCCAGAAATAAATACACAGAAAATTCTACTGACCCCTACACTGGACCAAATTGACACAGTCAAAACTTCTTTAAAGGATAAAATCTAGGAAGTCATTACTGAGCATATGTAGACTGCATTTTTTTCTATAGGCTAGAATATGGAGCAATTCAGGTTAGTTATCATGAAGCCAGTTAAAAGTACATCCCTGAAAAAGCAATTAACTGTCAAATGTCCAGAAAGATCTCAAATATGGGGTGTAAAGTGTAGGAATACAAGATGGTTGTGCAGAGGAAAGCTCAAATAAGCAGAACCAGTGTTACACAGATCTTGTAAGCCCTTGTAAACTCAAGTTCTGTCAGTGAGGCCAGGTGCCTTTGCACTGTACAGCCCGGCGCTCTGTGTTTCAAAATGCACAAAGGAAACAGTCTGCCTGGTTTCGTGGGGTGCAGCACTGGTGAACAACCCTGCTGGACCCGTGCTCCACACCGAGCCAGCTCAGCTGTCCCACCATTCACACCAGTAAACCTGCAGCCCCTGGAACCAAGAGTTAGCTATACTAATTTGTGCTCAGAAACTGCTGAATCACAGAGGGGGTGATATTTTCACAAAACAAAGCTGATAGGCAGAGAGACAAGAAATCAAATGGCATGACAGAAACTAAAAGCAAAAAAGACCAAAGTATAAAAGCAATATATAGATTTTTTCCGCCTGGATAGCTACATTTTGGCAAAGTCACAACCATCTAAAAACACAGCCTTTTAACAGGAAGTTGGACAGTCTTATTAGAAGGAGGTGCTGCTAAATTTCTCTATAAATAACAAATCCTCGGGTCTCTCTGCATAAGCCATGCTGCAACAACCCAAAATCAGGAAGATACCTCACATGGACAGGCCACCTATTACTGTCATTTTTTAACTTGACTTTGAACTACATGATGAATGCCACTGTCTGAGGCACAGAACAGTAATTATAGACTTGCAAGATAATTCCTCTGGCAAGGAAAGACACCCGTTTCCCTCTCATTCACTTTTTTAGCAAAGACCCAGAGGCTTTGATTACATATTGCTTCACTATGCTTGTACATTCATTTCATTTCAATATAGGATGAAACTTCACACACTTTCTAAAAAATTTCTAGTGCTGCAGTGCACTGGTAAGTAGTTATCACAATCCACTATACATCTATTTTGGGCCAGTGTAGCCATCGCTATCATGTATTTCATTTGCATAGCAGTTTTGTTATTAAAAGTGGCTACATAAGTAAGTAAATAAATAAATGTAGAAAATGCTAGAAAAAAAGTTCACTGTTACAACAACGCTGCCACCTGGTAACCAGAAGTGTAATAGCAGAAAAAATATTCATTTTGCTCTGCCTTGAACATGCCGACACTATTTTAAATAACATTTAAAAGCACAAAAGCTGCAAAGTTACAACTGGAATAGGATCATTTCCCTGCATCAGATTAAATCGTTTTCATGGCTCTGTTTCATTGTGGGGAAGAAATAACTCATACCCTCCCCAGGTTAAACTTGATTCTGAATCCTGGAAAGTATCTATGGAGAATAACCAGCTAAGGGACTGACTCACCACAATACCTGAATTAAATATGCCTGATTTTGAGCACACAAGTAGTCAGAATTAAGTCCATGCTCAAATTAACTTCATGTCCTCCAGTAGCTTGCTGAATTAAAACTATACCACTAAATGTTTACAGAAAGAATCAAATCCACAATGAGAAAGATATGGAATAGATAAAATGAAATCCTGAGAAAAGAGATTCAAAGAAAACAAGATGTCAGGTGTTGTCATAGGTGGAAAAGCCATTCATGAAAATGAAAATGCTACAATCACATTAAATAAGAAATGTTTATTTAAACAGAGAAATTTAAACAGAGAAAAAGTCCATATAAAGGTTGGGAAACATTAAGTGCATTGGGAAGGGAGTCCCAGGCACTTAGAAGAGTCCATATCTCTTCAAGTCTAAAATGGTTTCTAAGTATCTGTGATAAATAAGCATGAGAGAGCGCAAAATGGAATAATCTTATTTACATGATGCCAGCAAACATCATTGGGACAAACTCCTGCACACTGTACTCCCTACATTACTAAAAAAATGCAAAGTATATTGCCTAGCTTTCCTTTCTAACACACAATGTGAATGCTTCATCATCTCATTATATACTTTTAGCCACCTATTATCCTAGCATATTGGATTTTTTAGAGTAGCATAAATTTGTTTCAAATGCCCTAAGATATAATGGCTCAGAGACAGTTACTGGGATACTACCCTTAAAAAACACACCCTTAGAATTCAATCTAATGAATGATTGTATCTCCTTTGAATGGCAATACTGTTTAGAGCATCCCATAAATTTCCAGAGAAACATATGAATGTAATTATTCTGCAAGCCATACAATGGCAGGATGAACTCCCTACTTGCCCTGGAGGAAGCTATCAGAGTGATGGAAGTGACCTCTTACAGACACGTCACTGTCAGACATATGCCTGATAATTTTACAGACAAATACCTGACAATAAGAAAGCATCAAATAAAGGAAAATGGTTCTGTATGTAACATCCGGTTTAAAAGCGTTTCAAAGTAGATTTACACAGCTCTACTTTTTGTCCTAAAAAACTGGAGGTGTTGTCACAAAAGTATAGAGAACAACCAACACTGAGACACTGAATGGCAATTTCTGTTCTCCCAGAACAAGAGGATATTCAAATTAAAAGTTGGAAATTTCAAAATCAATAACAGAATTCCTATTTTTACAGTGTGTTATTTCAACAGTGAAATCACCACTATTGGAAAGTATTGAGTCCAAGGAGTTATTGTCATTTCAGAATGAAATGAGTATTTAGGTGAATCAATAATACTGAGAGTTCCAAGAACTTAGAAGAAATCTTTAAGATGAACTTAACCCAATATCTATTAGCCAATATCTATTCAGAGTGAGTTCTGTGTTAGATATGCATTATCCCATATTTAATTATTTCAAGGTTCTCCAATTCTTGCTTTGAAGCTTCTCCTTCTGGACACTCACAGAGAACAAATACAGGCTTGGAGTAGATGATAAATACTACATGCCTGCACTTTAAAAAGCCTGTACGTAAGTATATATATATATATGAATATATATACAAATAGGTTTATTTCCACTTATACTATTTGAGTTAATGGTAATAAAGACCTACGACACTAACCGTAAATAAAACTTCAGAACTGAACAATCTTTTAAATCCAAATCTAATGTAACATGTCAGCATACTATGTATTTCATCAAATCGAGAACCTCAGCATGTGGCATTTAGGTTTTCAGTAAAAATAATTATTCACTAATAGGTGAGGGAGAAAGGATAAAGTAGCAAAACTAAATTCTCTAGGCAAAATGATCCCTGAGAAAGATTAGTATATTCTGATGGTAATTACAAGAAGTTCATGTTTTAAATACCATAGAAGTGACTTCTAATCAGCTAATTTTCTTTGTAAACATTATTTCAAGGGCAAACACTAGAGAGGCAACTAAGTTGAGAAGATGCAT
The DNA here is from genome assembly GCA_035590275.1 of Ibycter americanus. Lineage (NCBI taxonomy): Eukaryota > Metazoa > Chordata > Aves > Falconiformes > Falconidae > Ibycter > Ibycter americanus. The sequence goes on from JAVJGI010000063.1 coordinate 70,638,254, forward strand.
GGCTCTGATCACAGTCCACCTCCGGATAAACCACACAGATTTTTTTCTTTCTCTGGTAGCTCTGCCTCCTGTGGCCTCTGTTGTCTAAGGCTGCAGGGAGACAACTCTCTTCCTGGAAGGGATCTGGATGCAGTTCCAATGCTGTGCTGGGGATCAGTTCTGGAGAAAAGAGGGAGTTAATAGTAGCTCTCTAATAGGGAGAAATATTTAAGAAAGGAATAATGATCTTCACTAGTTGAGTGATAGATTTCTCACACCGTGGGACTCCAAGCCCTTTGAAAGAGTTCAAGCCAAAGCAAACAGCCGAGATTTCCTGACTCCAAGTGAAATGTGTCAGGCACAGGATAGTAGGTCAAAAACATATCACACTAACTTGTGCCCCACTTGAAACAGAGGCAATGGAAAACGTACATAGGTCACATACTGCCCATTTTCCTTACTCATATGTAAAAAATTCCTTCAGGAGAAGGGAAGGAAGTATTTGGCCCCAAATCAGGAAAGGTAGCAGCAGTCATTCCTGCATGCTCACATTTGTCCTATCAGTCTACCCAGAGTCAGAGGTGACAGACAGACAAAGTACAGTAACTGATGGGCTGTGTGCACACTCGTCTATTCTGAGCTCCCTGCCAAAGGCAGAAATCCTTCAGACTGAGGTTTTTACAGGCTAGTAAAACTGGAAAAACTCAAAACTACTTTTTTATTATTCTTTTTTTCAATACCAGTGGTAGCTGAAATGTGTTAAATGCTTGGCCTACAGACTTTCTCTGATAAAGCTCAAAACGAGACAGGCAGAAGTGACAGGAAATGGATATACCACCAAGTCAATAAAAAGATGACTGTCCACAGTTACTATTTTGACATATGCTAAATGTATGAATAAATAAGAAGCAATGACTGGAACATAAAATGGTAACACTAGAGTAATTTTCTACTGAGATTTCTCCCAGATCTTTTCTACATAATTAAGAAAAATTTAAAATTCTAGAGGTATCAAATAGATCCTTGGAACTATTTTTTAAACGGTACTTAAAAGAAAAAAAAAAAAAAAAAAAGACTTGCTAGTTTTCAAGAAATACATGCTGCAGACCAAGTGGGTGGATGGGGAGGGAGGAGTGAAACTATTCAAGTAGTGTCATGCTTTCTGGTTGTGACTGCAAATGTCAGTAATGTGTAAATGTCTCTGAAAAAGAAAGTTCTTTCTTGAAGGTTCACATTTAGTTCTACAAACACAGTCTTTGGCAGAAGTGTAAAAAAAAAGAAACAAGAAAAAAGATCTCTGCAGGGCTGTTCAGTTCTGACCCAATTAAAACAATAACAAAGACTGAAATAGGTAGCAAGAATGCAAGCAGATACATGAAGTACAGAACGAGCATACGGGAGATGTGACTCCCAGGTCTAGTTTGCTGAATGTGCTATAAACATAGCAGTGTAGGAATTCTTAATGCAACACATCTGTGAATCTGGAAAATGTACCGCATGCATGTGCAACATCAGATGGTGCTCTAGTTTGTACCAACAGATCAGTGGTAGCCAGTCTTGGGTGGCTTGAGCTCTCTGGCTCCTGGAACTTGGCTATATTTATCCCAGCTGATGTACCCTGTCAAGTGTGTCCTGCTGTTGATAAGGTGCCGTAGTTGACAACAGTGGGAGATCAAGGGGGAGGAGCAGGATGGGGGCTTCCACCGAGTGTTTCTTTAGGGGGTCTCAAAAGCCCTGGAGTCTCATCCCTTTTTAACTCAGACACGGCTTTCTAGATACAACTGGGAGCTTCATCAGAAACAAAGTGAAAATGCCAGAGCCTGTAAAGAAAACAGGTAAGGATCATAAATGACAGACAAAACCTAACAGCAGCTTGACAGAGAAAAATGCAAGTAGCTTTTGTATGCTAGAGAAATGAGATGCCTCAGTGGGGGGGAAAAAAAAAAAAAGGAAAAAGAGATAGTATATTATGAAGTTATAAGAGATGTTGAGTGATCTTGCATCTTGCAGAGAAATCAGTAACTAGTCTGGCAACCCTCAGCCACAGAATCTTCTGAAGAGACTTTGGATGAGGAAAGAATAGAGGTGAAATGCATTTAATTCTCAGATTATTTTAATTTCTTGTTTTCTTTCCCAGTCATCTTTAGGACTCTGAAAAAAGCTTGTAGTCTGTCTCTTGGGCAGTTAGGCAGCATAAACCTCTCCTGCTTTTGTTCTGGCTTTTTTTTCCCTGATAATTTTGAGGAAGTGTTATAAGCAAAATTTGATGGTATTTGTTGTTAGTGAAATCTCCGAAAATGAAATCAAATGGCATCTGGTTCAGAGCTTATTCTTTCTAGTTCTTCCAGCCAGTGACAGTACAGGTCTAGGAAAAAAGATGACTCTGTACTGTAAAGAACATACGTGTATTTCTTTTCACTCACCCTTCTCCATCATTTCCCCTCTAGTCAGAAGATAACTTGCCATTTTCAGAAAGCCAGGGTCACAGAGCCCAGTGCAAGTCCTACCCCACTAGAAAAACATCAGGAAAAGATTTCAAATTTAGGAAAGTTCTAATTTAAAATTGAGAAATAAGGTATCACTCAGAGGCTGCCCACATAGGAAAGAACTGGAGGCCTAGGATGGGGTATATGGTGCAGTGAATTTGTTCATCTGAGAAAGAAGAAAAGAGCCTGGGAAGCAGAGGTAGGGAGAGTTTAGCTTCAGGACACCCGTGCGTGGGTAGAGAAAGATGTCTCAATTGCAGACACAAAGTGCTCCTAAGTTTGGGGAAAAAGTTGTCAAAAGCTAAAGTTATGATTGTTTGAAAAGCGTGCACATATCCAATACACAGGGCTCGAGAAAACTGTACTAAATCCGGATTCTTCACTTTTAGAGCTCTCAGTTCACTGATTCCAGAATCTGATACCCAGAATCACTACTACCTGACTGTACAGTACAAGGTGCATGCTTTTTTAATAACGTGCAGTATCCAGTTGTTGATACTTACTAATGTAGGCCTTTGTGCTTCGCAAAGAACAGACATCGGTCTCCTGTTAGGCTGGTGTATGGAAAAATCTCCTGTGGTCACCAGAAGAAAAGAACAAGAACTTGTTAAGAAGAATTTTCAATTTGGCCAGAATATTTGGAATTAACCACTGCCAGAGGCAGAGCACTAATGCAGCCCATATCTCCCATTAAGAACTGCAAAGCACTAAAGCATGATTAACTCCCAGAAAGATTCTTTGTTGCCTCTATATAACTCTAAAGCAACAGTGGTGTCACCAATCCTTCAGTTTTATCACAACTATAACATCATTTCATGTTCTTAAAGCCACAGTTTCTGAAATCATATAGAAGTAGAATGGTATATCAAAAAGATGTATATACCAGACCTTGTGATTGTAGAGAAACTTTGAAAATATAAGCTGTAAACATTCACGAATCACCCCAAAAATAAGACATCCATAATCATATTCTATTTTTAAAGTCACACAATATTTGAGATTTACTGAAATGTCTAACGCTTGTGATTGACAATGCTAGCAAAAAGAAATATGACAGAGCAGGCAAAATTTGACAGCACAATCACCTAGGTATTGTGGCTTTTGATTTCTAATGGTTTAACTGCCTTTAAATTAACATTTTCTGTCTCTGTGGATGAGAGGCAACTTTGTTTGTGAAGACGCCCACCTTTGCTAGGTAACAGTGAAGAGAAATTCTATTCCAGCTTATTTCTCCAGAGAAATGTAACAGGTGTCTAACATGACTAGTCTTACACAATTCTTACAGACAAACCAGCCCAAACACTGGGATTATCACAGCAGGGGGAGGAAAAGCTCTTATTACCCACTCTGACGGAGACAGAGCCAGTCACATGCCCCATAACTTCTAGAGGGGATCTTCTCATTCTCCCAAGAGAGACGTTAATATCTTTGGTTTTCTATTTCATGTTGTTTATATAGTTCAAGCCATTTCAAGATGAGATAATGTTCAGCACAATCTCAGGAGGGCTGAATAATTATCTGGCTATTCATACTTGGACAAATCATGATTCTTGCCTTTCACAAACCTTATCACTAAAACACTACAGAACCCTTTATTATTTAGAGATCTTTAGCCTATATTACTGAAATTTGGGCATATGGTATATAGGTAAAGGAAAACGCTTCATGCCAGAGAATCATCAGAGATCTTCTGCTTATATCTGATGTTTTAACAAACCTTTAAACATATTTTTAAAAACACACACACACAAAAAAAAAAAAAACAAAAACACAACAAACCACAAAAACTAAAACAGTGAAGTAGATTCCCCAAAAAACATTCTTGCACTGTAAGCTGTCCAACTAAAATACTTCAGGATAAGGCACAGCCTTATTTATTTACAGAATACCAAAGGAACTGTCATAGCTTTCCAGAAAATCTATTCATTCCCCAAGAGCAACAGGATTTAGAAGACTTGTAGCAATTTAGTGTCAGAACAATCAAACATTGAAAAGCATCATTTTTTGCGGGGTTCTGTTGCAGAATCTTTATGTTGTTCTCCCTTTGATTTAAACATTTCATAGTTAATATTTGTTCAAAGGTTCACTTTTTGGAATGTTTGGATCACATTTTTTGATGTGAAAATTCAGAAAGGTTAAAAAAACCCCAATGATTTCCCTAACAATATTTTGTGACATTAAGAGGAAACAGCTGACTTTTTAAACACCAAATTTAGCAGATAAATGGGACTCAATGGGAAACGTGCATTACTATATCTGGAAAAGAAGAAGTCTGATATTACTTTCTCTGAAAATCAGTCCATTTTTATTCACTTATTTTATAGATTGAGGAGTTTAGATTTTGCAGTTCAGATTAGGAAATTTCACCAAAGGTTAATAAATAACCTGGCTTGTAAGTACACAGAGGCTTTTGGCATTAATATTAATAATCAATGTTGCATAATGAAGAGTAAACTGTAGAATTTTAGTCTGAATATAAGCTCATTGGTTTACATTTGCAAGCACCTAGCACAGTAAAGTACTGCTCCATGATAATGAACTTTTGCATTAAACTACAGTAATGCAAAAATAAATAATAATAAATCACATAGATATATTTTCCTCTTTTGTAAGTTAAGATTCAAAGCCAGCTGAACATTATTATCCCCATTTCACAGAAAGTATGATGAATGCATAGAGAGGTGACTCTGCTTAGTGAAACTATTTCTCGCCTGTTGCTCATGTCACAGGAATTTACAATCTCAGCTGCTGAAGTAGGCAAGGAATGATAAGATTGAGTAGTTCAATAGCTTTTGGATCACGGAATGATTAAGCTTGTAATTGCAAGAAGCCACTTAGGTCTGACCGAGGAATGCACAGCATCTTTATATAGTTCCTCAGCAAGGAATTTAGAAGCTCCATTACTGAAGTCTGTTTATCCACAGTTTGGCTTTTAACTCCATGGAAGAGCAAATGGTATAAACAGAAAACTAGATGCCAAGTGTAAGTACTAAAGCAAAGAAATTTTCAACATGAAGTTTTCACAAATTAAGGAATTCCAAAAGTTAATACTACTTTTGCAATACTAATGAAATACATTGGCCAGATATGTATTTTAATACCAAATAGACAGAATATGCAGTAAGATAACTCAGCTTTGTGGGAAAAACAACTGTGAAGTTTTTTTTTCTTATTACACTCATCACAGATTTCTGCTGGATTTGTAGCATGGGCATTCAACCAGATACATTAGATTCTCCTAAAACATTTATATCTTTAACAGTTTTTATTTCAGAAAGGCAGAAATATCATTTGAAAGCCTTAGCTAACACACATTCTTCTTAAGTGCTTATCTCCCTCTCCTCCATGTACATATCGCAAATAATGAACTATGAAGAGCTGAAGTCAGAGGCACCACTCTGAAAAGCATGATGAAATGAAAAACAACAAGAGAACGGCTCTCCTCTATCACTTTATCTAGCTAAAATCACTTCTGTGGAATCCACACTTCTTCCTCACTTTCATTTCACATCACACATACTTTGAAATTCAGTGATTTGAGGAAAAGATTTTCACCTAATGTTTATGATTCTTAGCAAGCCAAATTATTCAAAGCATATGGCTAGGAATTTGAATTATTCCAGTTATTTAAACATTATTTTAATATATATCTCATCTCCATTTTTTCTAGCAATAATCAAATAGGAATGTCTCTTTTAGCTTCTAATACTAACTTTTTTTCTTATTAGGGATACAATAGTACTTAGTAGCTGCTTACTAACAATTTGATGATGTACAGAGACAACAGAAAAACAGTCTCTGCCTCAAAACACTTACAAAATGAAAGCCCAGTAAATACATACATAGTTCAACAAAAGAAAAAAGGAAATAATGATGATTAGTACAATAGATAGTGACCTGGGTATTAGTTTAGCCATTTTCCAGATGTTTGCACAGGAAAGTATGAAAAAGCTTTGAAGCAGAATAGTAAACTAGCTTGACAGTGGATGTTAGAAGGACATTGCTTCAAAGCAGGTCAGCAAGTAAGGGAGAAAGCAGGAAGGTGCTAGTACGAAGATTTAATAAATGGCAGCAGTAGGATGGCAGAACACTAGATTTATTACTTTGTTTAGGTGAATAGTGAAGGAAATCATTTTTGGAACTTAACTTATTCTAGTTTGGCCAAAAGCAAATGCATTTTATATTTATTCAGCCTCCTGATTGAAAGAGTTATTAATAAATTATGATCAAAATGCAATCTGATCATGGACCTCCAAATAGAGATTTTTATCACTATTGAAGCTGTAAGTCATGTAACACACAACTGTATAGCTGATATGTACATCTTCAGGTGTTACAAGACTTAAAGGATGGGTGCTGCCTGCAGGTTCTGGTAGCAGCAGCGATTAGCCACCAAGAAGTTTTTTCACAAGACTATTGCAGACCACATGCAGCCTGCTTCCTCTTCTGCCTGGGGTAGAAATTTGCTGGTTTACATTACTCAGATATTTTATGAAGTTCTTTGCATTATGGAAGCTAGAAGTGATTAGGAAGGTTTGGAATATGAGAAGTGCTGAGAAATGGGTTAGCACAAAGTGGCTCTAGCGTCATTTTCTTTCATTAGCTCCATGTCCCTCTTACGTCCCCATGTTAACTCAGCAATTCCAATTCCAACTCCCCAAGACACACACAGATCACCTACTGCCCTCCTTCCCTTCAGTAATTCCTGTTATCAACAGCACTGGTAACTCATGTGCATCTCTGCCCTTTCTCCAGAATTGCTACAGTATGTTAGTACCAATGTCACCTTTCTCTCCCTTTGTGCAGCGTGGGTTAGAATCTATCAGGAAGCAGAGAGTTAACAAAGTGAGTGGCAGAGGACACAGGCTACTTGGTCATCATGTGCCCCAGCCTGATGGCTCCTAAGTGCATGTTCAACTGGAGTCTGGATAAACACGTGATAGCGCCTGAGATCTGTCAGTGCCTGACAGGCACAAGAGCTGCAAGACATTCCACAACATCACATGAGAGGTGTCACAGTCATTGTGTTTTCCACAGCCTGATGGTGGTGGTCATATCCAAGAGTGTTTTGAGTACAGATGGATATATGGAACTCAGAGGGGCGTATCTGGGTAGAAGCCAAGTTTGGAAGTGAGAGAGATTGCCAAATTGGGAATGTGTTTCTGATGAAAGCAAGCAAAAGTGAGGTTCTCAGGACAGACAAGAAGTTTTGACTGGTGGTGTTTAGGAACATTGCTAATGAGGAAATAGCTAGATTGGATTGGTATAACCACATGTGAAAAAAACATCTGCTGGTGAACTTGGATTTAAGTGGTACTTGAAGTAGCAGCCACAGAGAGGGAGACCAGGAATAGCTGATCACTCAATTCTGTTAAGCGGCCCATTTTCCCCCCAGAAGGAAAAATGACGGCATTCTCTTCACATGCTTGTTGAGCAATCTCTCTTCTGCAACAAAGTAATATCCTGTAAAATCTCCAGCCATACATCACTACTTTTCCTTTGCAAACATGAGCAGTGAAAGATGAAAGGGAATACAGACGGATACAGAGACAATACTTCGGACACTGCCAGCCACTGACTTTGCATCTCAAGTGCAGGAAAATGACTCATAGAGTCTCCTTTACCTGTGAAAAAGTAGGTCCTCAACAACTGTTCTTGCAGGCCTTTATTCTAATGGGAGATTTTGGGGTTTTCTGATATTATGCTTTAGTGAAAGTATTCACAATCCTTTTCAGTTGGCTCTCAAACGAATCTTTTGGCAGGAAAGGGGGAGAGAGAGAGAGAAAGAAAAAAAAAAAAAAAAAAGACAAGGAGACTTACTTGTAAACTTCTACATATGTATCTAGATTTCCCAAAAGTCAGAAATATTATGTGGTGGTGTAGATTTCTCACTGTGCATGTAGTTCTGGCCAACAATCTGTTTTTGTTGAGTCATCTGAAGTAAATGTAAGAAACCTAATCACTTTGTAGGGTGTGCAGCAGATCAGAGAGTTACTTCCAAGTATGTATGTCTTGAAACCCTGCCATTTGTAGGCTGGAACCTTTACAGAACACATTGCTGTTAAGTAATTAATATATTTATAGATTCTTTTGTGCTTAAATAGGAGAGTGATGATGATAGCACTCAGAAACAAAAAAAACATGCCTTTTTGCTGCTATATCTCTGGTGTCACAGGGAAAGAAGCCAGCGAGTAGGTATTTCAGGAGTGGGTTCCAGAACTGACATAGCTCCCCACCGTGCGGTAGCCTGGCCACCTTTAGGTGTCTTTTGAGTTTTGTCCATCAGACTTGCTGCCTACAGTAACTCTTCTGCAATTATTCATGCTACACTACAACAAATTATACCCTGCTGCGTTATTTACTGAAGTGCAATACTATATCAAAAGATGTGCAATTGATAACAGGCCTTTGAGTATTAACACTATAGTAGAGCACCCTATATTCTACACAGCACTATATTCTGTGTAAAAACAATTACCCCACTTACAGGACTGAGGTTAGAAAAAACTCAAATAAAAACACACTGGGACATCCCACTCTCAGAAGAAATTTAACGCACTTATATCTTAACATGGAAGAAAAGCATACAGAAGAGTACAACAGGAGCTTACTCAAGGCTACCATAGGCTCAGCGCAAACCAAAATAGTTTTTTCATCAAATACATAAAATGTGGGGAAAAAAGAAAAAAGAAAGAGAAAAATGTACTTCAGGTTTTTCATGTAACAGAAGCAGGCAAAATACAACAGATACTAAATTCTCAAGGTATTTGTAATTGATACTTTATTGATGTTTAAGCAGCTTTGAATCCTTTGCAAAACATCGCAAGAAACATGAACTGTGTTATGACTAAAGTCCAAAGGCCATCAGATGAAATCTTTGCAGATGTAACTCCACTAAGGTCAATTAATTTATGCAGTCTGAGGACATGCTACAGGAATAGAGATTTTGTGCAATGAACAGATGGTATTATTAGTCATATAACACTTATATTAGCTAAAGCACCTGTTTGAACATTAATATAAACTGTTTATTTTAAAATATTTCCATGCCATGTTCCTTTCATTTTTATAAAGCAGAATCAAGAGTCTAAAGCTAATTATAACCATTGTTGTGGTATTTGGAAGAGTTCTTGTTGCTGCCCGGTAGGAGAGCCATAGACAATTTGCCACAGAGGTGACAGATATAATTAAATGTGATGGAATTATTAATATTTTATAAAAGCTTGGTTATGCAGAGCTAAGTCAATAAAAAGATGACATAATGATGCACAAAAGACATTCAGTGTATGAATCAATGTTAATTACTGGTATTTTTATACATTAACATAGCTTATGGTAATTAGCAAAAAGATAACAGATTTCATTAAGACCAAAACATGAGCATAAAATGAAAAACTTATTTCAACATAAAGTTGAATAAATCTAAATAAATAAATCAGGACAAAAAAATTACTAAAATAAGTTACCTTATTTTATCTCTAATCTGGAGAAAGTTTAGGATACTTACGGACCAAAATCATGATAAATTGCTTGCTTTCCAAATTCCTATCTGTTGTACTACTTTGATTACATATAAATGAAAACATCATTTGATTTATGCCTGTTCACCCCATATATAATTTCATTAATTCTCATTATAAGCATCATAAGTGCTCCTTGGCACACAGAGGAAATATTTTGATCCACCTTGTAATTAATTATAAAACTATTTGCTGTAAACTGCTACGTAGGCAAGTACTTTAACTTTTAATTCTGAATAAACATTTGAATGCAAACAACAACTATTATTTTAGCTGGGATAAAATTACAAGGGCCATCATAGGAATATGCATCTCTTTCCACTAAAGCCTTGATCAGTCAAAACAGAAGGGCTAAAGATGAACCATCCATTCATTGTGGTATGATAGGATGCAGGTTACTGCACAAACTGCGCTTTTGTTGGAGAAACAGATCCTGATCCTATTTAACAACTGTATTAAGCAACTGTTAGGACAGAATCAATATTTCTAAATAAAACTGCACGGCAAATTAACGTAGAGAGCTTGATATATAAGCACAGATATTGTGCCATCTTGTCATAGATCAAAACATTCACTTATGAAAAATCAGAGCTCATTATGGGGGGAAAGAAAGAGGAAGATGGACAGTGAGATGAGTTTGCTAACCATTCCATTTTATTTCATGACAATATGGAGAAGATATGACAACTCAGTCAGAGATAAACTCTGTAAACTCAAAGACAATTCCACAACTTCTCTGTGGAAAGTGTTGTAATTTATATCTTGCATGGGCAGATGGGACAGAAAGGAGACAGCTGTTGCAGCCACAACAGCTGACTACACCAGATACGCCGCAATTGCAAAACAGATTTTAGTGAGCCCTCTCTCTTTTTTTAGTTTCTGCATTTACCAAGAAGCCGAAGACAACAGAGGTGACAGCCGGAAGCACAGCTGTGTTTGAAGCAGAAACAGAAAAAGCTGGCATCAAGGTGAAGTGGCAGCGAGCTGGCACAGAAATTACTGAAAGTGAGAAATATGTCATCAAGGCAGAAGGAAACAAGCATTCACTGACGATCAATAACGTAGGAAAAGAAGACGATGTGATATATGCTGTAATAGCTGGAAGTTCCAAGGTCAAATTTGAACTCAAGGTCAAGGAAACAGGTACAGTGTTCCCTAAGCAATTCTCAGTTCATCAGTATTTGCAGCCCAACATGCAAACTTCATGAAAGGCCCACAGAAATTAGCCTATCTTAGCCCTGTAAAATTTTCCTACCAGCAATACATCTGTTTTGCCCAATTATTTGAAGCTGCTCATTAATACTAAGCTGAGGAATACATTTCCTGTGGCTAAGGCACCGATTTCCAGATGTCAGAAATCCACACAGCGGAGATCACAGAGGAAATCTCAATGTACGACTTTAGAATTCTCTGTCAAGCTCTTGAGCTTAACTATTGAAGAGCAAAGCAAAGCCAGTTTAACCTAACCTGACCTAAACTAAGATGCCTGCATCTTAGGCCTGGTATTTTAAATTTCTTAAATTATTTTATTTAAATACAAAATTGTTGCAATTGACAAAAAATTTACAAGTTATGCTGTAATGTTTTTAGGAGCTCATACATTCCTAAAAATTGTCTCAAATCACCTGCCAATAAAAATGCATGTTTCAAGAGGGACTTGAATACAAAGAGTAACCTTTGTGTTATTTGTGTATCACCTATCACTATTACCTCCGTACACATTAAAGGATCAGTTACATGGGAAATCAAAAAGCTTCCCCAGGCCTTTCCTGGGAAAAATCTATAAAGACCCAAATTCTCTGGAATTTTCTCGTGAAAAATGCCTGAAGATGCTGAGGATAGATGAAATCACTCATTGTTTGAAACATTTTGATCCTCCCGATCCCTTACTCCCCCCTCCAAAATGGTCCCCATTTACCACTTCTGGTACTTTAATTTTCCCTTTTTATTTTGGTGAAAAGCCTTAAACTCCAATTGTTTATCTTGCCTCCTCTCCTTTGCTACCACTGTTTATTCTAGCAACATGATGGTAGTAAGACCTTCTGGTCAGCTGAAAAGATACTGGTAAATATTTAACAGGGGACAAGACATCCTGTTCCAGATAAAAAGACAGTGCATGACAGGTTACAAGGAAAGGAAAATCCTACAATTTAACAACTGTCAGAGCATATAAAAGTATGATCCTGCTGACTATCTCATCCTGAAAGTAAACAGGTACATATTATACTAGTTATATCTTCCTCATCGTCTTTCAGGTTAGCTCCAGATAGAGCCTGCTATAGGCAGACAGTTTACAAATAACAGAGTTACTGAATTTGGAGGTGTAATCATTACCTAAAAGCAAGACACCTCTGACAAGCTCACATCAGTGATGGAGATATCATGATGCCAAAGGAGAGATAATTTTCCTGTATACATTATATATTGGCCTTATATATATAAGGCCTCCTAATAAGCCTTTTCTAAACAGCTACACATCCAAGTTGTGAGAGCATCTACATTGCATTAGGTAGAATAATGTTTAGTTCTCTCCAGTAAAAATTGAGTTGAAATTTATTTGGACAAGATCCAACGGGATACCTTCTAACAATAAAAGTGGTAGAATTTGATACTTAAGTATTAGAATAATATAAATTTAAAATCACACTGTTTTCTTTCAAGACACAAATACAGTTTAGGGAAAAAAGTATAAATTTTCTGAGAGCGGGGTTGGCTCATGTACATATGTTTGCCGACACTATCTTGTTTTTCAGACCTCACTAAGATTAGATGTTAAAGAGTAACTGGATTACCCATTATTATTTTCACAAACAATAATATTTTCAGCTCTTCATTATCAAAGGAATGAACATGCCCAGACACAGCCCCCTCCCTTTGTGGCAGAAGAGCCACTCAAATTAGTCTTCACAAAGCACAACAGGGCCAGAAATCCTTGGTGGTAAAAACCGTGCAAATGGCTGGGAAACTGAATGCAGGACTTGTGTGAGAGGTAGGCGAGACCCTTTGGAAGTGGCTCCACTACCTATGGAAAAAAAAAAAAAAATCTTGCTGCAACTGATCTGTTTCAAGAAATTCTACCTCCCTCCATCTGTCCCAGTTGTTCACTCCTACTCCCTTTTCATATGTTTCTATCTTCTCTATTGTGCCAAATGCATTTGCCTGAATTTGTCTGTGAGGTCATTGTTTAATTGAGAGGCCACAAACTTCTATGAGCCAGGGGAAGAAACGATAGATGGATTTTTTAAATACCTTCTCCATATTGATTACTAGCAGTGTCTAGAGCTTTACCCAAGCTGCACACAGCAGTAGCATTTGGAACATTACATTCCAACAGCAGTTAAACAAAATCTCACGAATAAGCAAATTGTTAACAAAAATAATAATTGCATCATTTTTCACTACCTTTTCTACTTAGACCACTGATGTTAATATCAAATAACAGTGGTATTCATCAGCTGACAACTTTTTACACATCAAGACTATAGAATTTAAAAATCCAGGCATCCGTTCTTTCCAAGCTCAGCAAAAGAAAGAGCCCCATCATCCAGCTTCAGTAGGCCCCTTCTGCTTCCAGTACACCCTCTAATTTCTAGAAAACTACAGCTAATCTCTCTGCATGTCCTAACATATGTTAAAAGCTGTTCTTTTAAAAAATTTCTTCAGAAAGGAAGTAAAACATGACTTTCTCTAATCTTGGCTTACATTCATTTCCAGAAAAGAGTGAGACAGTCACTCCTGCTGAAGCTGCTCCAGCCCCAGCTGCCTCAGAGCCACCTGCTCCACCAGTAGAAAGCAGCCAAAACACAGAAGGTAATAGAGAATTAACACTGTTAATCAAGTCTGGTTCATTAACAGAAGGGAAGAACAGGAACATGCAATCCTTAGTCAGTGAGGTAGAGACAGGAGCTGAAAGCAGACCACTAGTGATGAATGACAGACAATAAAGAAGAAGGAATCTCAGAGACTGAAGAAACACGTTGAGATATTTTGAAATGACTTAACAAATTCACTACATAGGCTGTAACAGAAGCTGATGCAGAAAGTTCTAACTAGTAATTCTGATGTTTATTTCAGTTGCATCTCCTGGGACTCACCCAAAAGAGCCTCTAGACCCTATTGGGCTCTTTGTGACACGACCCCAGGATGGAGAAGTAACTGTTGGTGAGTACAAAGTGTGACGCAAGTGATGTTTGTAAACTGCACCTGTTGCTTGACTATTTAGCTCTCCGTGTACAGGATGACAGCAGTGATATAACAGATAAATTAAACACTATTCATAATCTTATTTTAACCTACTTCCCTTACAAGGTGGAAACATCACATTCACTGCCAAAGTGGCAGGCGAGAGCCTGCTGAAGAAACCATCAGTGAAATGGTTCAAAGGAAAGTGGATGGACCTGGGAAGCAAAGTGGGGCAGCACCTCCAGTTACATGACAATTATGATCGAAATAACAAGGTACAATAGGCGGAGTAAGGTTCTCCGTCTTCTAGATACTAATCTTTAATCTGAGGAAAATATAGGAATATTTTGATATTAAGGTACCCAACGCTACACACAATGCTATACTTATGCGTAGAGGTCTTGTTTTGACCATGCAGGCAAGAGACAAGCGCTACATACAGACTCTTGTATACCTTATCTACAATGAAATGAGATTTTCTCATTCCTGTAGGACTAGGGGAGCAGTTTTCCATCTACTGCAGAATTCCCTCCATCTTCCTCTCAAGTAATAGATACCTGTTATATTTAAGAGAAAACAATAAATCAGATAGATATCTGAGTATGGTCTATCTTGGTTTTAATACATCAAGCATTCAGCTATTAGTGTTGGAATTTATTCTTGTCTTGCATTGTCTACACTACTTTAAATACCTAAGTAAGATCCAATTTTACCACAGATACATTTGAAAATAACATAAATCAGGAATACAGGACAGTCTGTACCATGACTTCTCAAGCCTGTGTGGTATATGAAACACTACTACCCTCTCCTGGATGGAACAGAACAGACTTGCTCACGTTAGCCACTCCTTTTGCTGAATTTTTAAATGTATCGTGTACATTCTGGGTAGAGGCTGTATTTGTTTAATGAAAGCTCTGCCCTGGTTTCCAGTGTACATGCAATTTGTGTATATGATGACCACACACACTAGTACACCAGCAGAGTTTGCTAATATAACGTTGTATTCTCTAGAAGATCTGTTCTGATAATACTCTTTAGCTGTTCCTACTGAATCAGGTGGCTCTATGCAATTTTTGTGACAGTAATAAGTTACACACTCAGGAGGTTCTTAATTCTAAAAGGACACAGAGGCATATTTCATCCCTTGCCTATGCCTTTCCATGCCTTACTATGCTCTCTATATATATATTCCTAACTTATGAATTGTATCACTGGTGTCTGTTCTAGGTGTACACCTTTGAATTGGAAATCATAGAAGCAAACATGACTTTTGCAGGAGGGTACAGATGTGAGGTGTCTACCAAGGACAAGTTTGATAGTTCTAATTTCAACCTGATAGTCAATGGTAAGATGAATTCCTGCCAACTTGTTATTTTTTTTCTTCCTGTATGCCCACCAACAATTCTTTCTGGTACACAGTGGCTACCAGACAAGCATAGATCTGAAGTGTAGACCTGGAGAACTACAGATACACTGACAGAGGCCCACAGATGAGGATTGGCCTGGGTTGGCAGAAATACAGAGCATGAAAAGTAACACTTGAACATCACTCAAGTCAGAACTGTGATGCTCTTAAAGAAAGCACACAGAAAGATGCAAATCAACTTTTCTCTGGCTTTATTCTGAGTTCAGATCCATTCTTTCATGATATTAAATTCCACTAGAATAAAAGAGAGGTCCTTTCTTACTTTGGCAAAAGTTTAGTACTAAAATGGATACTTGAAAAGAAAAAAGGGGGGAAATGGAAAGATTTAGACATGTGACCCTATTATCAACTCCTTTTTTTCCCGATAAATTTAAGTCACACAGAAGAACCCTGTTATATAAATTTGCTTTAAGATTAGATGACTTATTTTACATAATACATGGTGCTATCCTCAACTGCTATATTGGAAAGCTTATTGGCAATTTAAAAGGAAGTACATTTTAACATCTGTTTCCCCCTAGTGTGGAAGGGTTTAGGTAAAACAGTGTAAGCATGGACCGCCTGAACTAGTTGAACGTTTGGGCCATTTCCTCTTTCAGCGGTTCTGTTGAAGAGACTGTAGGATTAATTTGCACCCAGTGACTAATGAGACTAATATGCAAAGACAAAAGTTTACTGAAGTTATTCAATCAGCAGTGTTCATTTTTGAAGTTTCACTAGTTGGCTGTAGGACTTATAAGACTTTGGAGCTGTGACTGAGAACAGGTTTTCTCCCAGTAGTAGTGATACACCTACTTATACCAACAGAAGCTTAGAACAGAATAATGTTCTCTCTGCGCATCATCCTTGATGGAGTTTCTGTACATCTCTACATATTTCCAGGAATTTACCTTTCCTTTCAGAGGTTGTATTACAATTTATTAGTAGTAATAATATTTAGTTGCTATCCAGTGGTTTTCCTATTAGAGTGTGAAGCTAGTATTGAAACTAAAACTTACCTGTAGAAGAATTGACAAACAAGAGAGAAGACTGTTCATCATGCTGCAGGTTATGATGAAGCATGAGACAGAATTAAGTTATACATGAAACACTGGATGTTGAAAGCCAAGTAGTGAAGGCTGCATGCTTAAAGATGATGCTTCAATCTTTCAATATGTAATTGATCACAATTTATAATGTAACAACTTTAGGGAAAAAAAAGTCAGCAAAGGAAAACTTTAGAAATAGCACTGTATTTTTGCATTATTCTGACTTACTCTCCCGTTCTTCGTCACTTTTTGTCATATCAGAAGCACCAATAACTGGAGACTTAGATATTCGCACTGCCTTCCGACGCACGTGAGTATGTACAGTAGACACGTAGATCAGATTATACTTCCATGCGGGATTCATTACTTTCCTAGACAAAACTAACTAAAAGCAAAGCTTTTGTACAAATAGGCACAAAGATAGGAATGTCTATAAGAAAATGTTTCTGTTAAGAAAATATTTCTACTATTAAAATACTGTGCAACTAGAAATCATCTAAGAGAGTTTAGACTTTGTACTAGCATAACAATCATGCTTGTCTTCAATTATGCAATTGATAATGTGTAAAATTCTACCAAGAACTTCAGAACTTTTTTTTCTAAACTTGTAAAGAGCACTCTAGATGTAGACCAACAGAAAAGGACAAGATTCTGTGTAGTGCTTAGTCTTGATTTGGTTTGGCTTGAAGAACTACATGTACCTTAATACAAACATTTGCTAAACAAAGTGGAGGTTGATGTGAGCTCTGTAAGCATCATATCACTGATAACATTAATACAAGCATTTTGATTGTATTTGTTTTCAAGTTATACAGTTAATTGAATGAAGACAATGATACTGTGTCTGTATACAAACTCAGATATATGTAGGTCTCTAGATATTAAAGACTGCAAGGTATTGTGCACTGGTGTGGAAAAGGCTATTCTCCCCTACATCTGTAATACTGTCTGAATCAATATATGACTTAATGGAATAATGTTCCCTTCTGTTAGTAAAATTTGCAAAATCAGTTGTGTTTTTTTATTTAGACATTAACAACGTGTTTTTTCACTGTTGAGTATTTCTTCTCCCTTTCTGTAATTCAGTTTCTGTTTCAGTTTTTATATATTTTTGCAAAGTGACTAGACCAAGAATATTCCAACAGACATCTATTTCCCTAACATAGGACACTAATCATCTGTGGCAATTGCCTGAGTTTTTCCCTAGAAGCGCTATTTTTAGGGGGGGGTGGGGGCGCGGGATGTAGCATTCTATCACAAAGAACTAAAAAAGGCTTGCAGAATTTATCTACAGTCCAATCCATAGGTAGCTTACCAGCCTCACTGTGATGCCTATTAAATACAGTACACTCAGTGCATAGCTGCATTGTATTATTTCACTGCAGTGAAATTAAGCCTCAAGAATTTCTCTTCTTGCTAGCCCAATTAAAAGCATTCAGAACCACTTCTGCCTGAGTGCACTGTGAGCAGCTTCAAGCTGTTCAGATTTTCAGTTTTATCTGTAAGAATGGAGACAAATTTTGAACTGAACTGTTTAAATCCGAAACTTTGTCTTTGATACCCTCACTCAGGAGCCTAGCAGGAGGGGGGAGACGGATGACTTCAGCCTTTCTCAGGTAGCCACTGTCTGGGTCAGCAGACGAATTCATGTCTAACAATGAACTGTCTCTCTCTGCTTAGGAAAAGGAAAAAAAAGCCACAGAATTAGATGCAGCTTAAATTTCAAATAAATCATGGTTTATAGTATGTAGTATTTATATGAGATGAATACATACAAGTAAATTAACGTAAGATGAGTATAAATAATGAAAAGAGTTGTTTGATAGTTCAGTGAGAGGCAGATTCATCTACAGAAAATGCATGTGTTTGGTAAGTGGCATCTTCTCACCATTGTTAGAAGAAAAAAAGTAGCTTCAAATTATATGCATGTCTGCCCCCTCTGTTTTGTGTTTTGATCTCTACTGAGCGCATCCTGACTAAAATTGCTATTGCTCACAGAAATGTACCAACACGTTTGTGCACAAAAATCTGTTGTTTCCTGGCATTTTCTTTATCCTAGTATCATTAAATTTCCCACCCTATCCCTTTTGGTCCCAGTGTCCTCTACCATAACAAAAATAGGAACTCTGAGATTAGACTTAACTCTATGCATGTTAAAGCAATTATTAGGGTCTTATTCTTTAGAAAAGCTAAACTGATTGCTGGGCTTTCCTGAAAATATGATTTAACTACCACCTGGGAAGCAATAAGGTGACTAATTATTCTCTCAACTGTATATTCTGGTTTCCCGAATCTTTGGTCACAAGAAGCCCTTTTCAAATTTGGGATTATACCTGTGATTTTTATGTATATTTTATGCCTGCAAACATTAAAAATCTTCTGAAAGTAGGGAACAAAATGACCAAAAATACACTTTTCTGTTTGAGCGTTATACCCAGAAAATGATCCCTTCCACCAGTACTGTACTATTTTGAAAGTAATTACAGAAGTAAAAATGGTATTTTCTTAATAAAAAGATCTCTTCTCACAACATATTCAAGATTACACTGATTTGAAATTGTTACTTATTCTCACTAATCTTGCCTTGTCAAACAGCACAAGAAGTTTGGCACTCATTTCTTCTCCATTTTATTAACTGTACTACTAAAATTCCCATCATTTATCTGTTGAAGCTGTTTTCTTACTTTTAAAAATATTTATTCCTGCAATATTGAGTTTTCCTGACATTCTGGTTTACACTTCGACAGACAGACTGATTTTCACTGAAGGAACTAGCGCTGTGCATTAACAGAGACAACATTCTGGGCTACCACTAGCACTGCCACTTTACAGTACAACTGAAAAGAATAATTTCCGTGTATAAAACAATAATTAAATCTAAGGTGTTGTTGCTGGAAGAATCTAAATGTTGTGAGATAGCATCACCTTATTCTTATCCTCAAGACAACAGAGATGTCAAGGAGCAGCTGAACATTGATGATGGGAGACTGACGGAGATAAAGAAAATCCATTTTGACTTTCTAAATCCTGTCTGAATGGGAGTTATCCAGTGTAACTCCCAATACTTTTATATCAAAACCCTGAAGTTATTTTTTTTAGGAATTAAACCCAAAGAAGTGATTTTAGTGACTTTACGCTAAGTTTTCGCAATTGATCTGTACTTCAAATAGTCAAAAGCACAGCTAACACATTTGATTCAGAGCACCAAAAATAACTGTGCATTCCATCTGAGTTCACCATATGTAACAGACAGATTTACACATCAAAAAACTGCTTGTTGCTTCTTGTTCTCATGAATCAATTAATCACAACATTGCTTGCCATGATACTTGTTGAACAACAGCACATTGAACCTCAGAATGAAAGTCAGGTCACAGAATTCCTCCTTTAACTCTCCCAAGCACCAATGATGTGACACTTTTTTCATGTATATGAATTTAGTACAATGAATTCTGGAGCCTGAAGAGCCTTAAGAAACAATTACAGCTGGGATAATACTAGGAAAAAAATGTGATTTTAGATTGCAAGAAGTCCCACAAAAAGGTTGGTTAAATACTGTTCCACATGGCAAACAATATCCACATTCCAGAAATTAGAGCTTTCCAACAGCACTAATGATTCCAAAGGAAGGCTTCTGCTACATCTCTATGATAATGAATACATTCCAGATCAATATGACCACAAAATTAATACCCTGTACAACTTTATCCATAATCAATACAGCAAAAGTACAAGTTCATTAAATATATTTCTTAAACCTATATGAAGACCAATACAGACAGAGTCTAATTAAGTCACCTTTCATGCCAATGCAAATTCTGTCATACTAAACCCATCTACTACTCCCCTACAAAAATGTATCACCTGCATAATGATATAATCTCACAAGTTATTCCCATTTCCTTCTGAAACTAATTATGGTTTTCTGTTATTATATAGTGCTGAGGGACATGAAGAAGGTGGAGAGTTTAATTTTAGTGCCCTGCTGAAAAAGAGGTGAGTAAAAATCCATAGACTTAGAGAAAGAAAGTAACCAGCTTCTGTTGAACAACTCTGAAAACACTAAAACTAGAATAAGTTCCATATATTCAGAATCATTATAGTTTTCCTAAAACAGCTGTAACTGGAAAAAGGATGACAGCTAATTACGGAAACTTCCCCAAATACTCAGTATTTGCTGCATTTCTGCTAGGTTTATTCTGGAAAAAGAAAATAAAAATCGGTATTTCCCAAGATAGAAAAGGCAGGGACTAGGGTACGCACTGGTGGAAGCATGTCATTTTCATTAGAAAAATGTCAAACACAACAACAATTTACCTGTCTATAATGCTGCCTTACTAAGAATTTTCTGTCCTAAGTTTTTACAATACTTAGCATCAGAGAGCTTGGAGGACTAGCCTTTTTATTAGATACCTAAATGTTACTATTACATTATACAACTATATATTATATAGCTGTTTATCTTATATATAAAAAGACATTTGATGTTATGTAAATATATAAAAATTTTTTATTCTTCTGATTCTAACTCTTACTTCTTGCTTTTGCTTTCACTTTTTTGGTGGAATTTCCTCTCCCATTCTTATCCTTCCTTGACACATCTGTTTTCATAACCTGTTTACTTATGTTTTTCTCTTCGTACCACATTCTTAATCTGGATGTTTTGGATTCCACTGTTGCCAACAGAGAGTAAGATTTCTATTTAATTTTATCATAAATGCATGGGTAACTCTGAACATAAGAAGCATTTGGTTTAAAATATTGCATGCATCTTTATCTTGCTTACATGTAGAGTGTGACAAAAATTAGGTAGTATGAAGGAAAATAATCAGTCACCAATTTCTGAGACAGAAATGCTTTTAAACAATTAGAATTATGGGTGGACCGTTCAATACAAATCATTGTATTTCTCTGAATGTCCTTTGGTTTTCACCATCACTTTCTTTTATAAGCAGTTTTAAATTGTCCTTAAAATTCCAGATTTTCTCAATAACCTGCTGCTTTAAATTCCTATTGTCATAGAAATTAGAATCAGAAAAATCATTTGCATAATATGCTTGCTGGTGCCTGTAAAATATGTGCTGAAGTTTTGTTCCATCCTCCTTAAACGTGTTAAGTGAATGTATTACTGAAGTCACTTACCCCATAAAATGTACAGGGTTGTCTGTTACATTCCAAGTAAAGTTTCTATTGCTCTTTATCATCCCATTACTCCAAGCATGCTTCTTGCTGTTCACTGCCCCTGGCCACTCTGCCTTTCCAGCTCCTGAAGTTACCATAAACACTTGACACTAGACTCTTGTTTTGCAAATCTAAACTTACCCAGTTTACTAAGTTTTTACAATCAGCTACTTGGATGAATGTCGTTGTGCATCCGTGTTCAGTCTCTGCTCAGGTATTGGTATCACTATTTACAAAAAGTATTTTATCTTCACAAAGAGTACAGGATCATGCAGACATCTGAAGTAACTTGTTACAGAAGGCAATAAAGCCACAATAGCCTCATGTTTCACCCAGGTTAGCTCACCCAAATTTCAGTGGGGCAAACAAGGTCACACAGGTATACAAAGCCCTATTAAGCCATATGCAATGTATCCAACTAGAAGTGAATTCTGGCTCTGCAGTAACTGTACAACCAGAGCTCTCAAAGGCGGGGGCAACTAGACAAGACAGAACGTACACCTAACAAACCTTCTATAGCTGGCATTGATATCAAAGTTTCTTGTTTCATCATGAACCCCTGAGAAGTCTGAAACAAAAAAGTGCCTTAGAAGTTTTTTATAATTCCAAAATAGGGAAAATATGCTTTCTGAATAATGGCAGTAATCAAAATTCTACAGATTTGAGAGTAGTTGTACACACATTCTAATTTCTATAGCAAATATAAGGCAAAAAAAGAATTGTTGATCTCTTTTTAAAATTTTGAAATAAGCAGAGACCAACATGAAAATATTTGCATAATTTCATACAGTGACTCCGGCTGGAATGAAGTGCTGAGTATTACAAGCCCCTCTTCTAGTGCCTTTCCCTTCTGCTTTCGTGATTAGTTTTGAGCAGTGATAGAACTCTGAAAGGTAGTAAAAATCTCCAGTATTTCCAGAAATTTTCAGTTTGTGGATTTAACTATTTGTTATTTGTTAGAGTAGAAGTTAAAAGAAGCTTACAAATTTCACTGCATTTTATCAGTGGTTTTGACCTTTCATGACTTAGAAATCTCTGTTTAGTGAATTTAAGCATACTGATAAATTCACTGCTCCTAGTTGTTTTTCACAGCCACTTTAGAAATAATTTGTGGATCCTTCAGGCTTTGCACACCACAGGTTGAAGACCACTCCCACAATAACAAGAGCTGATAGGCATAAAAGCTCATCATGGAATGAAAGTATTCTTCATTAAAATAGAATAGAAAAAGGAACTCTCAAGGGCTATGCAGATTCAAAGAGAATTGAAGACTATTCTTTTACCACTTCTGCTTTGTCCCACCTAATTTACAAACACCTCTCAATCGAGAGGTAATGAACGTTCCTGCTATAATAAAGAGAGCTTCATTTAATACCCTATCTCCTATTGCTGTAATTTAATTAACTGGTGTTGACATACAGATGTCATGGACCAAGGAGAGGTCATTGGGAAGAGGAAGCGAACAGCTGTCACAGAACTATTAAATGGGATAGTGAGCAGAGACCTTGAAGGAGGTGACAGCTGACAGGGTCCAATCAGTTGACAGTAATGAGATAGGAAGAAACCATCTCTGGGATGTACAAAACTATTTTTAACCCCTCTACACATGTTTAAAACATATCAGCTGTGTGTTCCATTTACAGCAGGTTCACTAAGCTGCATCTTAATGCCCCCGAGTGCATAGTTAACCTATGAGGTGGTCACTCTGAATAAGGATCCCCAACATCAGGGAGAATAACTTAGCAGTGGGAGATACTGCAGGAGTCCAAGTGCTCTGTTGCTTTTCGTACACTGCTTAGCTCTTGTTGGTAGTGTAAGAGTACAGCCTAACTGTGCAAACTCCATGTCTTTATGGGATTAAAGAGAATGTTTTAACAAATACAAGATAGTGAAAAGGAGGACTAGGATGGGAAAACCTTTGCTCAGAGGCAGAGACTTTTTTTTTCTTTTCTTTTTCAGAACTCAATTAAACACTATACAAGTTCCCTTTAGCTTTTAGTACCACTTTGCATGCAGCTTACAAGCCTTTCCCTGTACTTAGAAAATACTAGTATTTCCAAGGAAGAGACTATACTCTTGCTTATGATCAAATTCCTTGTATTTCAGCTTGCATACACCAAAACAGTATTGCCAGATATAACAAACGGATGACACTGAGTAATGAATGGAAAAGCTAAAGCAAAAAATTAAGGAAGTCTTCTCAACAGTGAGATATCCTAGACTGTGGAATTGCTTCCAAATTGGAAGATTTTTCTCATGATATATTTAAAAATAACTGACACAAAATATATTAGAAAACTCCATGAATAATCCTACCTGCAAATTTTCAGGTAAAGAGGTATATACAGATAAGCATATAAGTAGGCAGATAGACAGAGAGACCACCAATATTTATATAATACCTGCGGGAAAATAATAACATTTGAATCTGTTAAGACTTTCTTATTTCCTGTGATTTTATATTTCCTTTTGAGATACAGTTTGCTCCACAGAACATTAATTGTACTAGTACAAAGAACTAGAACTCCACACATACTAAAAATTCCTGGGTTTATGTACTTATATATCTATTCCAATTTACATGTATTTAGAAAGATTTAAAAGTTGTTCACTGGTATGACCAGGGCAACTAGCCCAAGAACTGTTTATATTTAAAAAGTTCAGTCTATTTGGCAAATCAGTTCAATTGTCCTGCCTTCTGCTAGGCAAAACTACAAACCATTTGTAGCTGCCTCAAACTAAAAGGTAGATACATAGAGAAGAGGAATCCCGATTAAATTTGTGGGTGATGTTGATGTGCTGTTACAACAAAGCAAATACACAGTAGGCTGCACTTACTGCAAGGAGTCCAAAATTCAGATACACCTGTCAATTCAATAAGTGCTAGTGAGGGCTTAGAGCTTAGTGAATGCTAAACCACTCCAAAGATATACTACATGCCATATTTCAGCTCAAACTCACTGAGCTGAACTCCTCTTCTCTTGCTTCTTTTCCGCTCAAGAGCTACAAGGGTGCTGGAAATTGCCAGCCTGGACTGAAGCACTTTAATAAATATAATGCTCCCCTCACAAGCCAGCCTTTTTGGGGCAATAAATGGAGTACCAGAAATGTTTGGTTATACCTGCTGTCTAAACTGACAACAGTCATGCTTTTCTAAGTAGCAATGTTTCCCACAGCCTAATGGGACTGTTCTTTTCCTGAGGGGGGGGTGGGGGGGAATGGCAATACAGCCAATAATCTTCCACTTTTCTCCGCATTACCTGCTGTATCATTACCTGCTGTATAACTTGTCTTCTTGCTGGGGTTTACTACTGAACATGGCTTCATTACAAGGGTGTTCTCAGTCCTGGTGAGATCAGAAACAACAGTCAAAGGAAGTTCCTTTTCCTAAAGAATTTTTTAAGAAAATGTTACTACTTTGGTCTCTCCTCTGTTTACCAAAATGCAAACCATGACAGGCAACAATTCCATGATGACAGGGCAAAGCAGAGCTATTGGTTTCCCTATAAGGCAATCAGCCATAATTAGGAATAAGCAGAAGTGCTTACACTTTTAAATTGCAGATTGGAACTGTACAAAGTGTGGGAGTGAGTTTGGTTTCAATAGAGAACAGCATTTTTCTTAAGCCTGTTTCACAGTTTTTGCATGAGCTCCTTCATCTCCCTTGCTACTGAAGCACAGGCATGTTCTGCTAGAGGTGAAGATGACATTCATGGGTCTTTTGTATTAACACGATGCCCTCTTTCTTGCCCATTGGGATGCTGCACGTTTTTCCAAATGGTTCTCTGCATCATTCCGGAGTACAGCAGCTTCTTGCGCTCGGTAAATCGGTAAGGTTACACCAATTTCTTTTTCTATTTATGATCTATTAAGTAAAAAATGTGATGACAGAAAAAGAATGTCTTACCCAAAGCCAGACAACCAAATTTCCACTTGGTTTTGCTAAATCAAACATTAATTCTTCCATAATCACTAGCTCTTTGATTAAAATATAAAATAAGTATTGTTGTAAATATTGTCTTGTTTACCACCACCCACCTGTCTACGTGTCTTTAAGTTGTATAGATTACTATAGCCTGTATATATATATACACATACTTATGCCTATACCCTAACAATCGTCTTTACAATAGCTGATAAATATTTTAATAACCTGTTACTCATTTTAGTGAAGAGAAAAAATGTCCTGAGTAGAAAAGGATTTGTTTCTTATTAACATAAGTCAACTGCCTTGTTTCTAAGGCGTTGTCAGGATATCAGTTCAATTCCTTGCTTTGCCACATGTTTTGTGTATGACCATGACAGGAAAATAAGTTTCCTTGTGTTTCCATTACCCATCGTTAAAGGGAAGTTAATATTTATTTGCTTTGGCTATTAGAAAGTAAACCCTTCAGGGCAGTGTTTGTATTTTGATCGCTGTATAGATAAATATAAGTAAAACTAGTCACAAGTTTTATTTCATTATTTTAGGTAATACTATAGTAAAAACTTAGACTGCTAAATTTTTTATTAAGAAATGGCTTCATCAAGCTGATATGTAGCTTGCCAAGCCTATGGCTGTTTTTAAATCCTCTCAATAGCGACATTCAGGTACTCTAATCCCTTTCTGCAGAGGTGAAGCAAAACCTGAATCACAATCTGATGTTGATGTCTGGGAAATCCTGAGGAAAGCCCCTCCTTCTGAATACGAGAAAATTGCTTTTCAGTATGGTATCACAGATTTGCGTGGGATGCTGAAACGCCTCAAACGCATAAAGAAGGAAGAGAAAAAAAGTACAGGTTGGTGAGCTGTATTTATTCCAAACGTATGTGTTCATATCTTCTTCTCTGGAAGCCCTTCAAATATTAACAGCAGCCCAAAACAAGAGCATGAGAAATAGGAGTTTCCTATTCCAATTGTTACACAGTCTCTAAATATGAAATGCTGATTACCAAAGATTAAAGCTATGCCTGAAGCTCTGAGCTACCTTGCTCTGAAACTCTGGACATTCTGAACCTGCTCATTTTACTCATTTCTTCTGCTCTGCCCCTTATCTTTCCCTAAACATAAAACAACAACACGTCCCACTCCTCCCATCCCCAAAACTGGTCAGTATGTCAGGCATCAGTGATACATGGAAATAATTTAATTTCCATTGGGATGGTACATTTGGATTCTTGAGCCTTTTCTAGCCTTGTGAAGTATTAATCACCTAGTTTTAACTAATTTGTTGTAAAAGTCTGAAACAGAGAAGGCAAACCGACATTCATCACTACTGAGATCAGTATCATTTACTTACATGGGCAGATGTAGCTGTAACTATTTAGGATGTGTTGAAGTATATATCCAAATGTGATTTAGAATATTCTACCTCACTTATTTTAGTTTATATCACACAATTTTCATCCTATGCTAAGGAAAAAAAACCAGAACAGGATGAAGAACAGACATAAATGGTAAAAATGCAAACAGGGATGGAGAAAGTGGGAAAGGTCTAAGATGATGGTAAACAACAGGAAAGGGAATAAAGACTTGCTTTCCTGACAGAGAATGCAAAAAAAAAAAAGTATAATTTTTTTTTTTTTTTAAATCATTCTTCATCATAGCATTTCTCAAGAAACTGGATCCAGCTTACCAAGTGGACAAAGGACAAAAGATTAAATTAATGGTTGAAGTTGCCAATCCAGATGCTGATGTGAAATGGCTGAAGAACGGACAGGAGATCCAAGTGAGCGGCAGGTAAACTAGAAATATGGGAAATCCAAAAAGGAATGAGCTACAGCTTACACAAAGTGGAAAACCTAGGTTTTCTTAGAAAAGAATAAAATAGGAAGAAATAGGAGCTGAGAAAGAATCTACCTAGTTCTTTAGCTCAGGATCATTTTGCTGTTCTCATGACTTTCTCTTTTTCTTTCCTCTGCTCTATATATCTACACATGGAACTGGATGCTTACTTACATCTACCTACTTAGCAAGTAAGTTCTCAGATTATATTCTGATCTTTATGCATATATCCAGGGTTCAAAATTAGACTCTCTCATGATATGGGACATACTTTAGTGTAGCTTGTTTGTAAAACCAGTTTTCAGTGATTTTTACAGTGAAGCCATGACAAAGCATTTTTAACAGTAGTCAGGTTTGTTGTATGACTAGATTTAGAAAAGCATCCAACATCATTCACAGGAGTTTGTCTGTCTCACATTTGTATAAAGATTTCACCATGATTTCCTATGCTAGTTTTTCAAACACTACTGCTTTCCACTGCACTGGGTCAGGGATACAGGGCTGGAGTCTTAAAAAAACCCTTGTCACTGAAGTCAGAAAAAAAGTAGGAACCTTTACCTCTGCCAGGCAGGGGAAGAGTATGACTGGGTCCAAAAGAGTTACTCTCTAATAATTACATTTAAATTCTCCTTTCAGATATATTTTTGAGGCTGTTGGGAATAAGAGAATACTGACCATAAACCACTGTTCTCTGGCCGACGATGCAGCCTATGAATGTGTGGTAGGGGAGGAGAAGAGCTTCACAGAATTGTTTGTAAAAGGTGAGCAATGATAGCAAAAGGAAAGAGATCTCCCCTAGCATTTAGCATTAAATTACTGTCACCTCCTCTACTCTCAGATTAATTAATCTCATAGGAAAGGAAATTCTCAAACATATGAACAAATTCTGACATCTAAGTACATCTTTTCCTTACAGTTAAATGAAGGAAAACTTTTCCTATAGCTGCAACTAAGAAAGCACAGGAAAACAGCACAGTGAGAATTACCATTAATTCTCATTTAGAAAGTGATCTACGTCTTCCCAGTAATGGGGCTAGAAACTCACTTTCAAAATTTGATTCCGCTCAAGATAAACATGTGCCTCAAGCTCTACAAGCAGGTTAAGTAATACAGAGAACTAATGCCTCCAGTTTAGAATTTCAGAATAGATATGAAAACTGATTAATCCTGTGTTTGTATTCTGTCTCATAAAGCAAAACCCAAAAAGTCATTTGATAACATTGATAATGTGATGTGGCATAGTAAACATTAGGATCCAGCACAGAGAGCATCACCATGTATTTGGCCAGGGGTTCTTCCTGTGGAGTGTAGAGTGCTGAAATATGCCTCTGGTATTCAGTCTTTCAGAATACTGTTTTAATAAAGGTCTTTTCATTTCCAGAGCCTCCGATCCTGATCACCCACCCACTGGAGGACCAGATGGTGATGGTTGGAGAGAGGGTAGAGTTTGAGTGTGAAGTGTCTGAGGAAGGAGCTACTGTAAAATGGTAAGGTAATAGAAAAGCGGGGGGGAACAACCCACAACAAAACAACATGAAACCATATCTCTTCACAGGACGATCTAGGACTTCTGTTCTGTTTTGTGGACAAAAGCTGTGGAATAAAAAGGAAAGTGGAATCCTACATAATTGTTTTCAGGAAAAGATTGATCCTCCTCCTATAAGTATAGATATTTTATAGTGTCTCTAGAATCTCTTGTTCAGTGCTTACAGGATGCTATTGACTGTACTGAGCTGTTAAGTTTCCTAAACACGTGACAATAATATCTAAGTATTGCCCAGACTAATCAGGTCTGTATTGAGAGAAGTTTGCTGTACTTTATGCAATCTTCTGGTCTTCTCAGCTGCAGTGAGGTATGGATTTTTTTAAAGTATTTTTTCTTAGGTAAAAAGTAAGTGTCTCTTGAGACAGAGAGGGAAGGTCATTGACTTATTTTAACGTATCTGTTGTGGTGATCCTGCAAACTCAGTCATTATGCATACGCAGTGAGCAGGATTAAGATGATAAACATTTAGACCAGAGAGACCTTTTCCTTGGGCATTCCAGCTGAGTGGAAGCTGGAAGGTTCACGCTGCCTGGGCAGGCACAGCAGGCAGTGCTCACATACCAGGTCTTACGCACACTGTTCTCACTTCATTTCTCTACCAGATGAAATTCTCTTGTGCTTGTTAACAGCTTCAGGCACATGGTTATCAACTGTTCCCACAATGCCCATTACATTCCTGGAAAGTGCCAACCACTCATCTGCTCTCCCAAAGGAAGGAACTGAGAATTTAAATAGAGCCCAAGAGCTAGTACAGCGTATGCATTACACTATTAAAGCCACATGCACAGACACACATATGCTATTGTTCAGGAACTGCTTACAGAAGCCTGGTCACAAGAGATGGGGACAACCAGATCTGTCCCTCTCAGAGCACAGTGCAGCTGCCACACTTTGATCCTATGCCTTTGAACAACTCCCATACATCTTGCAGAGCTGGTATATGTGGGATGGGCATTTGGTGTGACAAGGGCAAACCAGCAGCTGTCTCAGCCTGAAATGCAGCAAGTGGTCAGAGAAACTCTTCAAATCATAGCAACAGAAAACTGAGCAGTTAAGACATTTACACTGTATTTTACCGGTTTTATTATGTGAGACTCAGTCAATGCTCTTTGGCAACAAAGGGAGTGTTTTGGACAATGGAGAGCAGTGTCCAGAGAAAACATGAAACACAATATGGAGAAAGAAATCCAGTTTTATGGTTCATCAGGGAAATGCTCAACAGTTTAAGCCAAGTAACAGGCACTAACTCAGGGCACCTGTTATAGCTCTTGTACCCTTTAAACCTGGGACATACAATCACAAGCACATGAACAAAAGCAATTATGTGACTTGCAAAAGACAGAAATAAGGCTTACAGCCTCCTAGGCATGGCCATCAGACTAGGGCTTGGAGAATTCATTATGTGGGTCTCTTCATAGTAATCAGGAAAGAATGTTTGCCTGGACACCCAGAAAGGTCTCACATTATTATTATGCAGTACTACGGAATAGTTATTTCTGAACTTCAGATGGTCTTGGAAAGAACATAATTTTGAAGACAAAGATTTAATAAAATACATAGTTTTGACCTGGTATTTCCACTTCTGAATGCTGGAGGTATCATCTTACCAGCTCCTAATGAAAGCAGAGTATTGTAACATAATAGCAACAATAAATCTGTGTGTCCCCATTATCACATAGTGCCTACATCAGTGATATCTCAGAAGACATTAACCAATTTATCCTTAGAACCTAAACAGGAAAGCATTTCCAGACAGAGAAAAGAGGCATTGAGTGGCAACATTGAGAACAGATATTTGATCTTGCAGATGTTCAGTACTCCGATAGAATAAACCATGGCTGACCTACATATTATTGCACTAGTTCTGCTTCAAGTGCGAGGCTGGACAAGATGACCTACAGTGGTCTTTAAACCAATACTTCTATGGTTCTATAAAATCCTCCACTTACACTTCAATATGAATCGATTCCTCTACTTCATTGTCCTCGTTACCAAAGGAAGGCCTGTAACATTACCTTATATGAAATTTTTCACTTTTCACTGCAGTAGAGTATTATTTTAAGCCAAATGGTATCTGGGAGTTCTTTTTTGAGGTTTACAGTTTTATCACTCCACTGTTTGTCAGTACACCCCTCTGCAAACACTCTACTCATACACAGCATCAGCAATGTGCTAGTCAGTAAAACAAAGTGAAATACACTATTCCCTTCCCAGTGATTTATGACACTGGTCATTGCAAAAGTCTGTTTTCATTATTTAGACAAGATTTCAAGAAATCTCTCTCTTACCAATAGCTGAATAGAACACTCAGATATCTTTCATGAGCCACATGGCAAAATATGTCACCAAAAAATAGATTTAAAAGTTCAGCTTTGGAACACTAGCCACAGTGCACATGCCTGGTTTTGCCACAGCAGCATGTTGCACTTCTGGATTACAGTCCATTCTCAGCAGTTCAGCAAATGTTTACACATTGCATTGTAGCACTTGTTCCAGAACTAATCTGCATGAGTGAGAATATCAGCCTTAGGAGAGCATCTTGCACATGGCCTCAGACTCTTTTCACTCAGCAAACAGAGGAAACATCACGCTGACATAACACTACACATTGTGTTTCAAGCGGTCATTACAGGCATCCTCTGTCTCCTCCCCTACTAGTAGTGTAGTTCTGTGGTCTGGTGGGGAGGCCTGTGTTTTTCTAAACCAACTGCTGTAAAGAACAGTTAGGAGGGATGCAGCTGCAGCAGGTACATACACCTAAATCACAAGTTGTAAGATTTCTGTCTCTGCTATGAGGTTTTGATCATGTGATTCATTTCAGCAGACTAACAGAGGCAAAAGGCTTTCTTGCATATGTCTACCCAGAAATCGGAGCTATAGTACTTTAATAAGTCCCAAAGTGGCATTTCAGTTTGCTATCCTGTAAGCTCATTCGTTAAGCTGAATAGCCACTGGTAACAGATAATGGAAATAATACAAGATAGAAAGAAAATTCTTACTCTATTAAAAGCAGAACATCTTTTCTATTTCTTTTTCCACATAAGTATCAAAGAGAAAAACTTTTTCATTCACAAACTGCAGCAGCATTCAAGAAACGTAATGTAAATATATTCAAATAATAATGAAAAAACCAAAATCATATCAAAGGAGTAAGTCAAAGAAATTGCAACTTATTTTCTTATAGCCAGTTTGTGTTATTTAGGATAAGGATCAAGAAATCTTTAAAACATCTTATGCATTTTTGTGTGACCTTGACTAAACAGCATGAATCCCCTCTGCTCATTTCCCTTTATGACAATTGGAAATTACAATAATTGAATTTCCTCCAAGGCTGAATGGTGAAGCTTAATTTAGTAATGTCTTAAATGTACCGTGGCATCTTTGAATGGCAAGGGTGACAAAACCCAAAATACATCTTCATTTAAATCCATCCTAAAATTTTCTTCTTTCACTGATGCCCACAAACCATGAATTTATAACAATTATAATTCACATCAGGGAAATTAAGTCCTTTAAGTCATTTCCCAGAAAGTCCCATTTACTTTATGTCAGCTTTTAAGATACTAAATTCCCTGCTGCTGAAGCGTGTCTTCATCCCTGTATTTCTACAGAATTTAATATATTTTCATGTTTATCTGTAACACAGAAATAGTAATAATCAAGTACTTCCTTGTCAGTGAACCCTCTTGAACCAGAGGTCAAATACCTAGCAAAGATTAACAGTCAAACTAGAAGTGTTCCAATCGTGCTTCCACTAACATTTGTGCAATGGTCTCTTTTTTGCTAACCTGAAATGCCACAAAGATTGGATTTCTCGTGTCTTCTGATCTCTAGTAACATCGAGCTGACTCTTACTCTCTTCTTCCAACCATAGAAAAATGACTCAACACTATTTGGCATTGCAGGGAAAAGGATGGGATTGAGCTGACACGGGAAGAAACATTCAAATACAGATTCAAGAAAGATGGAAAGAAGCAGTATCTAATTATTAATGAGACAACCAAGGAGGACAGTGGACACTACACCGTGAAGACCAATGGTGGGGCATCAGTCGCTGAACTAATTGTACAAGGTAGGTACAGGTAATATTACAGAACCAGAGAAGCTGAGAAATGAAAACAGGCCGAAGGTAACCTTCTCCAGGATAGTGCATAGGGGTAGCATAATCCCCATGCCAGGGGAAATGGCAACTTAATAAGGGGCATAAGGTTTGATAATAAAGGCCTCAAGAACTCAGACCTGTGTGCTGGATGTAATAGATACTCTGATAACAACAGGTGCTTAGCTATCAATCCTGTAAAGCCCTGCATGCCGTGGATTTCCCTTCATATTTCACCTTCCACAAACAGCTTGCTCAGCCCTAGCCCTTTCTACTCAGTAAATCCACACCATTTACTTACAGAGCTATTCCGATTTGCTGATGTGTGTATCTATTATTCTCACAATATCAGAGAAAAAGCTGGAAGTTTATCAGAGTATCGCGGACCTGACAGTGAAGGCACGCGACCAGGCAGTCTTCAAGTGTGAAGTTTCCGATGAAAATGTGAAAGGAATCTGGTTGAAAAATGGGAAGGAGGTGGTCCCAGATGAAAGGATAAAGATCTCCCATATTGGCAGGTAAATCTTGTTTCAGAAAGCAGGTACGGTCTTGGGTATTGCATTACCATCCACAGGAACGAATATCTCAGGGGACAGGAATATAAAATAAGACTTTATCCTGGCTCCAGCTAGAAGGAAAAGAAGTTTAAAACTTTCTCATATGCAATCGACATAGAGGCTTGCTTTCGTATGCATGCAGTCTTTCTGTGTTGGTACATTTTGCATGTATGGCAGCAGAATGGCGTATCAGCAGAATTCATTCTTTCCTTGGTATTCAAGCAATCTAGAAAACACATTGATAACTTTAAAATTAGCAGTAGTATTTAGACAGATTAAGATAGCACATATGCAAAAAACCCTTCACAAAAACTAGCATTTATATTAACACATACAGTTGTGCAATTCTGTGCTCAAGTTTCTTTGCAGTCTAACTGGTACTGGAAATGGAGAACAAGGAAATTCAGAAGATACATAAACATTACATGTTAGGTAAAGCCACCCTTGGTACTCCCTTTCTGTATTCTGTTTTGAATTTACAGTACTACAGTGATGGAGCATTAATTTTTAGCTTGTTTTTCCAGAATTTATTGTAGTCATAGTCTGATGACATGAAACCAGTCAGCAGCATTACAACTGCCCTTGTAATGGTAAAGTATTGGACTAGAGCAGAGAAACTGCTTCCTCTGTTCACGCTAGACGATGCATTTACCTTGATAAGAAAAATCCATTCATAGACAACATACTGACATGGATTTGCTTCAATACTGAAAGCACAGCAGTCTACAGCCCTGGTGGTTGTTGACTTGATGTTAGGGCAAGGGGAGAAGAAATAACAATGTCTATTAATATCCAATAGTCTGCATCTTGTCTCTTGAGATAGCACTGTTTCTCCTGGAGAGGTAAGGTAAGGAGTGGAACATATTTGTTCATGTTTCCAGAATCCATAAACTAACTATTGAGGACGTAACACCAGGCGACGAGGCTGATTATTCCTTCATCCCTCAGGGATTTGCTTACAACCTTTCTGCCAAGCTCCAGTTTTTGGGTAAGTTATCTTAAGAATATGTCAAGGGTATTCCAGAGATAAAATGACAGCATTAATCATGGTTATACCAGGAAAGACTACACAATCTCTTTCCTGATGCAACACTGCCTATGTGGAAGTTTTTCCCTGTTATTTTGTGTTATCATTATCACATTGTTTTAAAGAGCCTAGTTTCCAGTTTGAGTTAATCTGTTGATGTATATGCTTTATGAGGTTTTAATGATGAATAGTTTTAACATTACTTTGGAGGTGCAGATGCTATGTAAATTCTGGTTTCTGATCTGTTTCTCCTATTCCCTTCCCCACTTTCTTCCTCAGAGGTCAAGATCGATTTTGTACCAAGAGAAGGTAAGAACAGCAGTCATTATTTATACGTAAGTAAACATGTTTTCAAGAGCAAAGGAAGCAATGTATTTTCATTTTTAATGTATGAATATTCACCTTTTTGTCCATACAGAATACTCAAACTATGTTTAAAACTTATTTTCTCTGCCTTTACTGTAGAACCTCCAAAAATCCACCTTGACTGTCTGGGCCAATCCCCTGACACTATTGTCGTGGTGGCTGGGAACAAATTGAGACTGGATGTTCCCATATCTGGAGATCCAACACCCACTGTCATCTGGCAGAAAGTAAACAAGGTAATGCATAACCTGACACAATATCTGAGGCAAGGAAGGCACAACAACTAATTTACAATTCTTATTTACAAGTATTTTCAACTTGCTTTTATTTTTTGAAAAATCACCAGGAAAAAAAAAATACATATCTGCAATGCATCTGTTTGGGATTCAGCTGCTTTTGTGAGAGTCATCCTGAACTGTTCTTTTTCTGAACTGTTCCAAAAGAAGGGGCTGAGTACATATGAGCAGACATATGTATGTGCAGCAGTAGGATACCATACAAGTTTATTCACTTCCTACCTCAGAGAAAAAGAAATAAGTGATGAGTCATGCTCATCACCCTCAGCTGATAGGATGGACATGTTCTAGAGATGGCAGCTGCTTTTTTAATCTTTCTCAAGAATTCTACAGTCTGAAGAAAATGTCTTCTTAGCAGACCACTGGGGTAAAACTATTTGGGATAATGAAAACAGATAACACTTGCTATTTACTTTATCAAAGAAAGAATTTAGAAGCTAGACACAAAGCATTAAGCAAGCTTCCTTTCTGGCTACATCAGAACATCCCCGCCCCCACCATCTGCAGGCTCTTGAGCTATAACTAGCACAAAACACAGAAATACTTTGCATAATATTCTACAGTATCATTACACTTCTCATAGGTGTAGATATAGACAATTAATATAACATCGCAAATTAATTTCCCCAGTCTAATTTCTTCATGATTCTGTTGCATTCTTTGTTCAGGTTAGCATATTTAACAAACAGTTAGGACTCTTCTGCAATGCAGAATTAGTACGGAAACAAAAAAGCCATTTGTCTCTTTTGGGAACCAAGAGAAATTGACTCTCTCATACACAAGCTTCTCTGATAAAATGGTGACTGGATATCAGACAACCTCTATACAGTGGTATTTCTAAGGTATGAGGTCTCAATGTATCTGTTAAAGAAGCCAGTCTTGATTTGAAAGATGTATAAGATACACTTACTAGTGAAATCCTAAACAAACAGTAGCACAGCTTCAGAATATATTGTTTGATGTTACAGACCTGACTATATTTCTGAGTGCTAAAACATTTGAATCAACTTACTATCCCATTGTTACAGAAAGAAGTAATCCTTATTTTCGTAGTTGCACAAGATGAGTAACTAGTACCACAGCCAGTTACAATTCTACTGCAGGAATGTCATGTATCTTTAAGCTGTAAATTTGGTTTTGCTGACTTATCCTTCCCTTAATTCACTGCAGTCTGATACATCTATTTCCTTTTCTGCTTTTTACTTTTGCATCAGTTTATTTCCTTTCCAGGTTGGCTTGCTGCCTCACTTTGCTCCTTGCTTTCATCACACCCTCCATACTGAACCCCCCCCTTACAAACCTATGGGCTCCTCTGTCTTACAGAAACAGCTTTACTGTTTTACTCAAACAGACTTAGCTTACTTTCTGTTGTTTCTTTGCTTATCTAGAAAAGCAACCTTGTTCGAAGCAATGACGATTCCATGACTCCCTCAGAAAACACCAGTGATACAAATACTGACAGTAAGGTAAGATCCTTATTATTTATGCAGACACACAAATATGCATAGCATTTTCCAGATAGAAGGTCATATTCAGAAGGAAATAAAACTAAAGTCAATAGATATTAAAACTGGTGAAGCAAATAGCACATCAGGCCCAGCATCCTGCCTCACAATGGTAATTACCAAACACTTTGAATGGGCACAAAATATATGTGAATAATTTTAGAGTAAGGTGCTGATCAAGGAAATCTCTTGTTATTCACCATCACATCATGGCTGGATTACAAGGAATCAAAGCAGTTATTTGAAATCTTTTTAATGTATTTATGAATATTTATCTTTTTCCCCTCACTAACCTGTAAGCTTCAATAATAACTAGAGAAAAAAAAAACCTAGGACAAAATCTTACAGAACACTGAAAAAGATAACAATGGATCAAAAGGGTGACTATGTATGTACAACACAGTGAAAGAAGATTTATTTTCCACAAGTTTCCATTTTGTCATAAATAATCTTTATTTTAATAGTCAAAAAAACTTCACATTTATTATGCAGCAATAAACCTTTCTCAGGGTTAGGATTCTGCTGTACTAGTCACTCTTCAGGCACATACGCTTTCTAATGGTTCCTGTTCTAACTCTAAGATAAGCAGGCACATGAAGCAAGAAGTATGTTGTAAGTGTACAGCAAAGTTGTTCATTATGTTTAGACCTCAGCTCAGCGAAGAGTAGAAAGCGACCCATATGACACTGAGTGACAGAAGTCACAGGGATGCCATTAAAAGTTACAAGAAACATGGTAAATTTTTTAGAGGGAAATTGTTCAAGTCCATGCTATCTGATGCCAAATGTAGATACTGTCGATCAGGAAGGTTTGCTCAATCATTTGAATTTGGAAACCTTCTTGAATTTACATAGCACCCAACTGTTATCCATAAAACTCTTTACATTGGTACTAGCAGCTATCCCAAGCAGGAATTTGTAGAAGTACTTAATAACTTCATTGAAACATAACTGGGCATGTGTAACTAGCAATGAATCTTAACAACCTGCAGACTTTCAGAGCCAATTTTCCCAAATGTTTTTTATGTCAGCCACTTAGCCTAAGTTTTCTCTTCTGCATACAAGTAGAACTTGAAAACCTCATAGCTTTTCAGTAATTTTTATAATATTCAATGATTTGAACATTTTCACCAGCTTACACACAGGCTCATCAGACTATCCTGGCAAAACTTACAGTGACTTTGTTACTTTCACTGCCCACAGCTTCTGTTTGAATCTGAAGGCAGAGTTCGTGTGGAGATGCATGAAGATCACTGTGTCTTCAT
Organism: Ibycter americanus; assembly: GCA_035590275.1. Taxonomy (NCBI): domain Eukaryota; kingdom Metazoa; phylum Chordata; class Aves; order Falconiformes; family Falconidae; genus Ibycter; species Ibycter americanus. The sequence goes on from JAVJGI010000063.1 coordinate 70,676,483, forward strand.
CATTGAAGGAGCAGAAAAGGAGGATGAGGGAGTATACAGAGTTGTAGTTAAGAATCCAGTGGGAGAAGATAAGGCTGATATCACAGTCAAAGTTATCGGTAAGTGAAGGAAGGGAACAACCAGAGTGTGAGAGCATCTTGAGTTCACTGAAACTCACCCTCCTCAAACTGAGGCAACTTCTGATTTTCAGTCTAGAAAAACTACAAAGGGTCATAAAGGCAGGAATACTAGCAATCACAAAGTTTAGCAGAAGGCAACTACCTGTGAAAAACACTTCTGTGTGAAGAGGCAAGAGAACAACTCCCAGTAGAAATTCATGTACTCCCTTCTTATATATTTCCAGTTTCAGGTGATCCTATCATTTTATAAATAACATTCCATTCTGAGATATATGCTTCATGCTTGTCTGAGATAATAAAAAACCCTTCTTGTCATTTTGTTGTGGTTTGTGTTTTCAAGCAAAGATTACACTGTTCTATAAGCAGGAAATAGCTACTGGAATAGAGACATAATGATTCTGATATAAAGATTGCCACTATGAGTCACAGAAGAGCAGGGGGAATATTATTTTGAGTTAGTAATATTTATAAATTTTTTTATATTAACCTGTTCATACCCTGCCACACATGCGACAAAGGGTCAGGTTATAAGCAAACTTAGAAATCATAAAAGAAAATTACTTTCACCTACAGTATTAAAACTCAGAATTCACTGCTTAGGTGAATACTAAGTCTCTTTTGATCCTCTATAAATCCTAAATCAGGATATTTGCTACGAATGTCTCCAAATATTAAAGTAGGAGAGACATGCAGCCATTATATTTTATATAAAGTTTATTCTAGAGAAAATAGGAGACCCTGGAGCAAGCCTTTTCTTACAGAACAGAATCACCTTGTTACCTTACATTTTTTGTGCAAAAAGTTGATTATTCAGCTCCCTTGTCCTTCCCAGACATAGTCAATGGTATTTAAAGGAAAACCAACCTAACACAGAAGCACCAAAGAGCAGAATTCACTTCAGAATAAGATAACTCATCCTCAGTTGTGCCTACTATTGCTGACAGAGCTGTATCAATATGATACAGAAAAAGCGTTGAACTATTTAATTGACTCGTATACAGAAACTGAAACAGTAACAACTCTTATTCATTCTCACACTTTCTTCAGATGTTCCTGACCCTCCAGAAGCTCCCAAGATCAGCAACATTGGAGAAGATTACTGTACTGTGCAGTGGCAACCCCCTAAATACGATGGTGGGCAACCAGTACTTGGTAAGAAGTGCCAAAATATAGTCCCCAGCAACCTTGCCTTTATTTTTTTTGTTGCTCCTTTAAAATGGCACAGGATTCTCTGTTTACTCACTCTAGGGAAGGCTGACCCTCCGACACTAACATATCAAACCTTCAAACTGGTCTAGATTCTGGCCCTGCAATTTTAGGGAGAGGGTGCCCCCTACCCGCACAATCTGAATCAGAGAAATACTTCAAAAGAAGCACAAGAAGGTGATACCAAAAATAGTTAAGGCTAAACATTTTCATTCAAGACTGAAATTTTAGGTCAGCATATAGACCTTTGGACCTACCTAGGAATACCAAAACAGATCAGTGGCCACCTCAGTCAGCAACTCCAGTCATCTGCAACCTCAAACGCTTATGCAATAGATGTATTTTCTTTTAGAAAGCAACTTCATAATTCTACTTCACATACAACCACACACCACGGCTCACAAAACACTTTTCAATCATTTTAATGACCTTAAAATTTGTAGTAAAAACCTAGAGGCCATAGTTACCATGCAATACAGGAAATAAGCAGAAGTAATCTGCTTATAAGAATCTCTCTGATACCATTTTAAGTTCTCTGCAGAGCATGGTGGTTTCTTGATAAAACTCCCCAGGATCCTAGCAAAGAAAAGAAAATAATGCAGGGTCTTGGCCAATTTTAGGGAGAAATTCCTCTGGACTCCAAATCTAGCCATTCGTTTAATGAAGATCACCAGAGTTTGAGTTTCTTTTCAAAGAAATACAGTGAAAGTTATATGGGATGCCAGGGCTAGAAGTGTTCTAAAATTCTTTTAAACCCCTGCATAGTATCTGGAAGAGAGGAGTTTGCATTTGCTTTTGGATACTTGGACTTTATTCACTTTCACAAGAATAGAGTAACCTCATTTACTTCAACAGAGGTTATCTGTGCAGGAACAAACAAGATACTACTGGGCCAGTCCTTTGTGGTTTCATCTGTTCTGACAGGAAGCAAGCAAGAAGTCAACAATTTAAACTGTTCATGTGCAAAGATATGTACCAATAGCTGTCCCATTACCACAGCCCCACCCACACACCCCCCACTGACTATGCAAAGCACATGATTTGGTTTTGTAGAGTTTTCAGGATACATACTTTGGAAAGTTCTTTGTTTTGTTGTCACTGTCAACAGAATGACATGGTTAACATTCCACTAACAACTCTTTGCACTACATGAGGACGTTTCTTCAGTTAGCACAGGACTGTACTACTAGTAGAGCTAGAACAAAACATCTGGAGGAAAAAGAGCCAAGATGCAGCACTATCCAGTCAAACAAAGTTTTAAAAGCAAGTTAAAAAGGCAGGGGAAAGAGACATATGCATTCTTATGTCTTCACATTGTTACAGATGGCATTGTAGGCAGTCTGCTACAGTCTTTATTAGCTATATCCAATATAGAAAAGAAATTCACACTCCATCTTCACTGTTACACAAACATTTCATGGGGTCTCATGTACTTTTTATATTACTAAAGCAGTATCTTTATCTATCATACATCTGTGCATTTGGGGAAATAATCTGCTTTACCAAATGTCACCAGTAGTCCCAGTATGGCCTTTTTTTTTTTTAATTGCAACTCTGATCTGCCACAATGAAGAAGCATCTCAGTTCTGACAGGAAACTATGGGTATCTAAAATCACAGAAAAACAGAAACTGAGTTGCTGAAACCTCTCTCAGTCTCACAGACCCTGGTGAAGAGGAAAAAAAAAAAGCAGGAAGATGTCAAAGGAACCATAGGTTCTTTGTTTACAGCATTTAACCCTGTTTAAAAGCTACTGAAAACAAGCATGCCTGGAGTAACTTTATGCATTAGAAGTGATGATACAAACTGTCAGCTCAAAGGTACTTCCACCAGTTGTTTCCCAAAATACTCTACAGACTCCCATACTCTTCTTGCAATTCAGTGTAGGCAGGAAAGGCTGCTGATGCATGGTGCCTGTGCTATAGCATGTCAACAAACATGCCTGTCATGCTCCATCTTCCTTTAGACACTGTAAGTGTGAATCAACTTCCCAGGTATACCCCAAAGGAACATCTGCAAGTTTGATAGCCATGATCTTTGTGAGCAGCAGGGATTGAATCACCAACGCACACAGCTCAATTCAGAAGTCTTTACAATGTATTTGCTACAGACTTACATTATTGTAGCTGACCAGTTACAGATGTATCCTCTGTAGACTATGGTAGAAACAGAGATACAATACATAAACATACATGGTATGTGTTAATCACTATTCAGTGTATTTTCTGATTATTCACTCCCTAGTTCAAGATTAACAGCTTTCAGAACAAATTCTGTCTAAAAAAAGTCTATATGCAACACATCCAGGCATACTATCTGCAACACAGAGAAGCAGCGGAAATTTAACATAGCTAGATGGAAAGAAAGCATTGATAAATTTGTAGCATGTCACTGGAAAATAATGTATACAAACATTTCCAATGTGATATACAACCGTTCTCCATATTAAGGACCAAGAATCACAGATTTCACTCCCAGTTTTGGGAAATCAGAAGTTCAAAAGATAAACTGATAACCCAGCCTGACTCAGTCATTCTGAAAAACAGCATGGTAGTTCGGGAAAGGCTGTGGATATTGAGGGGGTGAGGGAGATGCATTAAAGACCTGGATTCTGGGCATACAGACTATATCTAAGCTATACTACAGATTTGTTCTGCAGTGCATCCAGCTCTCTTGGTTCTCTCTGATCATACAGAGCATCTGTATTCACTTTCCTTCCCAAGGGAATCTAGGCAAGAAAAATGGTGTGTGGCCAAGACTCACTCCACTCCACTATGGGGCTGAAGCAGAGCTTGGATCTGCACTGTCTGGGAAGCACTCCACAATTCCATCACTTAACGATAGACACAGAGATCTAACTTCAGTTCTTTAATAAATCATATATAAATAAATAATTTTTAAAACCCCAAACACACAAAAATAAGTGTTCTTCCAACTAATTTTTTGCTTTGGGAATTATGCTGTTAGTGAAGATTAGTGAATTGCAGCAGAATATTATATAATAATAATATATATAATAATAGTAAAATAAAATTATTTTTCAACTCCATCTCATTTTACACATTTCAAGGCAATTTCTCGTTCACTGAAAGGGCTTTCTGTGGAACTGCTGTGTCTCATTTCTTTGCCGTTAGGAGTGAATGCTCCACCATTCTCACCAGAGAGGATTTACCATTTAAACCAGATCTGTTTTATCTATTTTGCATACATCTAAATGCCTTGATAGTAGTGCATAGCATGCAAAACGTGCTTAAAGCCTAGTACCAGACATAGAAACTTCTAAATAACTTCTACTCTGAGAAGTATAATTGTTCAGGTAAGAATGTCAGATAGAAGGAAAGTAATACAAAAGGAAACTACAGGAAAATACCAAAGCTTCACACAATTCAGTTATACACAATAATTCTGAATCACATTCGGCTCTTTTATGCCATTGGGGGGAAAAAAATAGGTGATTTTCTTTTTTTCCTGTGATAATAATTTGCAGTTCTTTTACATCATAAGAGCTATCCTTCCCAGGCTATATTTTAGAGAGAAAGAAGAAGAAGAGCTATCGATGGATGAGACTGAACTTTGACCTTTTAAAAGAGCTAACCTATGAAGCCAAGCGAATGATTGAAGGAGTAGTTTATGAGATGCGGATTTATGCTGTGAATTCTATTGGTATGTCCCGGCCAAGCCCTGCATCACAACCCTTCATGCCAATTGGTAAGTTTTACCACACTGTGTTATTTTAGGACAAAACCAAGACAGGACAATTCTTACCTCTTCTCTTCAACTGCCCTTATACCTAAAAAGAATGTTTTAGAAAAGAGGCCATCAACAGACAGCCTTTATGTTCTACAGCTGACAACTCTATATTCTCTATTTATTCAACATTTTGTAATTATTCTACAAGATGCCTACTCTATTTAATCAACCTTTTCCTTTGTAATCTTCCTCTTCTCTATCATTCCCCTTCCTGAGAAGCACAGAGGTTCCAGTTTCATGAAACTGCTGCTGAATTTTTAGTTGTTATAATTAGAAGTGTGAGAGGCAAGCTGGATCTGGAAAGGAGGAGAACTAATTGACAGAAATTTCCCTGTCCCTCTCAGCTTCTGCCATTCCCTTATGGGTGCAAATATCACAGTATCCCACCCAGCACTCCCTTAATCCTGGCCCTCTCTACAGCTAAAAGGATAGCTGATTAAGAAAATATTTGAGGAATGATTTTCTATAAATAATCCTTCCCAACACAGCAGTGCAGTGTCTCCTGCAGTTCCTGAGCAAGGAGCAAGCTAAAGGAGTCCTCAGGAAGCCTGCCTGCTAAGAGCTTTAGAAAGAAGACCCACAAAAATACAAACAGCTGGAGACTGAAATGACTAGAGTTGCTGAATCTACAAGTATCAGTGATGGGGGACAGCCTGCTGAAGGAAATAATATGAAAGCAGATGATGCAGTGAAGGGGTCAGAAGGAAAGGATGAAGTGCAAGAAGGGTCTCTTAATTCTGGATTTCACACACACAACTGCTGGTCTGCAACAAAAGAGGACAAACAAAAGCCATCAAGCGGAGCTACTGAAAATAAAGGTCCAAAGTTTTCATGGGATAGGCAGAGTTTTACTTGATTAAGGACAAAGTTCACACTTACTGCTTCAGAGAACAGGTTTGGGGTTTTGACTGCGTACTGTGTGGCTGTGTATGCTCCCAAATGCCTTCGCCTCCTGGGTGCTGTTCACAGTCCTTGCTGCCATTTGAATATGAAATTTTTTGACACAGCTACAGGAAGGAAACTGGGTGATATTTTTAAAAATTTTTTTTATAACAACTTTGGGAACTAAGATCAATTTCCCTCAGTCGCACAGTTTATAAACCTGTACTTAGCTTACTTTATATATTAAATATTTCTAATACATAAAATCTGTTTTGTGTATTCAAAAGATGTTCAGCTTATAATACATATACACAGAGTATGCCAAACATACATTTAACTTGATTGCTTTTATGCCATGTATACTAACTTTTACATTCCAGCACTCTAAGTGTTATCTTGAAAAAATTATCGTTTGCTTTTTAGAATCAATGATTTCACAGTAGCATTTGTATATATTTGGGATTCTCCAGTAAGGGCTTTTCTTGATCGTTTTTTAATTAGTAGACAACAGTCATGCTTCAGAAAACTGAATTTAGCTAGTGTTCTTTCTGAACTATGGATTTCAAAAGAGCCATGACACTCATTCTGAAAAGATATAAAATAGCTGTATCTAACAAACAAAAATTTTTTAGCTCCAAAATAATTCTCAGGCATGTCTCTATTGCAAGTGTGCAAATCAGAACTAGTGTATCTGTAAATACGTAATCATAACTTTTGGTCATTTTTCTGCACTGTTAGAGGGAAATGAGTGAAATCAAATTTAGCCACTGATTAATTTGGTCCTCTGACACTGTGCATTTTGTCTAATTACAATCAGGGTTTAAGAACAGGATAAAAATTTTACGTATTTTTTATTTCTAGACTTTTTTGAAGACTTCTGCTGACAGTTTCACTCCCTTCTACAACTCTTCTTTTTTCATTGGCTTTTACTTATAAGGGAGCATATGTGACTAAGAACTACTTTAACCTCTTATTCCCCTCCCCATTGTAGGAATCTTATGCTGCACTTCTATTAAATGAAGTATTAGGAGTTACATTTTACAACTGAGCTTCAGCTAAATTTTAATAAAACAGACAGTGGTAGATAATTCAGCTGTTAATCACTTGTTCTATAGCCTTTGAATTCTCACAGTTATATTGCTATTTCTCAGAGTTTACTTCTGTGTATTTCCTTATAGCTCCTCCAAGTGAACCAACCCACTTTACAGTGGAAGATGTTTCTGACAGCACTGTTGCCTTGAAGTGGAGACCCCCTGAGCGTATTGGAGCTGGGGGATTAGATGGTTATATCTTGGAATACTGCAAAGATGGATGTAAGTAAGCATGAGTACTCAGCAGCAGCAAGTGAACACTATCAAAATACAGTTTCAATAGCTTCACTGCAATATCTCAGTAAATTAACCATATCCAGTATCATTAAATTTGAACTCTAATCTATGACTAACAACCTTCACCAGACTTACTATGACGTGACTGTAAAACCACAAGTCACATCAACCATACCACCACCTCCACAATCATCATAAACATTAGTGCAGAAAAATACTACAAAAATACTAGTGCTGTTCTATAGTCTCTACTATAATTTTAAAGCATTCATAAACTGCATATTTCTTAAAACAAATAAAACATGACTGTAACAACATCAGTCAATCTTTCAAGTAACTGTTACCTTATCTCACTTAGTACTTGTGGTCTGAGAAGAGTGTAACTGTACCATATCTACAACACTCAATTTACTGTGATGCTATAACATAAAATTTGTGTCAAAACCCCAACAAATTTATAATCACTTCAATCATGACATTTTCTCTGACACTAAGCTCAATTGCCATATAACCCAAACTAGGTGTTTTACAGGGTATAATTTATTCAGAAATAGTTTATAGTCTTTAATGAAATATCATCACAGAATTACCAGAATCCCTATGTCATCATCACAGAGTAATGATTTTATCAGTCATACATCTGTGTCATTAGAATAACTAAGGAAGCCCTAAGAATTCTGTTCTACAGTGTCAATTAAGAAGTTAATAAATCCCAACAGTTATGTGCTCTATTATTGTTTTCAGCATATGTGGCTCTCACCAATCTGTTTGGACACCCACAGGAGATACACTTATTCCAAGAAAAATTAAATTAAGGCCTCACTTTCTTGCTACAAAATAGTTCCAAAATTCCCCCTACCTCCCACTAATGAAAATAAATTTAGAGGAGCCCTGCAGCTCTAAGCTCTGTAAAATGGGATGCCAGAGGAACTACCCAAACATGATTCACTTACCCTTAGTTGTTTTGAGTAACAAAGTGTATATATTCCTTAACTACTTGTGTAAATACATCTTCTAGATCCAGAGTTCTTTCTCCAGGTTAGTTTATTCTCTTTTAAGTGTAGCATTGCATGTTAAATTCATTTTACCCTAACACAAATTTACTTTCAATTGTAAAAAAGGCATCAGTTTGGAAAAAATATTATATTATTACAATATGTAAATCCTGTACTTGCAGCTACAGAATGGATTCCAGCTCTTCCTGGCCTAACTGAGCGCACATCTGCACTAATCAAAGACCTGGTGACAGGAGACAAACTTCATTTCCGTATAAAGGCTATAAACTTGGCTGGTGAAAGTGGAGCAGCAATAATCAAAGAGCCCGTTATCGTTCAAGAGATCCTGCGTGAGTATCTAGACTGAATAAATCTTACTAATCTATTTCTTCTGGTCAAAATTTTGCTTTCTGAGTATAACACCCAACTTTGACTAGGTGCCTGATACATTCCAATTCTGAAACATTACTATACTGCCCAGGTCTTGCATTTCTAAAGCATAGCTCTTAAAACAAAATCCTACTTCTTACTTTCAAAATATGCATATTTCACCTCTCGTAATAGCACTGTCACCCTTTAAGAGACTTTTTTTAGTTTTTAGCTCTTTGCTGGAAAAGCCGTTACATTACTGCAAAATGACAATGCTGGCTATGGCAAGAGATCACTTTAAATAAAAGCAGTTATCTATACTTGATTGTCCTAGGTTACTAATTAACATCCTGTGTATCACCCAACAGCAGTAGATTATAAGTCATTTGACTGGAGTCCAAAAGATAAAGAGCTGCTAACAGTGGATTCCTCAGCCTTGACTCACACATGTCTGCCAGAGTCTCACTCACAGTAAAATGACTCTGTGTAAAATGAAACAAAGTTGTAATGTATCTCAAACCCAAATGGACATGACAGATACTCCAACTGTATGTTAAGAAATATTTTCTGTAAATGACTAGGAAAAAATAAGGAACACATGGAGAACATAGAAAGTTTTCCAATGAGTAGAGGAAAGCAGGGACTGGATGAAAAAACATGCACTAAAGTCCTCATTTTGTTGAAGAGCAAACTGCTGCAATGAGACTCCACTCCTTCCACCTCAAAGAATTATAACTGAATGATTGCAGAAAAGTAAAGGAAGTCCATTGATTGCTCTGCTTTCTGAGTAAATCCCTACCTCCAAAATGGCAATTTACAAGGAGCTGCAGTAAAAACATAGCAACAGATTAGTCATAGTCTATAACCACTCTTTTACACCAATACATTCTTTGTCCCATCCTTTCTATCAAACTGATAAAGTTCTCCAAAGAAACAAAGTCCACACAGAAGGCTCACATCGAAGGGAAGTCACCCAGATCTGGCAGTTCAGATGCAAGTTTCACAATTCCTGCTGTCATTGAAACCTGCTCAGCTGTAAATACATAACTGAGATTTGCAACTAAATTTGTATCTAATAGTCAAATACATTTGAAATTACTTAGAGAATTAGTTATTCCCCAACTATATAAACAGTGTTTGCACAATTTTCTTATGCTTACAAGTATCCAAGCCTCGCCTCTTTAGTGTTTTGTCTCATTTGACCTATAAGTAACATTTCAAATTATCAAAAGCTTTCTACTTAATGTACTAATGCTTAACTGCAGAGCGTCCCAAAATCTGGTTGCCACGCCATCTCAGACAGACTCTGGTGAAGAAAGTAGGAGAGACAATCAATATTGTGATCCCTTTTCAGGTATGTATCAGTTTCTGTTTTGTCACAGTTATTTGTCATTACTTACCTAAGTAGTTTCCCCTTATGCAAGTTCTCATTCCTTCACTGCTTAAATAGTATTACATAACGTGTAGCTGATGATTTAAAAAAAAAAAACCAACCCTCAAACATTAAAGGAAGGAGAACAAAAATCATTACTCTTTTAGTCACAATTCTTTTTACAATCAGAGTTTCTTACACAAATCCTCCTTTTGGGGAAAAAGAAAAAGTACTGTAAGTAAACACAAGCCTGTTCTTGCTTATTGACTACAGGATGCATCTTAAAGAAAGCAGTACACGTAAGCATAAGAATTCAACCAACTACTTTTCTGGAGCCAAGGTACATGGTGTTACCAGGCAACTTCTTTGCCAAAAGTGGTATGTTCATTTCTAAAAGGCTGACTACAAAAAATAGAGTTTGTATGTAAACAAAATATCACAATTGGCCCTATACAGAATCTGTGCATATAGAAAGAATAGCTTGGGTATTACTGTACATGAGCTCAAGGTGTAAAAACACACAGCATTCCAAGGATTATCAAGAGTGCATGCATGTAACCACACATGCTGCTATGGCATGCGCAAAACTGCTAAAATATACACAGAGACTGATCTAACCAGTTACCCTGTCCTTGCATTTTCTGCAGCTGTATAAGCAACTATAATGACCATTTGTAAAACACCACATGTATTTTCACAGATGCAAGACTATAATTCCAATACAGTGCAAGAATTAGTGTGAAAGGAAAAGGTCTTCTGAGTGAGACATAGGAAAAGAAATTGTAAATTGAAGATACTGAGGATATCTCTGTCAGAGCCAGAAATAGATATATTCTTTTATCTAATCCTCATTTATAATTTGAAGAAGCTAAAAATCTCTCGCTGTCCAGGGTTGACATTTATGAAAATGTAATCACCGTTATTAGTGAAGAGCTTTGAAATTGTCATGTAAAAGATGGTGGAGATATGCAAAACATTTTTTCAGTAAGGGAGACATATGCACACATTGCCTATATTCTTTTGTTTGGGTAGTACCAACGGGGGTTTTTTCTTTCATGTTTCTTATCTCCAAAATTGCTAAAATGGCCCCTTCACTGAGGTCTAGCCACATGCAAAGTTCAAGATTTTACACCTGATATTTCTGAGTTATTTAAATCTTTAAAAACATTAAGTAAACGGATATTTTTGCTGCTTTCATGTCTGAGTTGAAGAAAGCTTGTAGAAAATTGACAAGCTGTCCCACAAGCAAAGGAACTGATAAAGTTTTGCATTTTATAATTATGTGTCTCCTGTCCCCTATATCACTGTCTTCCCAGCATAATAACCCACCTCTTTTACTTAGAACAGCCTCATGGTGATATTCCTAGAGATTTGCCTGTAGAACTACCCCCACCCGTAGTCCTAGCTGCCATGTCCTCGGCTGCCCAGGCCAGGGAAAGTACATGTAGCAACTAATCCAGAGCTTCACTTATCCTGCCTGATCATTCAGCTGTTGCCAAACAAAACAGATAAAGACCCAGTCTTCCCTGACTTTTCCTCAGTGGAGGCCCTAACTGAAGTTTTGGTATCTCACCCTGTCATCATTTTTCATAAAACTGTACTAATTCTAGTTTTTCTAGATTTCTAGTACACTGCCAGATTTAGCCAAAATGAACTAACTGATTCAAAAGTTGAGTAGCTGACTGACAGACAAAATCACATGCTGGTATAAACTCTTGTGTCCTAAAAGGTAAGGCTAATTAAAAAAATCCTAAAATCTATTCATCAACACCAGATTTCAGCCTGCGAACAAAACCAGGGGATTTTAATTAAGAGGTATTTGAGTGAATTAAGTTCATAATAGTGTTGAATTGCAGCTATAGCTACAATTCTTAATACTGCAAAAGCTATTTGGAATGTACAAAACTGAGGATCTTTCAAAAAAAGCAAAGCAAAAAGAACATTTCACTTCACATTTTGAAAAGGTTTAAATCACTGACCATTTCTATTGAAGGAAAATAATCTAAGTAGATATGATTGCAATCTTCAAGTTACAGAAATGATACAGGAGAAACTACATAAGTACTGGAATTATGTGAACCCTTAGCTAGGGAACCCAAGCAAGCAGAATACTATCTAAGTGTCAGTCAGTGCCTTATACTATTTACAGTTTCTGTGCAACCCTGCCAGTGACCTCTGTGGTCACTACTATGTCATTTAACACTGAAATTCTATTAAATACCTTGTCAAGGTATCCTGGGCTAAATACTGTTTGCAAGTCTATGCAAATCTTTAGATCAAAATGTACAGAAAAGAACAAGTACCAACATTATTACTAACTCTTTCTGTTAAGTGCACTAAGTAGGTGGGACATTCTGCTGAAAGGAAGGATAAACTACATGGGCACATGATTGAAGGGATATTATGTGCTATTAGTGGATTAAATTCACGTAATTACTGAGCAGTTTTCTTGCCCATCATATACGTGTGAACATCTAAAAGCACTTAAATCAGGTATCCCCTGGCAGTAAACTCCCTGAAGTTTCTCTGATGTGTTATTTACACGCTGTCAGTCACTGTTCTCTCTCAGATTACCTATTACACATTGCAGAAATCCAATCCTCTGAGATATGTATTAGGAACATGCTTTCTATCTGTTTATGCTTTTCACAGTCTATAAATATAAGAAGTATATGAAAACCAATCCTTGGAACACTTGCAATCTCCCACTGGCACTCACGGCCTCAAAAAAGGAGGTGCTGTGAGTGCACATATCTGATCAACCACACTAGAACAGCAGCAGCAAAGCTTGATTTACAGTCGAGATATTTCTAATGATAAAGATAATGCTATGGTTTCTCACGTCCATTTTTGCCAAGGTATTTAGAGCCAGATCCTCAATTCACCTCATTCCGCAACTCATCAAGAACTATTAAAATCTTGTAATCAGTCTGAAAACCTAGCCAAGTATTTGTCCTGACAAATTATTAGAAATTGAAATAAGATTTCTATATAATTATACCATTTTAAGTAGATTATTTTTAGTTTGAAAGCATTCCACTAGCCAAAATTTCAAGCAAATTCCTTGTATCATTTTGAAATATACACATTTGTGGAAAGTAAAATAGAGTGAATTCTTGTCAAGTTCACCAATAATTAGGCATGGATATGGGGGGGGGGGGGAACCACACAACAACAAAACCCACATCCTTTTACTTGTTCAAGTATTTCTACTATACCTTCCAGCTGAAGAAGGGAAGCTATGTCTTCCTTTAATAGGTTGGGTGTTGTTTTTTTTTTTAAAGGTTCTAGGAAATGAGACCAGAGTAAAGGTACATTAGAACTGAACAAAATAATCTTGTATCTAATATTTCAGAGCTACAGGCCTGAGGTGACTATACCCCTTGGCAGAAAGCAGTAAGAAAATCAGTTACAAGATGGGGAAAATGGAAGATCCAAAACCACTGCTCATTCAGAGTTTATTGTTAGCCCCAATGTAAAATCAGTTACAATACATCTGACTATTTAAATGTCAGAGAAAAGAGCATCTATTAAAGAACGGTGATTTCTAGGTGTTTTAGAAGTCCCTCAAGCGTAATTTTGGATGGATCTTGGCCTGACTCTTATAAAAGAAGTTTTTTTTCTAATACCACAGAAAAATAAAATTATGCTGCACAGAATTGCTGATCAAATACCAGAAAAAACCTGAAACAAAAGTGTAGCAAAGCACTAAGATTTTTGTTTCTGCCTACCTTGAGGCACCTAACCCAAGAGTATCCTAATCTTCTGTAGCCTAAGGAAAAAGATACAGTCTTAAAGAGCATATTCCAGACACTCAGTGAATTGAGGAGCCTTCCAGAGGTGCTCTCTCTGCTGTTTACTTGAGGCGGAGCACAGTATGTGTCCTGATTTCGCTGCCTTAGGCTTCAGTTCCAGGGCAGCCTAAGCAGACCTGACTGCTGGCTTGGATGATCTCAGTTTCCCTCCCCACTCATTTGAGCTACTCCTGGCATTCATCTAGCCCTGTGCTGCACCGTTTCACCATGTTAATCTGGCGGAAACTTTAAAAAAAAAAAACCAACAAAACACCAAGTTATTTTCTGCTACATTGACTATACAGTTAATAAATATGATATGATCCTTTTCTGTTTTCTTGGTTTGGAGCCGTACTGTGGAAGTAGTTCTCAAACAACTTTTAAAGAACTAAATATAATCTACTAGTTTTCCTGGAAATGGCCAAGTGACAGTGATGTAAACCACAGATATCTTACTGATTCCACAACGTCATCTTCCATGGGTGTAGCAACACTGACTGCTTAGGTTGACAGCCACCAAAACAAATTTTACAATGCAGAAATAATTTTACAGCAAGATTCACATCCCAAGACTTCAAGATTATAACAATTTTTCAGAAGCTCTTAAAAGTGTCTGGGGATAGAGAATCAAATATTTTAAGACAGGGAGAAGAGGAGAAAAAGCTAATAAACTGCTCAAATATTGAAGACTTGTGTTACTTAGTAATAATCCAAGCAAGCAAGCCAGATCCACTGTTGGCTTCACAGATGCCTGGGAAAGAGTACAAGAGCAGCACAAGTATATTTTTTCTGGATTTGTTCTCAATATAATTTCAGTCTCTTTTCTAACTATAACTAAATGGCATCTTTAGGGCACGGTGCCCCTAAAGTACACAGATGGGAGCAAGTATTTGTAAGAAAACACAAATTGAAAAGTATTTAATGTTCACTATCTCAACTCAGCATATTAAAGTAGGCTTTCTAGATTACAAATAAAAAAAACCCAGAAAAATGAAAAATGGAAATCTATTATAGCCTAAAAAAAAAAATTAATCCTTTTTTCCTCTTCAGGGTAAACCGAGACCCAAAATCGTTTGGATGAAAGATGGTCAAACCCTAGACTCCAAAGATGTGGGAATTCGGAACAGCAACACAGACACAATCCTTTTCATCAGAAAGGCAGAGCTTCATCACTCAGGAGCATATGAAGTCATTCTTCAGATAGAAACCATGACTGATAAAGTTGCAATAACAATACAAATCATAGGTAAGAACCTGACAACATCAAAATTAAGCATATCATACAAAATAAAATAGTGGCCACACTGAGGCAATCTGAAGATCCAGCTACCTCAGGATCCCTTCTCTGACAATGGTTGATAGCAGGTGACTAGGACAAGGCTCAGAGCACCGTTAGCATGTCACTTTGTTTTCCTAGCATATTTTCCCAGCTTGAAATGATCTGTTTCCTAGAGACTTTTGGAGGGAGAAGGATTATCTCTGTGTCACATAGCTCTTGAGGGAATTTTCTTGCGTGATTTATCCAGTCAGTCTTTTAATCCAGGTCTAATTTCAGAATCCAGACATGCTTTTGTAAGGAATTTCAGTTTAACTGCACATACAACTACCTATTTGGGGTTGAGTTTTTTTGAGTCTCTCTCCTGATAATCTCATTTGATGTCCATACAATTTTGTATCAGAAAAAACATGATTAATTATTTATTCACCTTTTCCATACTACTCATGTTTTTATAGCCTCCAGTCACACTCTCCTTAGTTAATTTTCTCAAGTTTTAGGCTCTTTGTTTATGGAATGGCATCTTTTTGAAAATATCTTTGATCATCTTTTATCACCCTTCTTTCTACCACTTCGAGTTTGATAGAAAGAATTTAAGAGTTCTGGTGTTCTTGGGAATAGCCATGTTGTCCTCAAGAAAGGAAATATGAATCCTGGAATGTATATACTTTCACTGGGTTTCTGCACCAGATAAGGACAGTGAGGATAAAATCATTCACTAATATATCACTACTGTTCCAAGAACTAGAAATGACAACCAGATAGAGTCATGTGAATTTTCCAAATTCACATTTAATGCCTTATTCTCTTAACAGTGTCTAGTTAGCTTGAGGCTTGGTGGAAGCTTATTCTCTGCTATACAATTTCTATTCTCTTTTCTAGTGTCATTTTAAAGGAATGTGCTGCCAAAGTTTCAACAACTTCACTTAGAATTTTTTGAGATACATTCACAGATCTTGCCTACTCAGATTTCATGAATTTCAGCCAGAGCTCTTCTATTTCTCCTCATTAGAGCTCTACATAACATTCTTGATAATTGTTTTTATTTCTCCTTCCCCACACTTTCACACTGGCATCCCAAATTTCCTCTAATGTATCAATACATTTTAGACTATGTATTTTGGCCCAAAAAAGTGTATAAACATAAATCCTAATACTTTGGAATTAAAGATATAATGCTGGCTGTATTCTGCTTAAATTTTATAAAATAACGTTGGCAGAATAGGTATGCAGTGGTGCCAACAGCAAACAAGAAAGGCATAACAAATTGGAGGAAATATGTTTTAATACCACCAGCTGCTTCTGCTCAAGATGGCTGCAGTTCTGCAACAGCAAAATAAGTAAATGGCAGCTAAAACAAAGTAATCCCAACAAACTCAGGTAAAGGGGAATAGTGCACCCTACACACCAAAATACCTTTCTAAAACTGGTTAGTGACTCTAGATTCCAGCACATAGCTCTTAGAGTATAGCATCAAGTATCTTCCACCCGTTGTTCGGTATTGCAGAAAGGCATAAAAACACATACGCGTACCGTTGTCAAAGAGTTATTTTATATAGAAAGTGAATGGCTGGAAAAAAGCAACTAATCTTATCACACAGATTAATACACATCAGAGTTGGAGGACAGGCTTTGAACTTTTTACCTCTTGGGAAGCTTGCGCAACTGAAAGGGAATAAATAAATTTCACTTCATTCCTGGCCAAGAAGAGACAGGGCTTGTAAAATACAGAGATACTTCTGCAACCAAGGCATCTACTCAGATTCTTGATTCTGTAACTCTTTCATCAGAACTCTCTCTTGTCAATTCTGTCAACGGCATTTTTGCTCTTCAGATTTTATATTCTTTTGGTAGGAGAAATATGGGTGATTCAGGCACCCTTTCTATACTACTAGTAATGCTTTAGGTGCTTTAGAATGGCATGCTGGAAAGCCAGCTCAAGCTTTCAGAGAGATAATAAATCAGTCAGTGACCTTTTGAGGTGTCTGTTCACCAGCTGACTTCCTTTGGCAAATGTCTACTTGATGAAGGAGTAATGCTTGTAGCTTCAGCCCTTATCATTTTTGGAGTAAGGCAAGAATGCAGGTAGCCAAAAGCTCTTCTGCGATGACAAGTCACATGTCAGTTCCAAACAGGAGCAAACACTTTATTACTGCCATCACCTTCCCCTATTGCCAAAATAATTGCTGCGGTTTACTCAAGACCTACAAAATAGAGACTTTTACTACAGGAATACGGTACATTTCAAATACTTACAGAAAAGGTCTCAGATAATGGAAATATCTCCAATCTCTGAAAAATACAGTTTCCTCAGCTTTTTCCCCCCTCTACATGAATCAATAAATCACACCTTCTCTTGACCAAAGCAAATCTCTGTTCTAATTTTTTTTTTTGAAACTGGAATTATTTATCATTCTCATTATTTGTTATTTGAAAATGTAAGTTATCATTTCTTTTTGAGAGGTGATTCACACTATCTCTTCTCCCCATTCTATTGAATTCAGTAGTATGCAAAAATCCTCAGACAAGCTTGTAGCAGAATATTCCCCCAGAATATAAATTGCCCCTCCAACAGTGTCCTACACGGGAAAATAATTTGTTACAGATGCATCACTAGGATTAACTTCTCCCATCCTCTGTTCACCAGCTCAAGATGTACTGGTTAGTACTGAGAAAGGAATATGCTACATTCTACCAAGGAATTTTGAATAGATATTCTTGCACATTGCATTATCTCATCAAACGACAAAGATGAAAAATATAAAAATCCATTTAACAAATTTATCCATCTCTACCTTTTCTAAGATTGTCCTTTGCAAAGCCTTACAAGTCTTGAGGCTTTCAGGACGCATTTTCTTTGTTCTATCTATACCACCATGGGTAGATGTAATAATTTATTAAAAATTAAAAAGGGATTATTTAATACATCGAGTTCTTATCACATAGTAATCTAATAGCAGGTTAAGGCTTAAAGTCTTCTGTTAATGTAGTCATACTCTGAAATTGTTCCACCCCAAAAATCATATCTATATCTATGTACACAGATAAGAATGTCTTACAGATATATATACACACACACATTCTTGAAGTCTAACTCTTCCAACAGATTACTGAATTAACGAATGACCTGCCATCCTGTTGTTTTCAGTTTTGAAGGGAGGTTTGCAGATAACTGCTTTTAGGTAGTTAGGAGCAATAAGGCACAGGCTTCAAAATTATCTGTCCAGTGAGGCCCCCCCAAAAAGTGTTCTTTTGCCTTTCACTTCACCCAAGACTGTGGTTTTCTTCCATTTATCAATCTCTTCCTATAGGATTTGAACCAACTACCATCACCAGGATCTCCACAGTTTTTGACAAAGCATTATGTAAGCACCCACAAAACAAAACAAAACCAAAAAACAAAACGCACCCTGTTGTGTAGATATATCTGTAGGTAAGCACACAAGAAAAATACTTGTAAAACTAGACAGATACTGTGGAGGGTTATAACAGCAGGTAGACTTCAAAATAATTAACAAATTGCTAAACATCACAATATCTGCCTACTATGAGATTATAATACACTTAATTCAGGGCTTGTAGAGCTTTGTCCACTGAAACTGTTGCAGTTTTCATATGTAGTATCCAAAATTCTTCTTTTCAAATCTGAGTGATTGATTTCTGTATAAGGAAGATATGCATCTAGAATATATCTAGATTTTTTTAAGTTGCGATTCAAGGTAACAACATACACATTTCCACATCTTCATAAGCAATGTTGTGCATTTGGCATTACCATTCCCTACTTCAGAAACAGGGAAGAAAAAGAAAGGCGGCTTTACCTGAGGATGGTAGCTGTTGAGAAACACAGAAGATGGCAGCTTTTTCTCTGAAATGTTAGTGTAAGAGAGGAAGGAAGAGAACAATAAATGGAATGAGCGCAATGTATTCCATATTCCTTCTTTAACTTCATGCAGTGTTCTAGTTAGCTCCAGTGTTTTGCAATTTGAAGGAGGATAAAAAAGGGTTGCAGATAGTTATAGCAGTCTTTGATTCCAAAGTACGTCAGTGCAAAGAGAATTAGAGCATGTTATGCTTTGACATAGAAAGTCACAGTTCCTCTAATAACAGTCAAAGACTGGTTTATTATTGGTTTACATATCCTTCTTTAAGGAAATACATGACAAGCAACCTGTAGTTACATTCCTTTGTGCCTTGCTCATCTCAAACCTACATCTGTCAGATTCTTACTATTTTCTTCATTTTTCCAGCTTAGCTACGAAACAGGGAGACAGTTTCCATTCAACTATCTGGAATGATCCCAAACTATCCTTCACTTAACCACAAGACCATCTACCCAGACCTAACGATCAGCTCCCCAACAGGACCTGTAACTGAACAACAATGTAACATATCAGAAAGGGGAACTAGAATCTTCAAATTAAACCAAACAGGAATTACTACTTAATAAAGCCAATTTAAATGTAACTTTTGACTAAACAACATAGGTATAAATATGAATGAATGATCCTTAAAAGAAGGAAAAAATTATAATTTTATAATATATATTCTTCTACATATTTTCACATATCTTATAATGGACATAGACTTCTGTACCTCTTTGAGAGTTCATTCTTTTTCTAGTTTTTACAGAGAAATTTCACTAGTGGGCAAACTAACAAGCACTGAGGCAACAGGAAAGAGAAGTGTCAGCCAGTTCCCAAATTGCTGGCCTTCCTTAGCTGAATATATACCCAGTTGCCTTTGTTGTTTATATTACTCTCAGTGTACCTAAATAGCTGAGAAAATGCACTGGGTAACAAAGTAATAAAACTGTAGTAAAAGAGTTAATCATACCCAGCCAAACACCACAAACTTCTTATTCCATTTCAAGGAAGAGTTTGTCTGGTTCCAGCGTTACTAAGTCTACTGTGTCATCCATTTCTCAGTAGGTTTCAGGCCTCTCAGAAGAATATCAGGAGGGTATTTGAAAATTTCCTAACTTTCCTGCTTACAGTTTCAACTTCATATAAAATGAAGTGTATGGCTATGGAACAATTATAGATGGCTATCCAGTTCTATTTTTTCCCTGCATGGGAGGAAGTGACAAAGCTCTTAGATCTTGAACCAAAAGCTGTGGGTTGGTGTTTTTTTTTCATGTCTCCTCTGCAGACAAGCCTGGTCCTCCTCAGAATATAAAGCTTGTAGATGTTTGGGGATTTAATGCAGCTCTGGAGTGGACACCTCCACAAGACGATGGTAACGCACAGATCTTGGGCTACACAGTCCAGAAAGCTGACAAAAAGACAATGGTAAGAAATTGCACTGAGTCAGTGACTTTGTGTGGAGTTTAACCTACTACTTGCTCTGGGAACAGAGACTTGAGGAAAACAGTTGAATACATGACTCTCATTTGTGTGTCCAAGGCATCCTATGGCATATCAGAGGCAGCTAAACATTGAAGAACAGAATCTAAAAAGAACCAAAAGGCTAAGTATAGAACTGTGTAAAATGTCTGGTAGAAAATGTGAAGAGACACCCCTAGCCTGCCCCAACTCTGGTGGATGGATAGCTCTACTCAGAAAGTAGAATTATGTTTTCATAAATGCAGGGATAAACTGAAGGGGAGGGAGGAAGAGCTAAGACCTGAGCTCAGATGCTAAGCGTACTAGGGTATATACTGGGGGAGGTATGTATGCTAGTCAAACTGGAAAATGTGTTTCTCATGGAAGGCCCCATGAAGTAGTCATGTTCCAAGGACACATCCTGTATCAGGTTTCCCAGACACGAGTAGGGGTAGTGTAAAGAGTTTGAGGTTTTTTTCCTCCAAATGCAAGTACTCATACATCTATCATACCAGCCAGAAAACAAAAAAGAAAATTTACCAGCTGATCTTCACAGGAAGCAACAAAATATTCATTTCACAGGCTAGTGTTAAATACTTGTCTACCTATCTTTTCCTTGTAGCAAGAAGGATCTCTCCACACCAAAACTAGCACTATGTCTGACCTCTCATAGCATCTTTCTAAACAGTATAGTCTTGTTACAGGAATGGTATACTGTTTTTGATCGCTATCGTCGCACAAACTGTATAGTGTCAGACCTGATTATGGGAAATGAGTATTTTTTTCGAATCTTCAGTGAAAATTTGTGTGGATTGAGTGAAACCGCTGCAACCACCAAAAATCCTGCCTATATCCAAAAAACAGGTAACATTCTTCAAAACAAAGATCACAAAAGCTCCTAAGTACCAGAAGTAATACATTGGCAAATGAAACATACAGTATTACAGTATACTAGATGCACCACTAGAGATATTTTCATTACTTAGTAACTAGCACTTGAAGTATTTTAGCAGCAAGGCAGACATCTAGGCAGATCTCCTGTACTAACATATCTGTTCAAAAATATTTAGTCACAATGTCTTCCTAAACCATATTATTTTAAGAAAATAATACGGCTGGGGGTTATACTTATACTCTGGGGTTAAAAGTTTAAGATGTCTGTGGTGAAGACTTCCCCTGCAGACACATGGCTTTCATATTTTTAACAGAAGCTGAAAACCCATGATTGCCAGGACCTTTTACACTAACTAAAGCATTAAATATGAGAGATGTTTTAGCGTGAAGTGAATTTGAAGATTTCTTATCTCATAAATGCCATAGTGTTAAAGCTTCTTTAACTCATACAGGCAAATTAAAGGGAAATAGATTGTATACAAGTCAATAGGATTGAAAACACAGCTCTTACTATTTTGTTTCTTTGAATTGCAGGCACCACTTATAAGCCACCTACTTACAAAGAACATGACTTCTCCGAGCCTCCTAAATTCACTCACCCTTTAGTAAACCGTTCCGTGATTGCAGGATACAACACCACACTCAGCTGTGCTGTAAGAGGAATCCCCAAGGTACAGATTACATCAACTGTCATTGATAGTGCAACAAGCCAAGATACCACCTTAGAATTCATGCCAGTTCAGTGTGACTAGAGTATAACATGACTATATTAAAAAAAAGTAAAAGTCACCCAATAATCTCCCACTGCACTCATAACTGATGCTTAACCAGAACGCACAGTGCAAGCATGTGCGTGGCTGTGCACAGAACCAGTGGGGCAATACAGTAAAGACGACAGAGGAAAGGTCAGTCATTGCTTATGGTAACACCATGCCACTGAAAATGTTCTATATGTACATAAAATCTGCTCAGTGAAGAAGGTAAACAACAAAAAAGTATCTTCTCACAATGTATATTTTGTTCTCTTCAGTCTTTCAAGAAAAGAGCAGCTAATATAATATACTGTCCATCAACTTAAACGATACACAGAAACACCAGGTTTTCTGTTACATCAATACATCAACAGTTTTGAGAGTCAAGAGTTATTTTGCAAAATTAACTAGAATAAGACTGCTGTCATGTGTGACGTTTTGGGGTTGTTTTTTTTTTTTTGAAATATCACAGGAATATTTTCTCAGTTTATTTGTTGAAGTCTCTTCAAAAAGTACAAAAAGATGTACTTTTTTGTTAGTCAGGAACAAGTAGTAAAAACTGTATCAGCTAGGAGCTAAATTTAGGTTTCTCAAAAAAGGGAAATGGGCTTTTTGCCTGCAGTGAAGGAATTTACCATATTATGACATAATCTTGTCATAAATTTAAATTAGTACAATCACCAAAAAAATACAGTACCCTTTTCCCTTCCCCTTATAGCTGCTTATTTCCAACTCCTCTCCCTTCCTCCTGCCTGCACAAGGATCTGATAGCTACATAGCAAAACATGTAAGATAATTGCTCAAAGTTCAAATTAACTAAAAAAATGTCTTAATGTGATCATTTGCTGCAATTCATTGGATGAAGCAGTGTTAAACAAATATAAAAAGGAAGCATACCCATGTAAGGAGCTGCAAAAGAACAAGAACATTATAGAAGAAATACCAGCAACTGTAGGCAAAATCCATTCCCCAGTAGCTGCCTTGGATTCATCAGGAAATGACAATGTTAGTAATGATACTCCCTCTTTGTTAACCACATTTTTGTGCATCTGTATCCACTTGATTCAGTTTCCATGGTTTTGAGAAGATTCTAAGAAAAAGTTCATATTTTACAACTGCTAAATACAGTAATCACAGGTTTTTGAGTGTGAGCACGCTAGCTCTTCCTTCCACATTAGCCTGAAGGATACAAATAGTCCTCATCCTTCAGTACACCTAATACTCTTAAAGCAGCTTTTCCAGATACATCTCTGTATTTGCATGGCCCAAATTAACCTTAGCAGAAAGTTTCTGTACCTACCGCAGAACTCTGCAACAGGTCTTTTTCACAGAGAAAACCTCCTGTTAACAGAGCTTTCCAATTCTGAATAACTGTAGATTATCAAGCATACCTCAGATATGACCTGTGCAGCATGAGAAAGTTACTACTTCAAGCACAGCCAATATTCATGCCCTGGTAGAAGTGTTGAAATAAAAAGACATACCCAGAAAGATAAAGAAGCTATAAAAAAAGAAGCAAAAAATTTTGAGGCAGGAAAAAGTCCAGCTAGTATCTTTAAAGAAAATTAAGCATGCTGAATGGGGATGCACTGAATTGTCTATCACAGGTCAAAGACACAAGCGATTCAGTAGATTTGAAAGCACTCTATAAAGCAGTGCAGTACTTTGGTTTTTTGGGGTGAAGAAACAGAAAATGTTAATTCTGAAAGTAAAATAGATGAATACAAAGCTTGGTCTGCTACTCTTTAAAGCCTATTTCTTCACTGTATGTACTAACAAGCTTGAAATAAACAAAAGCAGTTTGCTTTACATCAGGTTTTTCATTGTCAAAATCTCATTTATAAAAATTAATGGCACATTTTCAGGTACCAGAAACAAACACAATGGCTTGAATAAGTACAGAGCCAAGCACTTTATTACTCAGCTGAAGCCAACAGGAACTTTGTTATGAAATTCCTGAAGCTGCTAAAGGTGTGCTGAATCCTTTCCCAGCCCAACACCAAGTTGGCTGCCTAGCATCTGTGGATGTTTATGATACTTCTGCTCTAATAATCTGTGGAGTTTAATTCCCCTTCTGTAAGATAATTGAAGGATTCAAATATATTTTAATAAGCACAATTAAATAACTCCTGAAGGAATGAGTTTGCTACTGGTTCCTAGGGTTTGTTTGTTTTTTTTTTAATTGCAGTAAAAAAGGGTACAGATCTAAGTTCTCTACATGCTATGAGAGTTAAATACTGAACATTTGAATCATTAGTTCCATGAGTCTGTACCGAATAAGGAGATGTTCCTTGAAAACTTATTAACACTGCTGTGTAATATATAGACCTCATAATGCATAAACCTTTGATGGCTAAATTAAAGCTGCAAGATCAGCTGTAAGTCTTCCATTTTCTACATTTTATTTTAAATTTCTTCTTTTGTGTTCTTCAGCCAAAGATATTCTGGTACAAAAACAATATGGATCTCTCTGGGGATGCCAAATACCGCATGTTCAGTAAACAGGGTGTGTTGACCCTGGAGATCCGGAAACCCACTCCATTTGACAGTGGCTGTTATACCTGTAAAGCTGTTAATGAGTGTGGTGAAGCTGAAATAGAGTGCAGACTGGATGTCAGAGGTAATTCAATGAATCTTATGGATAATCTTTCTTCATTGCAGTATTAGTTAACAGAGATCTTAAAAATACCAAAACTTAATTCTCCTTTATCTTACTCTGACTTCTTTTGTGATATGTAAGAACTTTGGTAATTACATACACCAGCAAGATTGTGTTTTTCATTCTGAACTGTTATAAAGTTAGGTAATTTGCTAGGTAATACAGGTCTGAAGGTGGACAATTATTATGCTTCTGACTCAGTATTTCTAGAGAAGCTACTTAACACTGGAATGGAGGCCTACCTACAAACACTGCAGTGTGGATGATTTTATTATCCTTTGTGCCATACTCTAACTGAAAGTTTTAAATTAAGTCATTAGCCATTACACACACATAAGAAGTAACACATGCTACATCACAGACATCTTTCAAACATTGCTAGTTTATTTTGTTTATCCAAAGGGCCAGGAAAAAGAAGTCACAGCAAGAAATATTGACTAAATATTTTTGGTAAAGTTGCTACTAATGTATCTATTTGCCAATACAAACATACATAACACCACTTCAAGTGCTCTTCAAAAGCAGAAAGAGCTGTGAAACTGACGCACACAACAGGCATTGATGGAGATCAGCCTGCAGCACAGCAAGCCTGAAGGTAGTTCTATGCAGCCCAAAGTTCAGTGTTTTACTCTGTGCTAAGTTAGGACTGTGTACATACAGCACACCTTGCAGTGCTGGGCACAGGTGTCCTCACTGGGGTCTTGGCAGCAAGCAATTTCGCTGCGTTAGTACAATGATAAACTCAAACTAAGAACTCTGAAATGTCTAGCTAATCTATGCAGCAGCCTATAAGACATGCTACTTTCCGTTCAATGGCTAGCTCAAGTATTTCTGTTCAGTGCTATACTGTACAGCATAGATATGACTCCAAGCTTAACATTAGCATCCTCTGAAGCTTGTTTTCGGAACATTAAATCTCCTTGGAAACATCAGATAAAAGCAACTACTATAAAGCTTCCATATTTCACCTTCAACGCCAAGTCTCAATTTAAAATTAGCATTCTTTAATGTCTGACAATATCTTAATTATTTTTTTTTTTTAATTCTCCAGCACCTCAATAAAACTCTGCACCTCATTGCATCTGAAAGTCAAGGTATGAATCAAAATAATTCAGCTGGATAAAGAAGCAATGGCTGTTTGGTTAGATATAAGATTAAACAGTCATTAGATATTCATTTTAGAGTCTTTACGGAATTTTTTATAGTGTTGGCAGGGTATGTGTGTGCTTGTTTTGATTTCTGTTTATTTTTTCAATAATCATACTAAGATCACATTCCTGCAAGATAATTTATATCTTGTTTATTTTAAAGTCAGGATTTCAGGCTTCAACCTTTAATATGCTGTGCCAGTGTAAAAATATGTAAGCATAACAGAAAACTTTGACTTTTTTCCTTAACTCACTACAAGCACTCCCTCCAGACTTCTTTATTAATATAGAGCTAATTAGTATCAATAATCTGTGTGCATTACTTTAACCAAACAAGTAGAGTTAAAGTTACAATTCATCTAAAAAGTTTAATATACATTTCAGACTTCAAAAAAATAAAATGCTATAATAAACAATCAAGTAATATATTTGACAATAAATCCTTTTCCTCATTCTCTGTCTCAGCATTGGAATAGAATTTGAAAAGAAGAAAACTGAAGAAATTAATGAAGGATAATTTCAGCTACATTTATGAGTCCTGCTCATCTTAAAAGTCATTTATATATGTGTACTAGGAGGCAGCAGTATCTTGTAGTGTCCTGCTTACTCAGCATATTTTCAGACAATATTTCCTGTTTTCATACATCTGTTTTGGTTACATTGCCCCCATCTCCATGTGAAGAAATTCAGAGAAATAAAGACAAAACTTTCCCCCATTACATTCATAAGATATGTCTAAAAAACCCAAGTATTAGTTACATGCAAACCCAGTCCGTTACTAATGTCTGAACCTAATAAATTCCTCACTTCTGCAGTTCACTCCGTTCTCTCTTCTCAGAATTCTGACATTCTTTGAAAGAAACAAGTAGCTCAGAATAATGAAACAGTAACAAATTACTTGTAATATTTAATCACCTTTCATTATACTGATCTTTGCACAATAGAAAGTAAGTTTCATTCCTGCTGCTTCTACTGCCTGTGCTTGAAATTGCCACTTCTGTGCTCTTGAGCAGATCTTTGTAGAACCACATCCCAAACACACCATTTAGGGTTCTCTGGCTAAAGCCACTGTTCTGCTTTATATAGAAAATATCTTCTTTGATAATTACTCACTACTGGTTTTCTAGCTTTTAAAAAGACACCAGCATAGAATTCCAGTTATTAGATGTTTCTGCAACCAATCATAGGCATCACAGTAATCTACAGAGATAATTTTGTACATCACATACAACAGTGAAAGACGTAGCAAGAAAGATTATTTGCACATCAACAAAAAATTTCAAAACAAAAAGCTTGTGATAAGTGCAATAGACTTACTGTCATCAAGTATTACTGAAAGCTTTTGAAAGTCTATGAATGGTACGTACGTAGTCTTGCAGATAATTTTGTCTAATCAAATTAAACAATAGCATTTCTGGCTACTCACCTACAAGTTTGAATAGTATTTGGGGGTGGGGTGGGGGTGTTGCCTTTTTTTGCGGGGGGGGGGGACACCTGCAGTAGCTGTTAGTTTCTGACTGGAAAGTACTTTTTCATGATCACAGCACAAGAGAAGGTGGGAAGATCAAATTAATCCAGGAAACATTGCCTTCGAAAGAACCAACACAAAGGAACTGAAGTAATACTGCTGCCCCACCTCCAACATGCCAGTTGAGATGGGAAAGCATATCTGACACAGCATGTTAGTTGTACTAAACAAGCAAATACGTCTTCATAATAAAAACACTGATGAGAATGAGATGTGTATTTTGATTGTTTTATTATGGTATCAGAACAAAGAAGGGTACTCCTCTAAAAGCAAAGTCAGCTTATTCAAGGTTAACATTTGTCTGCTGCACATTGTTATTATACAACAAATAATTAAAAAACAATGGAAAAAACACAAACAAGTTTACATTGTTTTGTACTTTAGTGTTCTGAGCAACACTTATTTAAAAAATAATGCACATATGAAACACAAAACTCAGAGACATTCTATATTATAAAGAATCTATGACCAGAAAGCAGTGGACTAAGAGGATGATCCCAGCATCTGTGGGCCAATGCCTATTGAAAAGCAGACTGAATTGCAAGAGCTTAGATTACAAAGGACAGTTTACCCTAAGGAGTTAGGTGCTATACCAAACACATTCTATTATCAGAAAAGTGTTTCATGAAGAGATTAGATTTTCATGCTGTAATAGGGTACGCTACTGAAAGTACAAAAATATATCAAGAATTACTAAGAAAATGGCATTTTCTGTTAAATTCTTAGCTATTCAACATGAATACAATGTTTTTGTGAAGAGCAGTGCTTTTATAAGTGAACATTTATTTCACCTCAGCTGTGAAAAGCAGTATACTGCAACTTGATGCTTTCACTAGATGTTAGTCAATTTTTTCAAGTATGAAATTCTACCATATATATAAATACATAATAGATTTCCAGTGCTCACAAATTTACTTACTACTGTTTTGAAGTGCTCAAACTAATGACAATCAAAGAAATGCCTCCTCAAAAAAACTTGTGAGATACTACTTCTGGAAGTAGGGTAGAGCCAAATAGTTAGAATCTAATTCTATACAGTTAGAATCTAATTCTACACAGCCTTCTAAGATAATGCTGTGCTTCTACGTGAAAAACACAACCTAGTTTTAACTTCCAAAACCTACAGTGACAAGGAGTGAATCCAACCCAGATCTGAATGGTTTCAAAGCAGCAGCACACTAGTTAGGCTTCTAGAAGTTATTCCTAAAAACATGAATTCTGAAAATTCAAAATGCTAACCACTTCTTACACACTGAAGAAAGGAAAAGGGGGAAGGTGCACCTTCAAGATCTGAGCTTTCTGTGACAAGGTCTAGAAGGGTCTTTAGAAAATTGTAGGTGTTTATTGATGTCTTGCAAGCATACAGTATTGTCATTTATCTGTTCCATGGCTGATACTGATCCTGAATGCATAGTTTACTAACTGCCCATTAATCCTGTGTTGTTAATAAAAAAGTAAATTGCTTTCATCCCAATCCGATTAGAACTACATAAACTAAGCAGTTTCTCCCAAACCTAGCTGGCTAAGAACAATAAAGTACCTCACAATTCCTCCCCATCACACCTAGAAGACTATCTTTTACTGTGTGGGATCTCCTCTAATGCAAAAATCAGACTTATCTCTAAATAGCAAATATTCTTGTAGTTGTTAAGTACTGCTAGAAAGAAGCGTGCAAGGTAAAATCAAGAGTGAAAGATTTATTAATATAGATCATGAAGTTCAAAAATTCTTATATACTAGCATTTTCTTTCAGCATATTATATGCCTTTAGCAGCTGACAGCAACTGCTTTCAAAAGCAAGTCTTACTGAAGTCCTTTACCAGTTTTCCTGAGACAAAAAAACTGTTATTGCTCAAGTGAAAAGTATATGTAACAGACAAACATAACCTACCTCTTCAGGCCTGCTACTTCTATCCAGTTGGATGTGAGATTGACTTTAACTTCTAACACTACCACAATTTCAATTTAAAACCTATCAATTCAGACTGCTCACTGCCAGTTCAGTGTACATACCTTTCCTTCAAGGAAATTACCACTAACTATATATCAGGAACAGACATACTTAGATGCTTTGAAACAATATACATTAGACTTCGCTGAAGCTCAGGGCTTTTGCCCAGCACTGCTAAAAACACAGCAGCATGCAGCACAGAAATTGTCAGGCTAGCCCAGGGCTTCATTTGAGCTGAGATGCCACTTACAAGAAATATCAACTAATCCCCCATAAATAAGACAACAAAAACCACAACAGGTGCTCCTGTTAGCTCAGCTCTCAGTGTGGCATCGCCTGCCAGCCAAATAAACCCCAGGGGACGCTTCAGCCTAGGATAACCCACACTTCACATCACAGCATCAATTCTTCCGTGTTTCATCCTGTATTTCAGCAGCGTTGCGTGAATAAACAATGTTTACTCACTCCTGGCAATGGGAAGCTTCACTTAATACTCTTTATAAAAGCTGCAAGATGGAAGTAAACTGCCAAATGCAGGCAAGCCTTACCTGCTCTCCTTCAGTTACTTGAGGTTGCCTTAGTGCTCACATCCTGAGCGTTATTCTATAAGCACAAAAAATAGTAAAATGAGTCATTGGTGGACCAAAACTCCATAAAATAATAATAAAAGAAAAAAAAACAATATATGAAACCAAGGAGAAATTCAAATGCAAAAGTATAATATAAAGAAAACTACCTTTTTTCCTCAAGTATAATTCTAAAATTGAGCAGACTTCTCAAAGGTTGGCTCCTTCAAGCCTGTATCTTCTCTTCCTTACTAATCTGATTTTAAAGCACTACCCAAATCCAAATTAAGAGGCATGAAACTGAGTTTCTTTTCAGAGTGCTCACAAGCAACTTCGAAGCAGCAGTGTGGGTTTGGGCATGGGGCTTTTTTTGCCTTAAATACCAACACCTGAAATTTGGGTAGTGGCTGTAGCAGGATTTGAGGAGGATTAATTAAAATACCCACCTGCAGGACGGCAGGTGGGAGCTGATTAGGGCACCTCAGCACTCCCGCCCCGCCTGGCAGCCTCCCCGTTCCCGGGGCCGCCTGGTTTTGCCCCTGTTAGCGGGGCAGAGGTGTCAGCGGGAGCCCGGGGCCGAGGGCACGGCCCCAGGGGGCGCCATGTTGACGCCTCAGCACGGCGTTTCCCGCCCAGGCGGCCGTCGGGGCGTTCCCGCCGCTGCCTCCCTGAGGGGAGCTGCCGGCCGCTCCGGCCCTGCGAGGCTGCTGCCCGCGGCTGCGACGCCTGAAGAAAATCACCTCAGATTGTGGTGTGAGCATAGAGGGTAAGGCACAGCGTGCTGAGCTTCGCCCTGTTCCTCTTCTAGTTTTAACTCTGCGGGTTTATACAGCAGCTGGCAGATGCTGTGTGTGAATTAACTGATGGTCCCCCCCTGGAGATAATTAATTCCTCCTTTTAACGAAGGAGAAGTGGATCAGCTGGAGCTAAAGAAGGGAATATAGCCATGCTGAAGTCATGACAGCAACTACATTTGGTGGAGTTTGCCACGTTGCAGCGTATTTTGTTTTCTGCTACCATAAATACACGACTATTAGTTTAAAACTAGCAGGCATATCCACAGTAGTATCTGCAGAATAAACATGCTCATTGTTTCTTTCCTCAGCATTAGATTTCTGACTGGTTAATAAAAATGCATGTAGTATTTCATCCCCAAGCCACTGTCAATCCAGGTGTATGCTCTAGTACTAGAGCTATTCTCAGAGAAAGGGTGCCAGTTACTAAATACATAATTTCCTCAATGCAGGTGGATCTTTGTGTGACCAAGGAAGGGTAACCTGTGTAATAAGAAGCTAAGTTTCCCTCAATATGAGCATGTTGTTGCAAATTAGGTACTGATGCATTTTGTTTAGGTATTCAAGTAAGAATTACACCAACCAATGCTCGTTGTTGTAACTGAAGGTGCCCTGGCATAGTTATGCCAATACAAATACTGTAAAATGAAAAAGTCCTACATTTTCACATGTTCACGTTTGCTAATAAATCATTGCTTGGCAGATCATTCTCATGTTAGGCAGAAATTAAACACAAAGAAAACTACTTGCATTCAGTAACATGTTTAGAAAAATCTCACTTTCCTTAGTAGCTTGTAAAGTCTAAACGTTGTCCTTGAGGGATTGTTTCAGTTTAGGTGATCACTTTGGTCAATGCATGACCTAATTTTAGCACAAGCTGATGATCTGTGCCCCTGCTTTGCTGCTGAAGTTACAATACTTAAGTGATACAGTGGGGTGAAACGCAAATTAAATGGGTTGAGGTCAAATTGTCCCAACAGAATGTTTAAAGTGATACAAAATGCCTTACCTGTCATGAGTTTATCTTCCTTTCCCTCTACAAGAGGGAAGTTATCTTTCAGGGCTTTTTCAAATTTGTCTAAGTTTATTATAGAAGATTATACACAAAAATTAAATTCTACTTGTTGAAAATTACAGTAAGAGGTCAAGAGGTTCCCATATATTATTGTAACAAAGGTTTTCAATGCAGGGCAAGACAGATAGTAAAGATAACTTTAGCATTCCTCACCTGCAGGTTTCCTCCTTTCTAAGAAAGGGTTACTGTGCTATCTATTCTAAGGGAGATCTACAGTTCCATAGAATGAATAAAATCACAATAAAATACTAATTGATAGCAATTTTTCCTTAATTTAATCACATAATGGCTCTTCAAATGAGGGCAGCAAGGGACAAGACATTTCTGGAAATCAGAGAAGCCATTTATGTTGCTTTTATCGCAGAAATTTTTTGAAATAAAGTCCTTGTATGTGTTGAGGAGAGAAATTTGTCACTAGCATGTTGTCTTGGAGCAGGTTTAGAACTACAAGCCATTCCTGTCTCCTTACAAATGAATTTTGTAAGAACAGTCTGCTGAGATTAAAAATAGCCCCACTGATACCTTTCAAGTGCTTCCCAACCACAGAACTCTATTTTAGGGAAACAAAAGCTGTCAGTGAGATATCCTTTACTTGTCTTTGGGCAGGGTCCCCACCGCAGTCTGCATAAGCAACACATCTTAAAACAGGTTGAACTGGTGAAAGTTTAAAAGAAACAGATAAGAACAGCTTCATTTATTAGGTCCTGATATGGAAAAAATAATCTAGCATCTGCTTTCTGTGCCAGACAGAGATGTTGATAATAAGCAGCCCTAAAACCATAGATAACTGTCATAGCCGTGAACACATTTCAGTCATAATTCTGTATTGGGATAGCTTTACAAAAGGCAATCCAAAAAAATGACTAATCCAATATATATAAAATATCAATGATTGAAAATGTGGAAATCAATGTAAGGCGGAAAAAAGTAAGTGGTAAGTGTGCCCCCTTTTTCAAGATGGATAATCATCTGAACTTGATTTTATATTCATTATGGTTTATTTAGCAAACATACAGAGTATCACACATAATTTTCATTGTTTTGCTTGAAAATGTAAATTGTGGGACCCAAATACATGAACCCAGATTGTGGATTAATGTAATTTAACCTTCAGTAAGGTTTGCATTTGCTTGGTATCTGTCATAATGCTAGTAATTACCCCAGTAATCCAGATCTATTCCAGGAAAGCATGATCATGAAAAGACTAATTACTAATATAACTCTCAAATACAGTTTTGTTGTTTACTGTTGGTTTTCATATACCAAACCCAGAAAAAAAAAAAAAAGCCCCAAAAATCCAAGTTTTTCTTCCGCTTTGTAGGTCAGTTCATGTATATGTTGCCTTAAAAAAACCCAAGTATATAGATTTTGATCATGGGGAAGTCCTCAAAAATTTCTACCTGGAAATGGGACTTGTTCTTCCTCACTGGTATAAGGGGGGCTAACAGTACTATGTATTTACAAAGCATGGTATTTCCTCTTATGCTTTTTTGTTTCCTACAGCACTGAAAAACTATCAATTTAAAAAATATGTTAGGTTACATGTCTGTTTTAGACATTTAAAATTTATTTATTTTGAGTGTCAGATTAAACAATTGAGCCATTTCTAACAAGGAGTGTAGGAAAGAGCTGCTGCTGGCAGCTATTGCAGGACAGCAGAACTAAGACTGGAAATCTTTTCTGTTCTTTCTATAGCACTCTTCAGCACTCCATCAAAAATGACTATATTTAAATGCAAAGGGAGTAAGAGTGGAATGAGGCTGAGGGATGAAAGAAGATGACAGAGAGCTTGCTAAGAACAAGAACTATGACTGGAACCTGGAAAGGAGCAGGGAGCAGCTGAGCAGGAGACTAGGGAAGAGCATAGGTCTGAACTGTTTGGGCAAAGAGGCTGGAAGATGATGATGGTCAGAGAGGTGAGAAGAATGGATGAAAAAACATTAACAGAAACAGATGGAGACATCTGATGAGAAACTGAGGTTCAGAACTGAGCCTGAGTGCCTGAAGAGAGTGTAGGCCAAGAAAACGTGAGAAGAAACGGTGAGGAATCCAAGCAAAGAGACAGGTAAAAAAGGAAGAAGAAAGCACTTTGATTCCCAGAGCACTGTGGATAGACTGGCACTCAGTGAAGTTGTTGAGAGAAACTGAAAAGGCAAAAAAGACTGGAAGGAATGGAAATACAGAACTAGAGTTTTTGTATACTTGAAGGAAGCAACTGTTTATAGAGTTTCACTGGTGTTTTTCCTGCCACTGTTTGTTCCTTTTTATGTATAGCTATTCTGGGAGAAGGGGATTTCTATTTCTATGTAGGTTCCTAAACCACGTTTATCACTATAGTAACTCTTTGCAAATAGAAGCAGGACTGTTTGCCCATGGCTGTTGTATATGTGATTCTTTGTTAGACCGATGCTTTAAAATATAAATAGTCAATGCTAGAACTACTATGCCGCAAAAGTTTCAGGACCTTGTACACCCATAAACAGAAAATGAACTTATAACTTACAATTATACTAAGCACATATAAACAGAAAATCACCTTATGCTTTTACTAACCTTAGTATAAATGTTGAACTGATTTTTAGCATATCTGAGCACAGAATCTGCCTGAAAGAGGTCCTCCCTAAGTGTGGTTTGTACTCGACTGCACTCAAACCTCATTTGTCACCAGCATCAAGCTCTTAAACCTTCAGATACAGTGCTGGAAAGAGGGCTCACATACCTAGTATTATTTAAAGCATCATCACATTTCTACTACTTCAGTGAAACAGCCACACTGGGAACGGCTGAAGGAATTCAAAGCTGTTGCTCACACTGGACATCTCACAAGAGCATTACAGGGAAGGGCAGTGTACATGAAGCCATTGCTGCTAGCAGAAGCAAATACCACTCAGCTGTTCGGAAATGTCTCACCCTTGTGAGAAGCAGATGCTTCTGGCTGAATTGCGCCGTCTGGAAGAACAAGAGGCTCTTTGGCATTGCCTCTTGTGTGACAGGGTCCTTTGCACAAAGCTGCTGCTTCTTCTTGGTCTTAATTCCCACTTCCTTGGGAGCTAGGAGATGACTTTCGCCAAAACCTGGCTTGTCTAAGAGCAGTGACTTGGAGTTCCTAAATGCAACTGACAACAAAGTTGAGCATAAGCCATTTTTCTCACAGAAGGAAGATCTTGCCTCAGAGGCAACACCTGATTTTCATCCATTTGGCAATCAAGGGGAACTGGGATGTAAATACCGCTTTTTGTGAGAAGCTTAGCTTCTATTTTCTGTCTAGTTCTGAATTCAGTGGTAGCAGGAGCATAGGCTTTGCACAGGGGCAAGCAACTGGTTTGTTCCCATTCGAGGCAACGGCTTCCTTATTAAAAATACCCTCAGTGGGAACCAAAAGCCTTCCTCTGGTATAAGCAGCATGATTCTAGAAATGTCTTTGGTATCTTTGCAACATAAAGGTTCCTAAGTAGGCTTAGAATCATAGCCACATGTTTCCATCCACTTTGATCAATAAGATATAACTTTAGTTGGAATCAAAATTCTTCATGATTTATGTTTACTAGCAATTCAGCTTCTGAATATCCAGCTGAACATTTTATCTTACAAACTCAGCTATCCTGAAGTGTCAGAGTAGGAGGATAGGGATTATCTGAAGCTAGGAATCAAAGTGTAGGAAATTTTTACAGTGGTTTTATTAAAGTAATGGACTTTTTCCTTCAGGAGACCTCTTGAAAGTTTTTCCTAGAGATATCTTTAATAAATAATTACTTAGTAAGTACCATTGTTGTGACACTCACTGATGTTAAAACCTTTAACCTTAAAAATGTGGATCCACTCATATTAGAAATTGACACCGCATTCACAAAGAAAGCAAGGGCATCTTCCTGGAACATCACAATGAAGATCTGCAATCTAAAAAACACAAATTAGTAATCTTGGTTCCATTTTGACAACTGCCAGGAAGACCCAGTGTTTGCAGAAAACACTTAATGGTCATTGTGAAACCAGCTTCCACAAACAAGGAATTCTAGCAGAATAAGAAACTTGTTGAGGCTAAGCAAGTATTTTAAGGCAAGTTCATGAATTTGTCACATTTGTGTAAGTGCCTTAGAAGTATCACAAGTGTCAAAAAGGTTGTAATCTTGCATACTTAAAAACTAAGACACAGGCTCCCCCTAGTGGTAAAATCGGAAGGATAATTAATTTTTTTCTAAGAATCTTCTAGCACTATTATTACCAATTATGGTCAGTTAGTCTTCCATTTGGTTCTGGAAGGCCTCTGAGCTCTTACTGCTGCTAAGGAATTCTTACCTGAAGATCAAAGTAAGTGGGACATGACAAAACACATGCAAATCACTGTAATGATACTTTTTTCCTCCCAAGTCAAGTTTAGGTACCTCTCAGTGCTGAGGGGTGATGAAGTGAAGGTGGAAAGGCTGGAAGACTGCATTCCAAAAGACTTATGCTTTTATACCAGTTTTAAATCTGACTTGTGTACCATTTGGTATCCAGAGAACAGCACTGTGTATTTAGCAGTGGAAACACTGCACGGCATGCCTGTATCTCAGATGAATATGCTACGTTCCCACAGTTAGCAGAATACCTGTCAAGTCACCATCATAGAGTACAAGAAAGATCTGGTATATTTGAAAAACGTCTTCAGTTTTGAAGCCAAGTCAGTCGCTCTCACCTAAAGAGCAGAAGCCCAGTGTCAGTCCACTTGCTGAGGCTGTTACTGATCCTTCCTTGCCACTGAAGAGCAAGTGCTGTAACTATTTAGCCACACCTGTTCTTTAAAAAAATTTTGTCAAAAGGGACAGAGGGCCATTTTTATTATCAGGCCCTTTAAGTCTTATTCTAGACTGAAGTTTCTCAGCAGTCTAGAGCATACAGCAGTTTATGTATAATTTATGACTTTAAGTCACAGAAAAAAACACTTGCAAAAATACAGCTTCTACGGGGGGGAAAAGGAGCTGTATATAGTATGTGATGCTGTTTTTTAAACTGTACTCTTCCTCTTAAAATTTTAAGTTAATGGTTTGAATATGTTAATAGGCCTGCTAGCCTAATCTAAAACTTACAGTTGTCTGCCTAAGTGGGACCCAGTATTGCAGTAAATGGAACATCTATTGTAGACCAAAATGATTTCAGTCTTAGCTGTACTTGTAATATAGTACTATCAAGACTACTACGATTGCTAAAAACTCAGGTACTACTAGAAGAAAATTTACAGTCTCCAAAGGCAAAAGGAAGAAAATAAATCCAAAACAGGCTGATTTCAGCATTTGCCAATTTCAGTTTTGCCTTTATATTAGGAAAGGATGAAAAATCCTTTACATGTTGCTTCTACTTGTGTCTGTGCAAAGAAAATTCAGAGTTTCAGATGTATCTGTTTTCCCTATTCATGCTTTTCAGACACTTGATTTTTTTGAAGACAAATTACATGGATATTATGATAGGAGAAAAAACCACAAAACCAACTTTCAACTGCTTATGTGGAAAGCAGTGCAGTTTTTCCATTTATAGTCTTTTTTTCATTATTTCATATATGTGTATGATGTATTTTATATGTAATTGCATTAATTTCAGAACAAGTTGCATCAATAGAGGAGCACAGGAGGATGAAAACCAGTTGCTGGTTGAATGACATTTTATTTTCACATTCAGAGCGCTGTACAGTTTCTATAAATAGATGTGGTACTATAATATTTACATAATTTCCTCCCCCATTACTAGTGTATTCCATTCAAAACGGTAGGTACCCTGACCAAGCCAAAACAGGGTTATTTCTGGGTGCATTTACTCAGAATTCTATGTCAAAACATACAATACATCAGTATGCATCAGAGCATTTTTTCCAGGTATTTTACATGTAACATTATTTTCTCTAGACAGTCTCTCCTTCCAGCATCCTAAGAGCTTTCCAGACAAGTGCAGTACAGTTCAAGAACAAAAACAGGATGCAAAAAACATTCATATCCAGCCTACTTAAAATAAGAATGCGATGGATAGTTTTAAGTGCGGGAGTTTCATTATATATTAACACGGTATTTGCAAGATTCCTTGACATACAGGTACAGATTGAAAAAAAGCAATAGCTTAAAAAATTTGGAGACAGCATAATCCTTTGGCCTTCTGAACATGTTCTGCAGACTGCTATAGGAATACCTTGTGTAGAGTATAGTTAACAAACCCAAAAAGACATAGGTCTGCCATGTGCTTCTGCCAATTAGTTTCCAAGGTTTACATTTCCTTATTCATTTTCTAATGCCTGTAGTTAACCGCTTTCAGCAGTGCTTATACGTATCTGTTAACTCTACTGTTGGGATATCTACAAATGTTACCTGAACTCCCATTTGAAAATCTACACAATCCATGAGGTGTCAGGGTTCTTCACAATATACTGCCTTCAAAGTTTCTCCCTCCACTTCTTTTCCCACTTGAGCAGCCGTCATCTCCACAGATGGTCCAATTTAACAGCCAAACTTCAATTGCCACATGATATTTTAAGACTACGGTAGCTAAATTGTTAATCTCTACCAAAAGGGTCTGAAGAACTATGTGACAAGAACTCCAAGTTGGTGGGTAAAAATGAACAACACAGAAGGAAAACAAAACACTAGATCTGAACAACATGCAGGACCAGACTGCTTCCACTGTGCACATACCAGAGAATCTGAAAGCAGAAGCCTGCAGTTGTAAAGTGATTAATCTGTAACAAGTACCACTAGAAACAAAAAAACAACTGAACTCACACTGTTAGTCATCTTAAGAAAAAAGGAATTCCAAAGGAATGGCCAGAGTAGGTCACAGCTGGACACAGATGCTCAAAACTGTCTGATTAACACCTCATATAAAAACTCCATTAAGGATGAATTCAGAAGGAGACTGAGTAGTGAAGTCTTAGGATTTTCTATGGGGAAAGACTTGCAGGGTCATACATAAATAATCAAGTTCTCATAGAAGACAGCAAAGTGAGCTCCAGTAACTGCCGTAAAAATGGGAGTACTGCATGTCAACGTGCCAAAGGGTAGGTATTTCCCAATATCATGATCAACTGGAAACTGGTCGAGGTGGTTTGCTTTTGTTTTCTGCCTCTTTTCCACGAATGGCAGCCACGTAAGAGAAGAGACATAGCACGGAGTAGCAGATCTCATGAGCCTGTAAGAATTTAGAAAAGACGACAATAAAATTCAGATAATTTAGCATTTTACAAAATCCACTGCACATTTCATATTTTGCTGCATGTCCTCCTTCATGGGACAACTACTCTGGCTACAGACAAAATCAGGAAAAAGTGTCCCACACTACCTTCTAACTGAGGTGGATATAGAAGAAAAGCCTTATAATAAATAAAAAACCTCCTCTAGGATAAAAGCATTAGTTGCTTGATAGTACGATTCAAATAATTTTTAGGAACAGTATACTAAGCTAGAAAGTTGGCCAGCTGCCTTTAGAAAAAACATCCTACATATTTGCTTTTGGTCTGTTGTCTGAAGTTACAAGACATTTTCTGGGAGGGGCTGAAGGAGCTAACTAAAAAGACTCAAACTAAACATCCAGTACTGTACCTTGACTCATGAGATAGTTGTCAATAAGGAAGAATCCCACCATCTTTTTATGCTCAAAAGTACCAGGACTGGTAATCCTTGTAATTTTTAACCAATGCTAGGGAATCCATGGATAATACAAGGGGGTTTTTTTCTTTTTGTTTTTAATTTAAAAAAAAAAACCCACAACCCGACATTGCATGTTTCATATGAATACCAAACAATTTTGTCACTCCCTTAAAGCAGAGGGCTTCACATAGCATTAGCAAGATTTACAGTTATTACTTTTAACTGATTAAGTGAGCTATTATATAACAGAAAATCCTCTTTTAGCATGTGACTGGCAGCACAATTCAGTGAAGGTAAGACTGAGACTTAAGTTTATATCCTAGTTCTAATACTGGCTCTTCTGGTGATCTTAAAAGTTCTTGTCCTGTAAATTGACATTTATAATCTCTCTAAAGGTAATAAGCATAACAATGTGTTTTGCTGTATTATAGTACAAGCTAAAACACTTGTGTAAAATATAATTAATTTTCATTAAACTGGCTTTTCTTATTAAAAGACCATAGAATCACAGAACGGTTTGGGTTGAAAGGGACCTTAAAGTTCATCTAGTTCCCACCCCCTGCCACGGGCAGGGGCACCTTCCACCAGCCCAGGTTGCTCCAAGCCCCGTCCAGCCTGGCCTGGAACACTGCCAGGGATGGGGCACCCACAGCTGCTCTGGGCAACCTCTGCCAGTGCCTCGTCGCCCTCACAGGGAAGAATTTCTTCCTAATATCTAATCTAAATCTCCCCTCTTTTAGTTTAAAACCATTACCCCTTGTCCTATACAGCTGTCTGCTGTTTAAATTACATATATTCTAAGCATCTTGTTGCTAAAACATTTCTAGCTTCTTAAGTAATTTTTCTCTCCTCCTGAAGGACTGTGAGTTTCCATGCCATTACCAAATGTACACACCGCACTTCAGACATAAAAATAGCAGAAGACATTTCAGTTCTGATGATAATCATTCGCTTCTGTTTCTTCCTCGTAAGTGCACATAAGCCTGATAATTGAACTATTATGTGTAAAAGTGCAAAGTATCGTTAAACTGCTGGTCTTCAAAAAATGTTATAAAACCTGAACCCTAAATCACAGCAGTATCTCACCTATATGGCAGGAATCAACACTTACTGTTCTCTTGCATCTCACTGCTTACTTTCATGAGGAAATGGGAATTTTTCATAAACTCAGTTAGCAATAATTTTATTCACAGGAACTAGTCTCCCTTTCCATCTGTTCTGTGGATTAAAGATTGTGTTCAGCACTGTCTTAAATTTAACAGGTCCACTAGCTCTTCTTGTGCTAAAGTTCATGCCAAACCAGCTATCTTGCATCTTTCTGCACTACCTGTGAGTTCCTCTAATTTCATAGAAACAACAATCAGAAAGTTTTGTTGTCCTCCCTTAAGGAAAACTATCATAAAAGAGCAGCTGGGGTTTCACTGCAGTATTAGCACTGCAAAGCCTGCAATCTCAATGTAATTTTTTTCGCCACATGAAAATGTAAAGATATATCCTCTAAAGAACTACCAGAAGGCATCACAGTTGACTCACCATTGGCGTCTTGTACTTGTGGCTCACCACTTCTTTAGTTTCAGGAACTAAAACCGGACGGGCAAGAGACAAAACAAAAAGTTCAAAAAACGAGAGGAAAAGGGGAAAGAAATAGCACAATGTTCCCATAGGAAAGCGAAGGGATGCACACAGACAGCAGGTGCAGGTACAGGGCACCTCACTACCCCTCACTACTAGATACTCTTCCTTCTCTTCGTTTACATTACATTATGTCCTTGAAGATACTGGTAATGGCATAATAAATTACTCAGGTTGGCAAAAGTACTTCGCTGCCTCTGTTTGGAAAACCATAGTAGTTATTTGACGGTTCTTAGAGATTCTGGCTTTTCTCATACTACTTATTCCTGCTAGACAGCAAAATTAATGACAAAATATGCCTC
Source organism: Ibycter americanus (assembly GCA_035590275.1). Lineage (NCBI taxonomy): Eukaryota > Metazoa > Chordata > Aves > Falconiformes > Falconidae > Ibycter > Ibycter americanus. The sequence continues at coordinate 70,717,802 of JAVJGI010000063.1, forward strand.
ATGTCTACTATGATAAAACATAAACCAGTGATTTCACAGGAATTTGTCAGTATGCGATTCCCAACGGCTTTATCCTTTAGATGTTTGAATCCTCCTCTGCTGAGTAACGGATCTCAAAAGAACTGTTGAACAGTCTCTTGTAAGTTAGTAAAATCCAGGGGGAAAAAATGAGCGGAGAGAGAAAATTTTCTAAACTGGAAGACTGTTTCCCAGCTTTATTTCAAGTTTCTCAAGACATTCTTTCTCTTATCTAGGAGGTACGTGATGGTGTTTACTTAACATACCGAAAGCGTTCATTGCTTTTGAACAAGTTGCCTCAAAATAAAATGCTCATTTCAGTTACATGTATTCTTAAAATAGCAGGGTTCTTGATTTCTAGAAGACTTTCTATACAAAGAGGATTAGGGCACTAATGAAAAATAAAATCTATTATCCAGAAAATTCCATCTTGCCCCCTTGCACTGCCTCAAACTAACAGAAAGGAAACAGGCATGATATAGCTAAAGAAAATTTGGCTTTTGTTTTCCTTGTGGAATACATAAAAAATGCAAGCTGTAACCATCCCATTAGTGTGCATTGCATCTGAACTGTGCCTTTTGACTCACACTTGGTCTACAAATATTGTTGTGAACAGATACCATGGGAAATCACCAAGAGAGAACAAAGACCACTCCAAGAACATACAAGTGTCAAATTTAAAATATCAAGACCAGTGGAATACCAAGACCAGCTTTGAATACTTCCCTTTCCAGCATAGTTGAAATTTGCCATGGCATTTCTGTGTCACAACAAAAAAATTTAGAAGAAGCAATACAGAAATTACGCAAAACCAAATCATACCAGGGTTATAGAGGAAGGGTAAATGTTTTATTACACATAGTACTAGTGACAAGAAAAGAAACAGAGGCAGATGAGTTCAGTATGAATAACTAGGAAAAGTCCACAACAAAACCTATCCATGCAGATGTCACTTTTTCAACTATGATATGGCACAGCTAAATGCTGGAGAGGGAGACGGATCACACTCTAAGGGGCCAAAGGTAGGCAGTGCAGACTGGGTTTGAGAAAGTACTCTAAATATAAACCAGTGCCTACTAATTCTTGTATGTCACGGCATTGTCATTCTTGAAAAAAAACTAGTGAAAAGTACACAATATGATTGTAAAAAGCAACGTAATATTTTTGTTTAATTTTTCAATTCTCTCTTTTCTTGGAGTTGGCAGTTACATTAAGAACTGAGAAACCAGGGAAGTGCACACCCAGGCTGCACTGCCCTGTGATACCACTGACTAGAGTTGGGGAGATAAGAAGGCGCACATCCAAGCTACCTTACCCGTTGGCACCAGATGTTCCAAATTAACTCCATGTCACCAGGGGATAAAGGTGGGAGTGAGGCTGGTGCACAGCCAAATAGGGAAGGATTTTTACAGCTGTGTAAGTCTCACTGCCCACTGGATAACATACAACTGTTCATATACTCTTCAAAAAGCAGGAAGAGAAACCTGTAAGGACCTTGTGCCATGAGGGAAGGAGAGAATGGAAGCTGTAAAGTCCTGTATCATAACTGAGAATAGGAAGAGAGGGAACAGGAGAGCACCTAAGCAAAGTACTGTCTCTCTGCTTCACAGTCAGTAAGTTGCCTGGTCTTTAAGTACTCCTTCACAGTCCTTCCAATGGGGAAAATTCTCCTAACAGGACTGAGTGAGGAAGAGTAAAAAAGAGTGGGTTTGGATTTACACTCAGAGAAGTCAAAGCACTACCACTGCAGAATCCAAAGAAAAGAGAAGAAAGAGGGGGGGGGGAAAAACCACCCACAAAAAAGAAAAAAAGACCCAAGCCTCAAATTAAGAGATTAGCCAAAGCACTCTTCTTCTAACATTAAAAGTTATTCCTGATACTGTTGAACTAAGTGGGTGAAGGGAGTAAATTATTAAGCACCATCCTGCAGCCTTTGGTCCTGTGAATGAAAATATGGCGCTAGCATTGAATGAGTTCAGGGGACATCACTTTACCTGCTGGAGAATGAAGGTTTTCATAGCAGCGGCGGTGAAGGGGCCACAAGAAAGTAAAGCACAAGTACGCAGCAGTAACTCAAATTCCAGAGGGAAGAGCCTTACGTTTCCTCACTTACTTAAATCTCCACTTCCCTGTGGGCAACAATTCCTGAACTTCTGTTTGCAACCTGCTCTGAAATCACAATTCCAACTTTCATGCTGCCATCTGAATCCAGCATTAACACAAACAGACCTTTCATTTCCTGCTGCGGTATCACTAAACTTGGAGCACTCACACTTGCCAATATCAGGTGAACGAATCTGGCACTGAGGTATCTCCCATCAGAGCGGAGCATGCATGCTCACCACGCTCTGCCTTTCTAAGAGGAGACAGCACCTCAGTATACTCCTACTATAACGAACCCGATTGCAAGGTTCACGACGTTTAACACAGCTAAGTAACTTCATCTTTAAGAAGTCCACACAAGTTTTTGCTGAATGCTGTTAGTTTACTATTAACAAATCAACATGTTAATTTCTCTTGAACAGGACAGACTGACATATCTTCTCATCTTTATAAAAACTGAAAAAGCAGCTGTGAGGTAGTCTCTCTGCACAAGAAGAAAGGTTAGGTCCCCTGCAACATCTTTCTTCCTTTTTTCTTTCTCTTTATTAGCTGGATGGACAAATTATAAATCTCATTTGGTACATTTAAATTGGTTCTTGCCTGTGACCTCTGTTTTGGGACGAGAGTATTTTTAATTTAATTAGTTTAATTTCTCAGTTTTTGCTTGTAGTGGCCAACTCCCAGTTTATGTTTAATTACTTCTTTAAACTACCCTTTCACAAGTTCCATATCACAATTCTAGCTTTTGCAATAGACCCTTGATTACAAAACTTTTTGAAAAAAAAAATTCTTTTTCTTACAGTTATTACAGTCATTATTTAGGGGCTCAATGCTGTATTAGAGTCATAAATAGAGGTTGGCTGGAAATAACCAAGTCAAACACTGTCTTTCTTCTTGTGCAATATAAACAAACTATTATAAGAAATACTTCAAATTAAAACCTCTCAAAAAATGATCCAAAATTAATTTCTGAGCCAAGTAACTTAAGTTAAAGATTTCGGAAGCTGAAGCCATTCTTTAAGCTAATTTATGGCTTCTGAACTCTCATCTTTATTAAACTCATCAATAATATTTTACAGCTGTAAGCAGTTTCTGTAAGTAGTAAAATGAATCATGCCTATCAGGGTGAAAACATGGTATCACAGGAATATGCAACCATTGAGTGCAGACAACTTCTGAACATCTAAACTATTACAAATTTTTCAGGGTTTAAATACACTGATCGGACCATGTGAACCATGAACAACATTTTCAGAAAATGAGAAAAAATTGTTCACAAATTCAAATCCCAAACTTCTGGGAGATTAATTTATGGCAAACAAGCAGCAAACTGCAATAGTCAGAAAGGCTTTATCATTTAAATACCTTATAACTTTGTATCACCAGAAAGAGATGACATATTATTATGGACAAAGACATTAATTTCAGCAATCTCATATTAAATGTCTTTTATATTCTGAGAGAATTCCTCAGCCAGAACATTCTATTCACAGCACCAAAGAACAGTAAGAGTCTTGGTAAAGGGAGCTGCTGATTTAGACTTTGATTAACGGCCAAAGTATGGATGCTGATCTACTATGGAAAGAATATTGTAAATTTTATCTTCTTTTTAGATGTTTCACTTAAGACCTAGACAATGTCTCACAGATGTGTGGAAGAATAAACCAATACAGGTTTGGGGACTACTTCAGGAGAAGTATGTGGATCACTCTTTCGGAGAGCTGCATCTGAAGTCACTCACTTTTTTCAGACACTAGTTAAGTATAGTGTGACTGACACTTAACACTGAATAGTAACCCAGAATTTACCCCAAACTAGCCTGTAGGCAGGTTATATGTAATAGCAATAACTGACCAAAATAGCACAAATTCTCCACTCTCCTTAACCTTTACTTTTCCACTCTTTACTGGTCATGCTCTGAAACAAAAACCACATAAAGTGCAACCTGAAAAAAAGGTCTTCTGCTCCATACAACAAAAATTAAATTCCACATAGAGCAAAGAGGAAACTTTGCAATTAACAGTAATTCTTTGTAATGAAAGCATAGTGTGTTGAGAAAGATCAGCTATAAGTCCTGCTTAAAAAAGTGGTTTCTCAGATGAAAAAGGAATGTACCAAAGAAAACTCCTACACATATCAAAGTTTAACTGTTGGTTTGTTTGCTTCAGGAGACTCAGAGCATCTTCTCTGTCTATTAACAAAAAGCACCTAAGCCACAAATCTTAATATGATGAAAATTAACTTGTGGACTTTTACGTTAAGTCACCCATCTCTCACAGTTAGGCAACTTCTCACGCGCAAACTACATTTCTCTTCCATCTTTGAAACTGCAGTGAAACTCTGAATCTGAAGACTGGAAATTTGAGTTACTGCCGTGTGAGTACAGACCTAATATCAAAATAATGTAATTACCAAATTCCTCCAGGACAAAGACTCCTCGCACAGTATTGCACTTTTTAATGTGATTCAGCTCTATGAAAACCTACAAAAACAGGAGGAAAAGTAACATAAAATTAGTCAGGTTTGATTTTCTTTTTGCAAACTAAAAACCAAAATGAAACAAAAACATCATCACAGCAGGTACAACCTGAAGTGTTATAGCATACACTACCAGTTCATTTACAGTTTAATATATAAATAAAGGGTGAAATAAATATTCAAAAGACAAACTTGCCACAATGCTAGAAATCAACAAATAAAAGTGCTAAGAAGCGAAGACAGCAGAAGATGAAGTACCTTCCGCTCCTTGCAGGAGGAGAAAGCATGGAAGAGAAACGAAGGAGTTAGTAACTCTGACATATCCAACATTGCTACCCCTTCAGGCACTCAAATGAGTTATTGCAAAAAGAATACCAACACACCTGGAATACAACAGAAGAGGGGGACAAGAAAAAAGCTGGCTCCCAAATTTGGCACGATTTGTAGCCTCTGATCCATCCCATTTAGTTTCTGCCCCTCCATGCATCCTCCTCCGGCACAGAGGGCAGGTAAGGGGCACTGTACTTCCCACCCTGACAACAACCTTCCTAACCTATGCAGTAGTCAGATTTAATCCAGTGAGGAACCACTAATCTTCCTTGTCCCTCACAGCCTTGCCATTTAAGGTTTTACTGCAGTTTCTGCTACATAATCTGCATACTTACTCTAGGAACTGTCTCCTTTAACAGTCAGTACCAGTTTTCTGCTTTAAGCAGGATGGGAGAGTTTGGACCTTTCTCTATTGTTTGCTCACTTGACATATGGCTGCTGCCAGCTGAGCAGTCACTTAGAAAACAAACCTGCTTTAAACTGAAGTTTTACATATGTGAACCCCAAAAGGCAAAACAGTTGAACCACAGTAGGTTTTTCAGTCCAGAACCTAGATACCAAGATTGCATGAATAAACAAGTTCTCAGAGCACAATGTTTGTTCAACTTATTTCAAGATACAAAACAATCCCTTCTTATATGCACATCTCCAAAGGGGTCAGAGTCAGTACACAGACATAAGAAGCTGTAGAAAGTTCTATAAGGAATCAATTCTATATTCCAGTTTCTAATATGCTTGCTTTTTCAAGGCAAGAGTAACAGAGTAACACTGCCCTAACATTCAGAGTAAGTCTATGTCCAATAGCTTAGAGAGCCCCTTGCAAGACTGTATTGCAATAGTCTGGATGGGTGCTTTCAGTGCCATGATCTCTGGACCTTTTTAAAAAAATGTTACTAGACAAACTGCATTGTCTTGGAAAGAAGGGAAAGGAAAACTCTGCAACCCTCCTGAATCCAATATTAGCAACACCCACGTAATCAGAGATGATACGCTACCCAAGAAAGGCAAAGTCAGTCAACACCAGGAACCGTGGCTTTTTTAGGAACCAGGCTTATCTGTATCAGTAGAGATCATCAGTAAATGCACCGTGTGTCTGAGAGGTCAGGCTGATTTTCCAGTCAAAGGGGTTTTATTACTATTTTTATTAGCAGAGAACTAACAAAAAGACCCAGGATATTTTTTGCTCAATATAAAAAACTAAACTTCCACTTACTTGATCAGAAAATCTGAAGCTTGCTTTCTGCTTACTTTCAAGCACTCAAGAGAAAGGAGACTTAATCCCATCTGTTTTGTTTGCCTGTTTTTGCCCATGTTCTAAATCAGTTTAGTTGGTAAAAAACAGTATTTTTTGAGGAGTAGTTACAGAGTAAACAAGTCAATAACAGGACACTTTCTTTATTGCACTTAGTTTCCTTTTTCTATAATGTTTTCTGTGGAAAGTTTTTGCTAGTAGTCTAACATACAAAATTCAGAAACTCAATAGAAAGGCTCAGGTGAAACATGGGTTGTTTTGTCCAGTAACAGTAAAGCTGCCTGAAAGACTTGCCTGCCCCAGGTGCTCATGATCTGAGTGTTAAGGAGTGCTGCACCTCCACAAGAGTCATGAGCAAGATGAGAATTTACCAGGTTTGTCACAATTACAGTAAGTTATGCATTTTCAGAAGACACATGAATTGATGGGCAATTTCTTGCCATAATCTTTAAGGGACAGAGATGCTCTCCTCTCACTCAATCAGAAAACAAGCGTAAAGGAAATAACAATTACTTACCTAGGGAAACTGTGGTTCTTCAAGACAGAGCATTCAGTGTGGATCCTACTGTAGATGGGCATGTGCCGGCTGCATTTTATTAAACTTCCATCTGTTTTTGACACAGATCAATTCATAATAGGGACAGAGTGACTAAGTCCCAATGTTATAAAATAATTTGTGGATGTAAACTCAGAATAATCTGCCAATGCCACAGGTACACTTGATTCCTCCCTATTCCAAAGGACTTCTCTGACCTGCTAGGCACAGATAGACTTGAACATTTTTTCTTCTTAAACTTATGTGTGCTGCCAGCATGGTGAGACAATTTGTGAACACTGAAGACAACTATCATGTGTCAATAATAGGTTGGCCCACCACGCATCAAAGACATTTCCTGAGGAATTCACAAGACAGTATGAAAGTATACACACTGCAAATCAAGAGCCTTCAAAAAATTTCAGGAAAGCAAGCACCATTCTAACACTGAAGCAGTATGTTCAGTCTTCTCAGGTAAGACAGAATAGACTCCATTTATCTTCTCGCCCCTCCCCACACCAAAAAAAAAAAAAAAAAAAAAAAGTGGAAACCCCTCTTCCTATGTTCTAAATTAATTATTTCTATGACATCCAACCAAGCAGAGCAACACAAATCCCTTCTTTTAGTAAGTTGCTGAGAAGAGTACTTGGAAAGAGGGCTGAGAACGGGACCTGTATATGGAGTAAGGAAAGGAAGATGAAGAGAAAGCTGTGCCAGGTGAGGTCCTGTAGGCATTTATTGATTGGTATCCCCATCCAAACTCAACAGAAACAGAAAAAGCCATTTTCAACACAGAGAAATGGCTATAGGATCCTGGTTTTAATCATGCTCATATACATATTCTGAACATCAGCTGCCTTAGAGAGCAATTCATATAATTCATACAAAAATTGGAAAGGACAATTCATCCAGAATAGCAGACCTTTTACTAAGAAAGCAGACTGGTTGATGAGTGTTAGAGTAAGAACGCAAACATCCTTTAGCTCCACAGATTATGACATCAGAGGGGGTTTTTTTTGTATGGTGCAACTAGTAGGAGTACTTTACATAACTGCTACAGTTGTCTATTCTATACAGATCCTCAAATGGCAGACTTCTGGTATCTGTCTAGACACTTATGTCTTAGGTCCACCAAATCGTACTGAATGTCCTGCCAGCTGGCAATACAAATCTAACAGACCAAGAATTAAACATACTGAATAAATGAAGTGTATTTTCCAGAACTGTACTTGTTTCAATACCTATCTTCAGTAATCCCAGAATCCCGGAGCGGGGTGGGTGGGCAGTGCCCCCCGGGAGCCCCCAGCCCCAGCCCTGCTCCCCCGGCTCTCCCAGCGCAG
>JAVJGI010000063.1:70726785-70790737 GCA_035590275.1 Ibycter americanus
AAAAGCCTTGCTGAAGTCAAGTGGACAACATCCACTGCTCTCCCCTCGCCTACCCAGCCAGTCACTCCATCACAGAAGGCTATCAGGCTGGTCAGGCATGATTTCCCGGAATGGAAACTCATCTGGCTACAGCCTCATTAGGTGATGAAGAGGAGGAACAATCTTGCAGGTGGGGGAGACAGCTGGCATACTTCCTGGTTCTGACCTGCACAGACTGTCTTCCAGAAAAGATGCAGTAATTCTCATTACAGACAGCAAATTGGAACACGATTCTCTGTAAGGAAGGATATGGTAAAGCTAGTAATCCAGGAGTGCTGGTGGCAGCACAGGACTCAGTATCTGTGGTACGAAATTCAAATGGTCATGGTCCTGACAGTCTGTAATGATGACCAGTACTAGGCTTCCCTAAGGTTTCTTTCAGAATGTCGTTCCAGTCTTTCGGGGGGTTGGGGGGAAGCCTTTGAATTTAAGGCCAAGGGTATGTTCTAGGATTTGGAAGTTTCCCTTTTGGACAGATGCATGTGTGCTCACCATGTGCTTGACACTGAATGCCTTTCTCTTGTGAAGATGCCTGTTACACTTAAGAAATCATGACGATGATGATGTGGCTGCCGCCTTATGTATCTTTTCTCTCTGCAAATGCACATATGCCTGGCTGTTTAAGAAATAAAAGTCATCTCCATAGACTGTTCAAGAGATGAGCAATTTGAGCTCAACATCATTTTCAACTTTGGCAGAAGATAAAGGAGAAGAAAACAGAACATTCCCTACGGTGTGTCTTTACCTTAGGACAAAGTAATTTCTATTACATCCAACCTCTAATGATATCAAACTGTTGCTTCAAGACCAGGGTTTAATTTTCAAAGGCTTTAGACCTGCCAATTCCGATAACTATGAAAATTCATTCTGTACTACCGATGAGTTCCTCTTGCAGTTATTCATATTTCAGCATATCCAATAAAAAGTTAAAATCTATAACTAAGTCAGGCAGACTGTTCCGTCACGGAGCAGGTCTGAATAATACAGCAGGTCAGCTGTAGCCCAGGTTCTACCCTAGTAATACACAGGACGGAAACTGAAGGAGGTTCACAACTCCCCACTCCTTTTATTGGCACATATGAACTCAAAGAGGCACATGGTGCTGCTGTGACCTTGGGAGAAGCATTGAAGATTCTGAGCTTGTGTGTTTGAGATGCACGTGCACTTCCAGTGGGATCTACACTGATGTATCCTCAAAGAAGAACAAAGCTTGTGTGGGGAGAAAGGTCTAGTCAGGAGGAAAGGAAAAAACACTCCACTGAGGACTGACAGAAGCTTTCTTTCTCTCTCTCTCTCTCTCACACGCACACTCTCTCCCCTAAAAAGTGTTTCTACTGTCTAGCATAGCATGCATTTAATATCATATGCAAAACAAAAAAACACAAAGCAAAATAAAAACAAGGATCAAAGGAAGCAACAGAAACAACATCCAGAGAAAGGAAGAAATGACAATTCTAGTTGTGTTTCCTCTATACCCACAAGATCTGCTATTTGGAAAGAAAAAAGAATCAGTAATTTTTTCTTGCTTGTGTGAATTACAGCAAGAGCCACTTTCCCATTTCATTTTCATACTAAATTCTACAGGTGATTTCTCAAATTTTAAAGCAAGACAGATTAAATACGATGCAGAAGGTTGCCTTCTGCACCTGCAGTATTCAAACACTTTACCTTTAAGGCTGACTGCTTATGCCATTTGATATGTTCACAGTGTCATGCATTATGGCACTTTAGATTACTATTGATCGCTGGTTCTGTCCCTCAATATCCTGGCTACCATTGTTTTGTGCTTAGACAATTCAGACCACCAGAAACAAGAACTTGAAACCTGTATCAACATTTTTCTTCAGCTAATTACAGTTTTCCTGAGGATATTTATTCTCAGTGTATTTTTACATACATACATATTTTTATATATATGTGGGGTTTTTTGTTTTTTGGGGTTTTTTTTTATAGATATGTGTGTTTGTGTGAATATCCATATACTTTTTTACCCCCCTCATGCTATCCCTTGTCCTTGCTGATACTCTGGGAAGAGGAAACACATATACAGGCGTGCTGCAAAAAGCTTCATGCTCACAGTCTTCTCATAGATTTCCCTCATACCTGACTGTGCATAAATTTCAGGTTAATTCCTTCCAGTGTGACCTGAAGAAGACCTCCTTCACCAGTTTTCATATCCTGCACAGGGAACTCACCACCCAACTCAGGGCCTGTGATATGTTAATGAAAAAAAAATTTCAAAGAAACAAACAAAAATATCCAGACAGAGAGAGAGAAAGAGAAAGAGGGAAAGAACAGAAATCAGTCAGCCAAGTCATGATATGTGGTAGGGAAACATAAAACAATAAAAACATAATTCCCATTTGATGTGCATAGCAAGACGACACTACTAAGAACAGTAGGGGGCAGTTCAGTCGAGTCCACTCACTAACGAGAGCCTTCTGAGAACCACTAGACTTTTAAGTATTATAACCAGTTTCTTCCTGGTTACATGAAGGGACACAGATGTCATCGATGTATTTATGGTAGTTCATATTGGGGTTTTGTTTGGTTTTTTTAAATGCCGTGTTTCATTTCTGCATGTTAAGACACTGCAATCCCATAATAACACAGACAGCATAGTCTTAAGTACAAACACATAAGGAAGCACAAACTAGGTTTGCATTTGTGAGCCTGATGATTTCATATGGCATTGTTTCATGCTTTCAGCAATGAAAATATCAACATGGTTAAAACAATGACAATTTAATAGAGGGCATTAATAGATGGCAATCTAGGCATTTTCATCTAGTTTCTTTTGCATCGTTCAGTTTGGCTAGAAAATGTGAAAAATTATCATTTCTGCAGAACAAGTGAACTCTGTAGAATGGCTTTCAAACACATTTTTAATACTACATTATCGCCCAATTATTAAAATAGCTTTCAAAGACACTTTTGCGTCCCCTACCCTCAGTGAAAGTCCAGCCCTTTCTCCCTCCTCAAATTAAACTGGACTAATGGTAGGAGGAAGAAAATGGTAGCTTCTTCCAAGCCGCAGCAGCTAGCTGATGGTTGAACACCTAGGATGCTAGATTTAAACACAAGTGCTTTTCTCAGTCAAGCTGGTGCCAGTTATGAGTATAAAATGTAGATCCCTTACATCTGGCATTAAGACACACCTAAAACAGGTTTGTACCTCAGAGCATAGCTCCCAGAGTCCTAGCATCCACTTGAAAAAAAAGGAATAGTTGCCACAAAAATCAGATTTGAAAACATGAAACCACAGTGATGTTATCCTGAACCTGCAAACAAACTCCAGCACAGGAGAAACAACCATCTTATGAAGGTAAAATATAAGCCACCTTCATGTCTGTTACCCAGGTACAGCACCTGCTGCTCTCTGGGGACCTAGAAGAACAGAAAATTGCCTTCTCAAGAACTCAATCTCCCAAAACTGCAAATCCACTTTTCTGGTGTTTTTTGACTCAACAGGAAAAGGAAAGGGGTGTTTGCCAGGAACAGTTTCACTGGTATAATTATGCTATACTGTCCCAGATGCCAATGCAAAACTAAGAAGAATGTGTACACTGGAGAAGGTATACTGATACACAGGACACTGGGGGGGTTAACGGCACCTTTCAGCCTGCACCAGTGGTATGAGACTTCCCAATACAGGAAAGGTTTGTGCATGGAAAGTCTGCAGAAAGCTACAGATTCATCACTGTGGATTCACTAACAAACAAGCATATTTATTAGCCTCCATTCTCAACACAAAGTAGTTCTGTCGCTCAATCAGGAATACAAGGAGTAGCCAGCACAAAGAGAAAGTGAAGCTGAAGTTTCACAGTCTTTTCTAGTTATCATTTTACTGGCAGCTAGTCCTCCTTACATGTAACTCTCCTTTATACAGGTGTTTCGGTTCTGTTTGTATTTAGAGTGAGGTATATGGGGGCAAGCTAATGATAACACTAAGTCTGCTACGTACACACGGATGTACAAAGCTACCCTAAGATTTCCAAGTAAAAGGAGATTATGTTCAAAGAAGTTATTAATTAAAAAAAATATTGCTGACTGCAGATTAAACAACAAACATATTTAACAAGCAAAATCTTGTACCTGGTTTAATGCTTTGCTGTCTTGCTGCTGCTCGCTCCATACTGTCTTTCACACAGTAGTATAATTCCCGACACTAACATATAAAAGAAGAAGAATGCAACATTATTTTTCTAAATTACTAATGGAAAAGAACAGCAAGATCCTAAGATTCTACAAAAAGAACAAGCCCCGTGTGGTGCACAATGACAAAAAGCCTACAGAAGTTCAACCACAGCAAATTACTAGATGGTATTTATATTTACTTTTCGAGTTGACAGAGAAACTATTTCATATCATTTCATAGCACAAGCTAGTGAGGAGCTCATGGCTTGGCACATGCTCATGAGCAATCTGATCAAGTTTACTCAGCTTCCTTGTGTAGAAGAAGCCTCAAAACAATATCACAATCCCTCTCTCTCTTTCAGCTTCCAGTAGTCAATGTTACTGGTCATGCACATATGTTCTATCTTTCTGTTATTCCTACCAACTTTCTTATGCTGTATTCTTCTATTCATCTTCCTCCAACTCCCCTCTGTAGTATCAAATAATAGTTAAGCCTTAATTCTCAGGGTAAAATTTAAGAAAATTTTCTATCCAAAGCCCAAGACACATGCAATTACTTTTCCAAGTAACTTCTGTAGCACACTGCTTTTGTCTTCCTTCCCTTTGTATTCACACCTGCGTTACGAAGTCCTAGTCTACATAAAATGAATTTTTTGAAGCAGAAATCTCATCCCTTTATACATCTCAGAGATAACAACCTTACAATATATTACTTGCATTTACAAACCTTTACCTTTTGTTTACTGGTCATTGTGTAGGAGTTACCGGAGTTCTAAGAGTTACTGGAGTTTTCCTAGTAGGTTTAAGCTATTTCTTCATATTTGCAATTAATCATAAGGAGAAGAGAAGGGCTTTCATATTACTGGAGCATGTAGGTATATATGAAATAAAAGTAAAACACAGGCCCATGGAGAAGAGTTTTTATCGATTTTGTCAGTTTGCGTTTGGCATTAAAAAATGACACAACTCAATTACTATGACATAGTTTTATTTAGCTTTTTCCCTATGAATCTACTACCATATTTTTACTACCTTTATAAGCCTGCAAGCTCATCAATATTTAATAATACTAATGCTTTCCTTCTTCTCACCAAAAAACCCAAATAAAAGCTACACATGTAATTTCTTAAATTACATCCTGCTGTAGTACTGTCTTCAAATAAGTGACAAGGCATAATGTCATCGTCAGATGTCCATGCTGTTAAACAGCCACTGCAGTTCAGTAACCAGTGCTGGAGAGAGAATGCTATTTTTTGATTAAACACTGAATATGACACACCAAGGATTTGTTTGTTCTATGCCGTTTTCCTGCAGTATTGTGTGTATTCAACACGACGCGTACCTTCTTTGTGTAGAACTTGTTCAGCTGTGTCTCCTGACCGTTCCTCCGCCAGAGGCACAGCACTTTTGTTTTGGGACAGTAAGTCATGTTGATGAGTTTCTCATACCACCAACGTTCATACACAGTTCCAATGTTGCTTCTCAGCACAATGCAATCATCACATACCTGGGGGTGCAAAATACTACATAAGATTTCCAATATCATTTATCGAATGCTACTAACTGCATTAATATTATTCTTCGCTCTACCTCCATGAAAAATATGTCTCCTGTTGTGTCTGTCCCAGCATGTACTACAAAAGTCTGCTTCTTGATGTGACGGCTGCCACTGGGTCTTACAGGGAGCTCCCTTCCATTCTAGAAAAAAAAAAAAAAAAAAGGAATCATTAATGAACTTTGAAACCAATTTCTCCTGATCTATTGCAAAAAAGTCCATTAGGTGACACTAGCAGCATTTGCAACAAATGAAAGAAAAAAAAATTATTTTTAACACAGCTGATTGGAGGCAATTTTAGACAAAGCCTTAAGCAAGATACTCTAGTAAGTTTAGTTTCAACATGTGTGACAAGTTTAGTTTCAACAAGCATGACTAGGAGAGTTATCACAGCGTACAACATTCACGCTGGTACCATACTTGGTATGGGACAGCGAGGTGTCTGGGTTCTGACAGCACTGCAGTAAAAAACCGGTCTGCTTTTTCCCAATTAACTGTAAGATAATTTTGTGTCTTTTCTGTGCATAAAACTAAGTTCCAAATGTAAAAATGCTTTGAAAAATTAACTTTCAAAGGGCCTAACTTGCATCCACCCTGGTGATGGCTGTGTTAAAAGCTGGCTAGTTTTATTAACTTAAGTGTTAGCCTATGTTCTTAGAGAGCATTATAGGATGTAAGGTTTATATTCTGCTTGGCAGCTGATAGTGGAACCAGTTTTGTACAGAAACTTGCTACGAGTCTTACAATGACCTGGAAACTGATGAAATACTAAACACTTGTTACAGTCGTAGTAAGAATAAAGGTTCCTACCCACAAAGGTGATATTAAAAAAACAGTAGGGTTGCAGACAACTGTGGTACTGAAGTGTCTTGTTTATACATATTTACATTGCACTTCTAATTGATAACTGCATAACATTACAGTATTATGAACAGTGTCATACAATCACAGGCTTTATTCTATACATGTGAAGGCAGTATTTAATAATTCAATTTAATTATTTTTAAATTAGTGTTGCAGGGCATTTATAGAAGAATTTTACAGAGAAGTATTTTTCTCCACTGTAGCTCCCACGGATACATCACTCATCACTGTTCTACTTACCAGATTGGCAAGTTTGTCTAGAATATCATTTATTTGCTGGCTGTGCACCAATCCAATATGTGATTTTCCCATTAGACGACGCACCTTTTTCCTGATATCATTCTTATTCACCTAGAAGGCAGATATAAAGACTGTTACGCTTCTCTATTCACAGGCAGCAACTCCTATCTCCCAACATCGACATTATCTTGGTTTCCATTGCTCAGACAGCAAAACAACTGATCTCCAGCTCAGTCATGCTGGGGCCTTTTCAGCCCAGCACCAGCAGTACAAGCAGAAGTCGCAGGTACACCACTTCTCCCAGCTACTGGGCAAGTGATACTGTGCACAACAGATTTCCTGCCTGCTCTTGCACAAGAGCAGCAATTCCACTACCCTCCACTTCCAACTACTGACATCAAAAGCCTCAGTTCTCCATGTTGACACTTATGTGATGAGTCTCATCTGCCAGGATAGCTTCTCCACCTCTTCCTCTGCAAAGAGCTGATTTAGTCAGCTGTGGAGCCCTCAACACAAGAAATATTAACACAAAGGCATGGTATCTTTGAGAATTCTCACTCTTTCACAATCTGTTTCCTGGTGCTCCGGAAGGCAAGCTGCAGGGAAGATCAGAAGCAAAAACATTTCTGCCTCAGGTGCCATTTCAAAAGGCTACCATGAATGCCAGCCACTGATACTGAAGGCTTCAAGACAGAACGCTCACCCTTGAGCACTGACTTCAAGCTAGGCTGGATATTCTTTTTAATCCTACTGTGATTATGACCTTAATGCTATGGAGCATACAAACCAAACCTGCTTCCTTCCTTTGGCAAAAATTCTTTGCACTTAAAACAAAAGCGTTGTATTATTCAGTAATATTTTAGGTAAAAACTACCAGGCTCTGCTATCCCAAAACAAGAAAATAAATTAAAATACCAAGATGTTGGGTTTGAAGCATTATGTTTCCCTTGATAATTCCAGGGAATTCACCTCTCCAGTAACAGAAAGCCTTCCAACTTTGCAGTTTCTACTAGAAGCTGTCCTAAGATGAGATACCTTGGTACAGTCTTCAGTCTCTTAAAGCCTTCACTCTAACTGCTTGGAAAAAATCCCATATACAAATAATATATACCAAATTCTAGATCCACCGTCTTTTATCCCAAAACTGATAAGGGCCGGGGGGGAAGTAACTACAATGACAACAAAAAACCCAACACTCCACAACCCTTCTTTTGCCCAGTTCTTCATCCCATCCTCACTCCTGAGCATCTCTGCAGATGCACTGAAAGAAACAATATTTTTATCACAACTCTCAGATTCCCTGTATTCCCTTTTCTTCTATAATCGATAGGCCAGAGTGATATCATTTTCAAAGGTATAATATCCTGCTTGCCTCCTTATCCCTTTCCCCCAGGAAAGTGCTTTCTTGGGGATCTGATTATTTTCACATCAAAAGACACTCTTCCCCTCTGGGACTAACTCTATCAATATCTCTCATGAGACAGCCTTTTGAAACCAGTATTATTTGCTCTCCTCTTTTGCATCCTTTGATGAAAGCAGCTGCACTGGTTATTATTAATTCTACTTTAAGTGTTGCAGCAATGCAAGTCCTAATGGCCAAATCCCTCAGTCTTCTCCTGAAATAGACTAATTCCAAATATTCTCAAATCCCATCTTAAAACTTACCTTCACATTCCATTTATGTCTGAAAAAATCAATACCTTCATTCTCTCTCCCCGTTCCCCCGACTCCCTCCAACCCACAAAAAATTAGTGCTTCTTCCACGTGTTGGGTATCACACATTCTTCATCTATGGAATTATGTCTCACCTCCTCATTCAAACACTGAAAGTTATCAAACTAGCACCTGTGTACAGCTGTTCTCACTGTCAAGCTGTTTCACCGCACAGCACAGTGCATAAAACCATGCACCTAAGCTGGTTCTATACATGACAAAAAAATTTAAAGATTGATTTTCCAGTGACTTTGAAGAAGGATTTGGATTATCTGTGAAATTATTCAGACTAAAAGATATTGCCGGTAGCTACCTGCATCATTAAGGTGCATACAGACAGCCCACTGAATGAGATAAAAAGGGGTGCTTACTACTAACAGCAAATTTCATGTAAAGTTATTGATATGCATATTCACAATCTGCCCACGTTTGGAATTTTCAGTTGTGAGGAAATCATATTAGAAGATGCTCTCTACTTAATTTACAACCCGTAGTCTTAAAAATAAGAATGCCCTCTAAAGTTACAAGCAGAAACAGTAAATTTCTATTTTAAATGGCAATGTATATGCATGCCCATGGCATGGAACTGCGTAAACTCGGACAACATATCTCAAAGAATCTCCAGATACTGAAGCAATTTTTTAATTAAGATTAGGAGATATTTTATAACATTCTTTTATACTTCACTTTTCTGAGCTCTGTGAACAGAGATGTATGATTTCAAGAAAACCCCACAAAATATACTGCTTAAATCTGAGCAGTGATCTATTAAAAAGAAGTCACCTTTATCATAAGCATGTAAGCAATCATATTATGCAGCAGTGTAGCCAACAAGCGGTCCTCATCATCCTCCAAACGCTTTCGATCATGTTCTCCCAGGGAAAGATACCTGCAAGAAGAGCTAGATCTGAAGCAGACTCACAGGCATTCTTCATCCAATTCATTAAAGCACTGGCAGAGGACAGAGCATTATTTGTAAAGTGTATGGCAGATAAAACCTCCAAAAACACTAAGCCAAATGGGCATTTTCCAGTGAAACACTGTGATCACTAATTAAACATGTCCATTAATTATTAACTAGTTGAAGTAAATAAGATCTGCGCATGGGAAAGTTCACAGTGGTTTGCTGGGCTTATCCATTTCCCCTTTTCTGCAGTTGCAGCTCCCTGACAACTACCACCGCCAGAAGAGGAACACAGAACTCGGTGCAAGAGCTACCTGCCTTTAGAGCTTAAATGCAGCTCCAAGGCAGAAGTAACCTGATGAAGGAAGTACACAGACACTCTCTTCTTCCAGTAAGGTCGATAATTTGTGGGAAAAGAAACAGTTTTCACACTAGCACCCCACAAACTAGTTCTTATTTTGGCTACTGGATCCCATGTTACATGATAGCATGCATATAGGTGGTGGACAGAGCAGAGAATGATCAGATGTTAATGGAGCTGACAGAGAATAAAGAAAAAACAGCAAACAGGTAGTGAAGGCTGACATCTTAGAAGTAGTCTAGCTTTACACAACAACACAGGTGTTTCTAGAGAGCGGTTCCCTCATGGTTTTTTTGTTTGTTTAACTTCAAAGTGTAAAGCAAAAATACCTGTAAGTGATGTTGCATTTTGAGAAGGCTCAAAATGCAGTTTCTGAAGACATTTAATTCTTTCACTTCACATCAACACACTGATACCTTCCCTTATTCCAGAATACAGTCACCTTTCCACAGAAATCTCTTAACTACTGATCTATTCTATTCCATCTATTCATACTGTGATTATGCTTACAATACCCATTCCTCTGGAAACATCCCCTCTCCACAAGAGTTAAAACAATGTATGCTGCAACTGGAGACAGTATTTCGGTACCAGGAGATGCCGGCCAGCACAGAGGAACACTTTAGAACAGTCAGCTATAGCAACAAGGTTTACAAAGTGACAACAGCATGTTCAGCAGAATTAGTATTTTTTTTCTTTTTTACTATTTCAGCCCCAGGTGAAACAATGAGGAGGAAAGAGGTCTAGTAAAGAACTTTACCTGTCAATCATCTCCTGAGGTCCCTGGTCCATCCCCATTCCTTCTCTCTCTAGCATCACAGCATCCAAAAAAGCGTCCTCCCAGAACTGCATCTGGTCCCACAAAGTTGAACGCTCTTTGCCTATGCAATGTATACAAAATTAGAGCATTTATTCTATTTACTCCAGCCAAACGCTTTGATTAATCCCTGTTCCTTCCCACTCCTTGAAAATACCATAAGCCAACACACAATTATCCATATTATTAAAGAAAAAAAAATAAACTGTTACTTTAAAACCACAAGCAATATCACAACTGAGCAAAAGTGTAAAAGAGAAGACAAGACATATCTCACACTAATTCACAGCATAATCTTTTTAAACCCTTACACAAAAGTACCTCTGATCTCTATTCTTTAAGGAGTATATCTTCTTCCACAGACTCTTAACACTGCCCGAAAGAGACAGGAATATCTCACACAAACACAGATCATGGCAAACACACAGAGAAGTGGAAAGATAAGATTATTACTCATAGAGAAGGTTTCCATTGCAGCATCCTCTAACTGGTCCCAGACAGATCCTTTATCCCTACCTGCACCATTCCCAGCAGGTAGAAACGATAAATGGAAAGGATGAAAAACACAGGAAGAGAGAGCTCTTGATTAACAGCAAGTCCAGATGAAATACATTTCAAAAAAGCCAATATACTCCTAATTCAAGGATACACTCAAAGGCCATTAGTATTCTGAGTTTAGTAGCACCTTGTTCAATGACTTAAGCTGAAGGATCTTTGTTTCAACATCAGTGATACATTTTAGCCTTCCATGCATAGCTAAGTAAGTTCCTTCTCCCCCTTTTCCAACAGTTTAAAGAACTCATATTCAAGAACATCAAGAGACTTGGACAAACTACATTTTATGTAAACTACACCACTCACACCCAATTCCTCTTACTCTTATTTAACCCTCCCAGCAAATCTTTGGCTTTAGTCTGAATGGCCTGATGCACCCTCCCATTCCACCAGTATGGACAACAGTAAGTGGTTAAAATAGTCTCTGGGAATGTAAAAATTCCCAGAGATGTCTGGCTGTCCCAGAGATGACTCCGCCTGAACTTCAGTCTAAAAGATCCCCTCCCCACAAAAAAAATAGTTTACCTAAAAGTCCTTCATAGAGATAGACACGTTGGTTCCCATCCTCCGGACCTCTCCCTGGAGTACTGCCTTTGCTGTCCTTCACACTCTGCTTCAGGTTGTGAGACTTTGCCTGAAAATAATACCAGAGGTGTCAGACAATTTACTTCTGCGCCCTGCGGGGCTACTTCTTGTAGTCCACTGTTGTGCTTAACAGATGCAGACTGCAAGCTATACTTCATAGATGCTTCTCCCACAACCGCTCACAAAACAAATAAATTACTCTGTTCAAAGAGCAAGGTAATACGCTTAGAAGCCCAGGGTCAGACAAAGGAAAAACTAAGAGAGGCAGACAGAGAAATCAAATTACAGAGGAAGCAAAATGCTTCTCTGAAGGAAAACAGGCAAAATAAAAAATGCAAATCCCAGACTAAGGGAAGGCACATTTAAACCTCTTCTGTCATCCTCCACGCTTCATGCTGATGCAGTAAGTTTGCCCAAATTCTAACAGTAAATCTTTCCCACTGTTTAGGAAATCGCTGAATAACACTGTCATTGTACAGACTGTGAGGCACAGAGGAAGAAATACGCAGCCTTCTCAGGACTACACAGAAAATGAATCCTCACAAGCAAGGTAAGATTACCTGAGCTCTATCTCACATTCAGACTTTACAGGTTTGTCTTTCATTTACCATTCATAAACGTATGCCATTACACAAATGATTATGTATCATCTGCTCTGAAGAACTGTGTGCTGGGACTACCAGCCAGCAGGAACTGTTATAATAAAGCTGGCCCATCTATTTCTCTACCACCAGGTAAACTACGGTACAATACTTGACATTCATCATACACCATATACACCCATCATCTTTGTTCTAGATCTGTGGCAAGAGTTCTTAGAATTCCATTTAGTTTCATTAATCGAGTAGAAAAACACAAAACCCTAAGTTTTTAAAAAATAGTCTAACTCTCTAGTAACTGAGAAGACACTCTCTGGCAGCTAAATGGTTACATCATTTTCATGCTTGCAGAAGAAATCTGCAATGGAGCACAATAATTCTGTTTGTTGCTTAAAATTAGAAGTCCTATAAAGGCTTTTACAATCTTACCAGAATTATAAAATAATGAACACAGTGAGACCAATCTTAAGGCATTGCAAGTTGTTTTCATACTTGGCTGACAGCTTGATTCAGCCAAATTGAGTACACAATTATTTTCTTGGTAAGATGTATATTAGAGCTACACCCAATAATCAAGGACTTTAAAAACCAAAATGAACAAGAAGTGCTTGCAGATCATTTGAATTTTACTGCATACAGATCTCTCAACTAGGAAAACATATTTAAAAGTTATCATTACATTTCAAATAGGATTAAAGTAATGTTTTAAAGAAACAGAACAGCTGCTAAACCTTCAGTGGGTCATCCCTTTCCTGTATCAAACGCTGCTCCTAAGAGAGAGTCTGTTCCTCTTAGGTAAGGGTGAACAATGCCCATCGATGTTGTTTTGCCTCTGAGGGGCAATTAGATGTCCATTTGGTTGGAAGAAACAATGAATGAGAGGGAATTAAACATTGACAGAGCCCCTAACGTGGTGTGAGATGTAAATCTACTGTTCTTAAAGAACCATGTATTACACAGGAAATGAAGAAAGGTACATGGATCCATACAAAATTACAATATTAAAATATTGAAGAAGTAAGTCACTGCTGCATAACGCTTAGAACAGAATCAGAGATCCTCTTCCATACATGCACACACATTGAAATGATTACTGTACAAGATTTAGTTTTTAAAAAAGAAAAGAAAAATAAAAAAGGGAAGTCTGCAACACCCTTACAAAGATAGAGCTAGTAGCAGAGTTTGTCTCAATTTCACTGTCTGACACAGTGCCTCTGGATCCTGTCAGATTGCCACCATTCTCCACACTCGGGCCATCACCAGCGTTGCTACTCAAGTCACTGTCTGCTCCTAATGTCTCTCCCGAACTGTTACTAACCTGTGGAGAAAAACAAAGCAGTTACCTTCAATAGAAAAAGACACTGTGGAGCGAAAAGTTGTAAAATGTTTCTTCTTAAGGCACAAAACAAGCAGCAGTACAACTAAAGGCCACATTTGCCTTTTCCCCTTCAGTAACATTATCTTTTCATCAAATCCTACTCTGCAGAAAAAGATGAAGAGAGACTCAGAAAGCCCTTCAGCAAAATGACAGGACTGTTTAGGTTGGAAGGGATCTGTTCAGATCATCTATACACGAGCCCCCTGCTCAAGCAGGGTCAGCCAGAGTACGTTGCTGAGGACCACGTCGAGTAAAGTGGAAGGATCACCTTCCTCGACCTGCTGACAATGCTCTCCTAATACAGCCCAGAACAGCGCTGGCCTCTTCTGCCACAAGGGTTCACTGCTGGCTCACGGCCACCTTGCTGCCCAGCAGGATCCCAAGGTCCTTCCCAGCAAAGCTGCTTTCCAGCCGGTCAGCCCCCAGTGTGTACTGATGGCTGGGGTTATTCCTCCCCAGATGCAGGACTTGGCATTTTCCCCTTGCTGAACTTCATAGATTCCTCCCGGTCCTCCAGCCTGCTGAGGCCCCTCTGAACGTTGGCACCACCACCTAGTGTGTCGGTCACTCCTCCCAGCTTTGTATGACCTGTGAACTTGCTCTGTACCATCACCCAGGTCATCAGTGAAGATGCTGAACAGCGCTGGCCCCAGTATTGAGCCTGGGGCCTCACTAGTGACTTATCCCCAGCTGGACTTTGGGCCACTGATCGCAAGCCTCTGGGCCCAGTCGTTGAGCCAGTTTTCAGTCCACCTCCCTGTCCGCTTACCTAAGCCATACTCTGTCAGCTCATCTATGTTACAGAAGACAGTGTCAAAAGCTTTACAGAAGTTGAGGTAAACAACAACTGCTGCTCTCCCCTCACCCACCAAGCTCATCATCTCATGGTAGAAGGCTATCAGGTTGGTTAAGCAAGCCTGCTCTTTGTACATCTATGGTGACCAGTCCCAACCACCTTCTTGTACTTCATGTGTTTGGAAACATTTTCCAGGAAGACTTTTTCTATCACCTTTCCCAAGGACTGAGGTGAAGCTGGCTGCCCAGATGTTTCTTGTTGTCCTCCATGAAAATAAGAGTGGTATTTGCTGTCTTCCTGTCTTCAGGAATCTCTTCTAATCACCATGACTGCTCAGAGACAATCGAGAGCGGCCTCGCAATGGCATCAGCCAGCTCTCTCGGTGCTTGTGGCTGCAGCACTTCAGGAACCATGGATTTACGTATATCCAGTTTGTTGAAGCACTCCCTAGCCTGGTCATCCTCCACCAAGGGTAAGTCTTTCTCATTGCAGACTCTTCCTCCGGTCTCAGGGGGCTGGGATTCCTGAAGGCTAGTTTTACTGGTAAAGACTGAGGCAAAGAATGCCCCAAGTACCTCAGTCTTTTCCATCTCTCACCAGCTCCCCTGCCCCATTCAGCAGCAGGCCCACGTCTTCCCCAGTCCCTTCTCTTGCTGCTTATGTACTTGTAGAATCCTTTCCCGTTTCCATTCGCATCCCGTGCCAGATTCAGCTCCAGGTCCACATTGGCTTTCCTAACCCTATCCCTGCAGGATGAGACAGCAAATGTATACTTCTCCTGGGTCACCTGCCCCTGCCTTCCACCTCTTGTATACTTCCTTTTTATGTCTGATTTCAGTTAGGAGCTCTTTGGTCATCCATGCAGGCCTCCTGCTGCCTTTGCTTGGTTACCTACTTGTCAGGATGGACCTTTCTTGAGCTTGGAGAAGGACACACTTGAACATCAACTAGCTCTCCTAGACCCCTCTTTCTGTCTGGGGCAGTATCTCACAGAATACAATTTCTGTCTCCATTAGAGAAAGACAGTCAGACTATTATTCTTTTTACAGGCTGGGAAAAGATCATGGAAAGCCAGATATTCACAGGTATGCAGCAGTTTAGAGAGAAGAAAAACTAACAACAGCAAAAAGGAAAGTTCCTTGGGTTTTATCCCTGCAACATGACGTGTCAGGTAACATGTGGTAGGGAGAAGACTCACTTTTTACTCAGTGCATTCCTGTTACCTTTTTCCTCTAGGCCCTATAGTTGATTGGAAAGCAAGCAGATATATTTTGATACGATTCAAGTGCTTTAAGGTAATACATCAGAAAGTTTGTTCTTGCTTTTAATGCATCAAACAATCTGCCTGTTTTGCTCTCAGGTCACTTTTTTAAACTTCTGTTCTTTATAGATGGTTTATACACAACTAAGGCATATTTATAAAATTACTGCAATCCACCAGTTCCATAAATACACCAATATGTAGGAATATGTAACAGCAACGAGCACCATATATGAAGTATGCAATCTGCTAATGAAGCGCTGTGTATGTTCCATCCGGCACACATGCTCGCCACCCACTCAAAGGCTCTGGAGAGAGTACTCAGACATACATTATGCATGCATGACAGTATGCAGCTATATCACACAAAATGCAGGCATGAAATGCCCTCCCCAACTTCAGCAAGCAGTGAATCACACCGAGACTGCACTTCGGGCATATCCTACCACTGTGCTAACTTCAGAATCCTGGCTTGTACTTCGGACCATAACTGCTGGTCCTCCAGTGGGAACAGAGTCGAAATCACTCTTCTGCAATCAAAACATGAAAAGGACAGGAAGAAAAGTCACATTAGTTTTTATCATAGGGAGAGAACATCACTTCCCATTCCTTTGGGGTCTTGAATGACATGCCTTACACCTTCTCTGTTTATTTACACGGCCAAATAGAAACTACTGCCTGCATGTCAGAAAGATCACGGGGTCTTACAATTGACAAGTTCACAACATTCAGTCCCCTACAGAAAGGGGGGAAGAAATTTTACTGAATGAGCCTTTCAAGAATGCTCAAACCCTAGAAGTCTTCCCACAATTAAGTAGTGAATAGAAGAATCCTCTCTCTTACCACATAAATAAAGCAAGCATAGAAGCCACTGACCTGAGAACCTGAGGCCAAACTGAGGCCACTGTCTGCACTGATTTGGGATTTCTTCTCATCTGTTTCTCCCAAATCGAACTGTTTCACACCTTCTGGCCCTGAACAAAGGAAGAAGTAAACCATTACTGTACCAAGAACAAACAGTATGGCAGAAAGCAGATGACAGACTTGAAAGCAGGAACAGTACCAAGAAAACAAATTTGCTTTCTCATTCCTTTGATATTTTTTTTTATTATTCCTTGGTACTGTAAACACCAAGGCTAGCAGGACACATCTGCCATTCTTCAAACATTAGTGTGAATTTCAAATACTCCAAAGGCATAGTCCAGGAGTGACTATCACTAAACAGTACCTTTGTCAGCCATTCAAGAGAAAAAGGAGGACGCACAACAGTCAAGTAGCTTCCAGTTACAATAACACATGCAGAGCAGTTGCCATTCAACTCTAGGAAGCCACTTCCTTTATTCTTGGTAAAATAAAGGACACCTACTTAAAAGTCAGAATCCATTTTTGAACTGCTAATTTGCTCAAAGTCTTGGACTGAGTTTGTTAGGTTGCCCGCAGCAACTATCTAGGCAGAAATCAGGCAACACATGACAAGAACATAAACAACAACTGGTGTTACACCAGTAAGAATTTCAAGGAGGAAGCTTGTATGATGCTGTACTTCACAACATTCCCCAATTACATGAGCAAATGGCTCTCCAGAGTTGGCAATCACATAGGTCATTAGTGAAAGAGGGAATCAGCAAGCTTTAAGTCATGCATTCATTAACTCGCCGACCCAAAAACAAATCAGGGGAAAAAAAGGATAAAGAACTTTATGTTCTATTTCCCATGCAGCTCTAGAATCATATCATCTACTGTCCTCTGATGGGATGGTAGAAGGAAAAGAGAATGATGGAGAGGTAGAGCCTGAAAAGAAATTTGGATAAGCACTGAACAAAGTAAATAACGAGGCAAGAAAAGAATGTCTTATAGACTGTACACACAAAGTCACTACTCTCAGAAAGGGCAAGAGACTGAATGCAACACTTCTGCCATATCCATATCTGCCAACTATTCAGTAACAGGAAGACATGATCAGCAGCTCGAATATTTGTATTCTATACCCATGACTACACCCAGTATCTCTAAGCAAACAATGCCACTATCTCTTATAACCACTGATCACAACCACCTGGGAATTATGAACATGTTTGTATTATATGTAATATTAGAGAGGGTAAGACAGCGAAAAAGGAAGAAGAAGGGAAGGGAGGAGAGAGAGAGAGAGAGAAGGATAATATACAAAGATTTGTGGGAGTGAGTTTGAGATGGTATGTAAACTCATGAATAGCAAAGCCGTAAGTGGGCTGTGCAGACCATACTAGCTTACTACTCAATCACCAATTCTCCATGTGAGACGTTTTACAGAAAGCATTCTTCATTTGTTATAATATTCTGCCTCTAAATCCATATGCCTTAGTCACTGTAAATCAAATCATCAAAGACTCTAACAAAGTATAAACAAAGTTTATAACAAAGAAAAAAAACCCTAAAAATATCCTTAGTAAGAATTTAGAATCTTATTTTCCACTGAAATACACAGTGCTCGCTTCTAGAGGTCTAATTCCACTCATTCCAACTGCCACCATTTCTAGTTTTGAATAACAACGCAGCAAAAAGTTTTGTATCTCATTACTACAGCAAGAACACTAAACTTCAGCTGTGTGTTTTAAGCAATTTGAGAGTTCCCTGTCCCAACACATAATCCAGACATATTTCTGGCAATTCCACTTTTAAAGCAAGTGAAACTGACTGAAGCATTTCAGGCATTTGACAGCTGCAGGCAATAGCGGTACCTGAGTTTAAGGAGCACAGTAACCACAATCACATTGTTGTCACTATCAATTTAGAGGCCCTTACAAACCTCTCCTTCTCTTCTTAATGGGGTTGTATGTCCGATACACATAAAGCACTAAAACCTGAGTTTATGCCTCCCAATGTAGGCCCCTACCTGAACGGCCCAGTTTGGGACAGTAGGTGTGTGTACGTGCACTCCCACCTCAGCAGAAGGCAATTCAGACCTTAAATGCAGGTGCCCCATTTGCCCCATTCTCTCTGAACTAACTCCAAATGCTCACTTGTACTTAACTGAAGTATTTAACTGAGGAGCCTAAAACTAATAATAATACTAACAGCAAATCCAGGCCTAGTCAGAACGTCAGGAATTTTCACCTATTCATCTTAGCTATTAATCCTCCCCAGTCTTCAGTCTGTAAAAGTGGCACCAGCTCTGCAAAGTAGAAACTACACTTAACGGTTAGGAAGCACCTACCACATCATGGTTATTATAGACTAGTTACTGTCCTTATGGCGTACGTCCCTATTTACAACAGTGACAGCCAAAAGAGCAAAACCTGGTACTACACCTGCAGATAATA
This sequence comes from Ibycter americanus, assembly GCA_035590275.1. Classification (NCBI taxonomy): domain Eukaryota; kingdom Metazoa; phylum Chordata; class Aves; order Falconiformes; family Falconidae; genus Ibycter; species Ibycter americanus. Next base: position 70,745,892 of record JAVJGI010000063.1, read on the forward strand.
TGTATTTCATATTTTATTCAATATCATATTTCAACAGGTGTTAAGATTTAGACTACTATTTAGACTTTGCAAACAGCCTCAGACTATTTCACTCCTTTAACATGGGATACAAAAAACCAAAATCAGGTTAATTCCTTATTATGCGGCTATTCTCAAACAGCCATCACTAAATACAATTCTTCACATACACCTTCTCTCTCCCCCTCAAAGGTATTTCTTGTTGCAGACTGACTGTGGTCATAAACTGTTCATGGCTGATGCCAGGTAATACAATTTGCCATCCCATGGCTCGAAAGCACAGAGAATTCTTCATTCCAGTAACATTCAATCAATCAATCAATCAATAGATTCATGTCAAAGACTTGTTAAGCAAAAGTGGTCTTTAACTTTTAAGAAAGGAGATGGAATATCTTAAAATCCTTCCATATATATCTGATATGGTGAGGATGCAGAATATCTGCTTCCCCTTCTTTGAAGAAGGCAACATTCAGGGGAGGAAAAAAAGAAAGAAAAAAAAAAAAAGGAAGAGACATTTGAACACAATTTCCCCAGGGCAAACTGATCTGTTTGGTCTCCTCTATAATGCAGGCTTTTGTGGGTATAAAAACTGTGTGCCATAGATGCAAGCTCACCCTGCACCTGGGGAGTTGGCAGTTATGGGGAGGCTGGAGGAGTCAGTTTCTATGTTTTTTAATTTCCTTACTCGTTTTTTCCAAAGATTTTTGCTTTTTCACTTCCTGGTGCTTGTTCCACAATTCTACTCAAGATGCAGTGAAAGCAGGAGAGAAAGAGAAAGAGTCAGCGGCTGGTCAGACAGGTGAAAATGGGGACAAAAATCTGAAACAAAAACCCACCCCTTCAGCTCAAAAAAAACCCCAAAAACAAAACAAAACAAAAAACAAAAAAAGGCAGAAATTTACAACAACTACTGAGTGAAGGGTCAATTAACGCCATTTTGCAAGAAATCAATGTCAGGAATTGAGCGCTGCATCATCTCTCATTTACAGAATTCAAATGTTGGAGATGACTTCATACCATGAACCAATTAAGGAAAAACAGCTATTATGAACACATATAATGCAATTAATCACCTTTCCTGAGAAAGGCCTTTAAGACTGTCACGTATTTATTCCTCCAAAACGTAAGCACCGCAGAAGCTCTAATCAACAGAAACATTTTAATGTCTCTAGTTTAAGTCATCGAAAGGAAAAGGCACAAAAACAGCAGCAGCAATTCCAAGAAAATTTAAACAGTAGGTTAACACAATATTTCACCAATATTGTATCTTTAAAAATATCACAAAATTTACAAGTAAAACAAGTTATTTTTGACCTGACAGCATTCTCAATAAATGCTTGGCTCTGCCTATCAACCAGTCCTACATGCAAAAAGCTGAACTCTGCATCCACTTGCTCCTACCAGGGTATAAAGAATGGAAAATAGGGAAGAACAAAAACAAGCAAGGTATCAGTCATGTTTAATGCCAATTTCCAAAATTCAGTTAGGTGACAGCACTCCAGTCAAGGCAAGGAATGCCGTAAGAGGATACAACGCAGAGAAAAGGAAAAAAAGTCTGATGTTTGCATGCACCCTTTTCATTTGAAGCTTAGCCCTGAGAAGAAATAGTGATGAGGCACTTGCGCTTTTCTATCACTCACATTCCTCAACCCTCTGAAATGCAGTCATCTTTTCTGCTCAGAAACATCAGATCATTCCAGGTGCCGGCTTGCTGGCCAAAGGAGACACTACAAGCTGACATGCTGAACTGACCTCTCTCACTAGCACAGTTAAAGATGGGAATGCTACAGAGGAAGATGCTCTCAGAAAAGCAGGAAAGGGAAGGGAAAAGTACAATGTTCTATTGCTCTTCAAGGAAACTGGCCAGGCAACTAAAAAGTCACTAGAAGTGTGTCAGAAATGCATCCCACCCCACAAATGGCAGAAATCAGGGCTAGAAAGGCTCTAAAAAAGTTCTATTTCACAAAATGTCTCTTGAAAAACAGAAAAATTAAAAAAGGATAGTATTATGATTGTGTAGGAAGGCTCCAAAGTATTATCGTTAAATGTTTTAGGAGCAAGGCAAATGTAGCAAGGGAAAAAAAGCTAGAAAGACAGCTGCTAGCCAACTGATTTCTATATCTGCTTCACGATTGATGGATGTTCCTTCAACTTTCATAAGTACACAGATGGGTAGGATAAAATTGCTTATGGATCCAAACAGCATCCTATAGGCTTATCTAGCTGAGCACACACTGACACAGATAACAATCTCTTTAAGATGTACTGAATTTATTTGTTAAAGGGCTTTGAAAACATCTGGTCTCTTTCAGCGCCCAGTCTATATGGCTTTACTTTAAAAACCACCAGGCTGAATGCTACAATACCTGCCATTAGATTACTTTTAGCTGACTTGCCTGTTAATTCTGGATAGAGTATATCCTAGCGCATTAAAAACAGTCTAGATTTTACTCTCAACTACTTTGTCAAAGAAGAAAAGGAAAACCTCAGATAAACTCAAGGGGCATAAAATAGTATGCCTATGGCTTTATTACATGAGCCTGAAACAAACAGGAGAGAGCAGGTCCAGAAAGGATCCGATGCAAAGCAGGTAGCACAATCTTTTCTGTTTCAAAAAACTGTCAAAATAAAGTGATCCATCAGCATTAAGCAATTATGTAAGAATTAGTAATGGAAACTTCAGTAAGTACTGACATTTCATTGACAGTTACTGCAAGTATGCAATAAACTAAACTAATCACTAACGTAAAGACGGAAACTATTAACTATCAATTTTAAAGCCACCAGTGTCCTAACAGAAAGGCCAACACTACAGGTGATGACCATGGACCCTGGAAGACAAGAACCCCAGAAGTAAGCAAATAATTAGTGACCTTTTAGGAAATGAAATATCAGAAGCACCATCTTCACAACGGATTTCCTATCTAAACAATTAGGTATTAAAGCACAGCGAAGATCAATTCCTCGACTGATAAAAATCCACCACTCTTCACCTCAGAAATAAGAATTTTGAACACCAACAGCCCTCCTGTTACAAGGGAGCATCCTACATACTTCAGGAGGTACACAACCATAAACTTTCTGAAAAATGAACAAGAAAAGGTGGTCAAGCAGGAACATAACCGCCCTGAATTTCGGAAACCTGTGAACCTCCTGGCTGTTGCTCCTGTAGCACAAGAAAAATGCACACAACATTCAGCTACCATACCTCTAGATCTCAGAGATGCAGTTCAATCACCACACTAACATATGCTTCATGTACGGCTACTGCAAACAGCACCGTACGTGATTCTAGTCCATCATGCTGATGACTGACTTTTCATTCTAGTATTTCCTCTTGTAACTAGGTCAAAAGGTTAGCAGCCCAATTTGTATTTTATCCATACAATACCGACAGATTCACTGAGAGTTTTATTTACGTATCTGCGACCCAAGGCTGTAAGAACCTTCCAGACTTCACAGAATCAAGGACCTGCTGGGTTTCAAAGGGACCTCTGGACATTATCTAGTCAAAGCTCCCTGCTCAGAGCAGGGCCAACTAGAGCAGGCTGCCACAGACCACGTCCAGTCAGGCGTTCACTGTCTTCACAAATGGAGAATCCACAACACTTCCCAGCAACCTGTTCTAGTGTTGGATCACCTTCACATGAAATTTTTTTTCTTATGTTTAAATGGAATTACTTACAAATACTTTGTTATTTCAGCAACACGTAAATGTTTACCTCCTTCCCTTACGAAGTTACTTTGAATGAGAAAGGCTGCATTTCACTACAGAAGGAATTTCAGCCTAGCCATGACTAACTCTGGTCCCATATATCAAGTATTGTCTTATACCGAAGCCTCCATAACAGAACATAAAGGAAGCATAACAGCCAAGTAACTTTAAATTATCTTCCACCAACACAAGAGAAATTCCCTTTATTTCGAGATCAAGAGTCAGATGAACATGGACACTACATTGGTTTTAGAGCAATTTTTTAAAGTCTGATTTGCACACTAGCTCATGGTACTTGGTGACAGACAAAACCAGTTAGAAAAAAAAGCTTCAGAAAAAGCACAAAAGTCTTTCAAACTCTGATCAGTTTTGGTGAAACCATATCCTTCTCGTAACTTAGTTCCATAGAAGAGAAGTGGAAATCATTAGAGCATCAGAACCACCAACAGGAATTTGTCTGTTGCCTGGCCTTGAAGACTGTGAATTGTTTAAGGCTAATATTCTGGCAACAGTAGTTAACATAACATATTAAGTATCACTTCTTTTGAAAAGCACTTCCATTGATGCTTAATAAATGTGGACTGTCTGATCTCCATGATTTCCATTTCCATGAGCCTTTCATTTCATCCGAGGGAAAGGAGCAGTCTCAGCAACCCAGCCAAAAGCTGTCTCTTCATTCTTCAAAAGAACGCTGTCCTAGCTTCTGTTTCATTCCTAGTTGTGTCAGAAGCACACTATCCTTCTTCCATTTTCTACAGAACAGAAATTAAGTACCCAGAGCAAACCAAACCACTGAACTGAAACGCTGGAAATCTGCATCTCCTTTAACTCTCTGACAGATTTTCAAACAGAGTGCAAGACTAGTTTCTGAGCAACTGCCTCTGTAGATTACCTCTTGAAACAAGAAATCAAATCAAGTCAGAGGGGTTCAGTATCAGTTCAGAAGGACTCAGCACCACTCAGCCTGCAGCTATGATGTGCGTTATAAGAATGAACATCTGCATTCCTGCCACGTAACTGCCCAATACACACATTCCCTTGCCTTATGCCACATGCTGCAGGCACAGCCTCACAGCAGCACGCTGCTCTCAGAAGAGTAATCTTTCATATGGTGATTCTATTAACAAGTTATTTTAAACAGCCTGTAAGAAGCAATGGCTAAAATTTAACATGGCATATTTTTGGAGTTGGCAAAGAATCTCTCTCATATGCTGATGGTATTTTCCTGTTGTTTACAATCCACAGCAGGTTGGATACAACCAAAACATTTTTTTCTTTTTTTTTTTTTCCCCCTCCCCAAAAAATCTCTAAAGCCCTTTTCAGGTAAAATAGTTTAAAGCCTACCTCTAACTTTTTCCCAGACATAGGGAAAGCTACACCAGCTAAGAAATTAGACTGGGAAAAATTTCCAGGGACCAGCCTAGCAGATGCTGTTTAGAAGGACACGCATTCCATTTGCTGTTGCATAGAAGGAAGATCCATCAGTCCTGCTCACTGAAACTGTAACACTACAACTGAAATAATTCTGGCAGTTTTTATTCTTAACAATCAGCAGATCCTGGGTCCCACTTCTATGAGGATGCAATCTAAATAATCCACAGGTAGCCAGCAATGACTAGAAAACTTTCGTTTCATGTAGTCCCTTCCACAGTTGCCCTTTCCAAGTCCTGCTGGCCCCGTTTCCCTTTTGCCGTTTCCTGTTGCTTGAAAACATCAATCACAAAGCAAACAACGTTGTCTAAAGTGTAATGAAATTCAGAAACAATTAAGGTTAGAAAACTTCTGGGAGAAAACTGCCCTGGATAGTTTATCCAAGAGTAGAGTGAAAACACGTATGATTGCTCGTTGTGATCCAAGGTGTAAATGAAGCATGTTACAGCAGCAATGTAGTGTGTTAAAATGGAGAGAATGCAAGTAGAACCTAAAGCCAAAACAGTCCCTCCTGCACTTCACATGCACCTCAATACACACCAATGGAAGCAATAAAATTTTCTTCCTTTAGACTCCTTGTGTCAAACTCCCTTGGCCCTTTGCCTGCAGGGCTCGGTGCCTTTGGCATTAGCTGAGGTACCGGCAGCTGCATCGCAGGTTTTGGCTCCACTCTTGGGGATGATGCAGGATCCTTGCCAACTGGAGTGACAGATCCATCCGTTGGACTTCGTTTTCTTTTTTCTGGTTCTTTAAAGAAAAAAACCAAAGTGTTGGGAAAAGAAAAAATAAAAACATAAAGAAAAAGGAAATGAGAGCAGGAAAAGGAAGATGAGACAGATGGTCTCACTAAGCCTGGCACTGAAACACTCAGTCCCACATTTGTTCCCACAGGTCACCGCAACTTGCAGACAGACTGATGCACTGGTGGAAACAGTAGAGGAGAAAGCCAGAGTGCTGGTTTTGGGATACTCGAATTATCTCCTTCCCGTATATTTGAAAACTAGAAATCTTCTCTGACACAGTAACTGTAGTATCTCCTCTGCTGAGCTGTGCAAAGTTAAACAACTCTGCCTGAGCTACCATAAATATCACTTCCAGAATACAAGCAAGCTCCTCTCACAGTGCAAAGATGACACTAAATGAAACTTCAGGTAGGAAAAACTCAAAAAACTATCAGCTAAAGCTCTTCCATCATTCTCCAAGACTTCCTATAATCATACATCCCCCAAGGCAGTTTGGATTATTTCTCTGTATCAAACTCCATGGTTTGAATTACACCAAAACTTCCAGAATAGAATAATAAAAATCAGGTTTTCCACAAAGAACATCCTGCAAACCTGCACAACCTGTTCCAATAGCTGATGAGGCTAATAGTCAAAATTTCATATCCTAATATCTAAATCTGTTGTACCACTAGACCTTGTGACACCTTCTGCAGTAGATTAAAGAGTCTGCTATCAGCAACACCTTTCCCTTTAGACAATAATTTAAAACAATCAACACCTAACATTCAACAGACTTAATACCTCCATTTTTCAGATCAAAAGTGTTTTCCCAGTTCCTTGCGGGCCTTTTCAGAAACCCCTCAATTTTTCAAGCACTGGAAGCACTACCTCAGCTGCGGGTTTTGTTAGTGACATATCTGGAGACAACAGAGCAGCTGCATTCCAAACCTGTATTCCCAGGTTTACACAGTGCCCCCTCCCCGGTTTTTACACACACAGTAAACAGTGGGATGTTCACACATAGCTGCCATTTTCAGAGACACTGCTTCCTAGGACACAGTTCCCAATCCTGCTATTATTGCCAGCTGTCCTTGTTCCTGAACACAAGTCCTTTGTTTGGCCATATAAATATAAATTAATCACAGCCATGCTTTCTTAAGATTCAGCTTCCTCTAGACAAATAACCCATACCTATCACGTCCTGTTCAAACAGTATGTATCATATGCAAACTGAAAATTTTTAGGATTACTAGATCAATACTATACGTTAAATAACATCAAGATAAGCACTAATTTCTATAAAACGTTTCTAGAAATATCAACTCTTTGAAAACAGGTAAAACATACTAAACAGCTAAAATTTGACTATAAAGCAAGGTGTCATGCAATAATAAGAGAAGTCCTTTAAAGATGTATGAAGGCTTTAAAAGCTTCTAACAAATTTTGTCTATTGTGACCACAATTAATTTACTGGGTAAACTCTACTTACCATCAAATTATGGTATCTGATTTTACATTAGCAAGCCCTGACTCTAAAGCCACTACATCAGTCACCCTATAATTTTGCTTAGTATCAGTGTCAGACTAAAAGGCTTGTAATTACCAAGAGGAGCCTATTCTCCACGTTCAGGACTGTTACACTAGCACAGCCTTCCTTACCCTCCTCAGCATTCTAACGAGTGGAAATGAACGCCTGTAACCCACAGGACAACTAAGCCAACTCATAAAATCCCTGATGCAAGCCACCCAGAACACCAACTGTAAAGTGTTTAGTAGATGTTACTCCTCTGTTACAATGAAATACATAGCTTTTCATGATTTGAGCAGCTCAGTCAGACACTAAGGAGAGAGAAAGCTTTGTGTCATCTTTTAGTCTTTTTCCTTACACATGCATTTTCTTATTTTGCATTAAGAATTAGATTTTAAGAAAAAGCTGAAAAATAAAGAGGTATTTTCAAACTTTCCTCTCCGAGAGTACTTAGTGATATAAGAATCACTGTGTAATGCAAGGTGGTTGGTGAGATGTGTGTCTTGTACGGTTCTGCATTAGAATTATCTCCCTCCCTGTTCAAGGTGGTCTGCTGTAACTTTCCAAGACTGTAGTGGAGACAGTGTTAGCTGACAGTTCCCACTCTCAGAATTTCCACTTTATCCGTAAAAGTCCCAAGTTTTATATCTTGTTGCACAGTTTCCATTTTCAATCAAATATCAGTATGGCCGTTATTCTGCTCTGGTCCAGTTACATGTGTGCAGGAAATGGTTTTAAGCTTTGGAAGGTCTCACAACAATGGTACAGTTCTCACCTATTCTGAAAGTGTCGTAAAATCCCTGAAATATCAGAAGCCACAAAACAGCTACCTTCACAATAAGGATCCTGTTTGGTTCATGAGCACTGTATTCTCATAAACACTTCTCTTACCTTTGTTGTAATAGTGCGTATGTGCTATCTCTAGCAGGCCAAAAACACTGGCCATGCCTCCCAGGCCAGCATTTGCGTAAGACTGCTCCAGGCTCAACACGGTGCACTTCAGCAGGTCCAGCATGCCTTTATAAACCTTGCGGCTGATCTCCTGCAACAGAAGTCCCATTAGTGTCACGATTTCAGAAGTGAAAAAGTAATTCAAGAACATACATTCCAAAACTGCCGTAACATCGGTTTTCAGTAGGCAGTTTAACAAAAATGTTCTACAAACTGAGCCTCAGCCGACACGAAGTATGAGGACCCTGCCGAGTTCAACACTGACCACGTCCTGAATGACATCCTGTCGAGCATCTTCTTCTGACTGGATTGTGCGATTCAGCTTGCTTAGTACAAAGACACGGAGCTGCTCACTCTCCAGCAGACGTCGGACTCTCTTCATGTTCAGCCAGCCAACACCTTGCCCATCAAGAACATTGTGTACCACCTCCTTCAGGAACTGCTGGTTCTCACTGGTGGATTGAAGAGGAAGCAGGCAAAAGTTAGCCCTCTGCTTCCCTTGGCTTGCATGGGAAGACACATATGGCCAGGACACACACAGAAATGCTTTTCCTATCAAAGCTAAGTTTACAAGAAAAGAAGTTCAAATCTAGCTATGCCTGCTGCTAGCGTAACTGCACACAGCCCAAGCTCTGTTCTATAGGTGTAGTATCAAATATTTTATTTTGTCCCTTATTTCCTATAATAACCCGTAACCAGATTTTCCTCTAGTCCCTCTAGCTACCACTCTACTCCTTGCCTTCACAGCACTCCTCAGAATCCACAGGAATCCTCTGTGCCACAACCTTCTCCCACAGCCACCTTGTCTGGCCTGTAGGTTTTCCCAAAAAGAGGAAGCACAGCACTACTATGAGCACTAGTGCAGCAGCCCTGCCACGCATACTGCTTCAGCTTGTTCTGCCACAGGGGAGGGAATGGTAAGAAGAAGGGAACTCCTGTGCAGCCTGCTGCATTCCCTGGTCTGAACTGCAGTTATTGTTCTTCCTTGTCTCCCTACTCCAGCAGCTCAAAGTAAATTTCACCCTACTCATGACCGCTACATAAGAAAGGGAGGAGAAAGCACAGGCACAGGTCAGGTAGTGTTTACCTGCACCTTCTCAAAGCTGAGAAAGGAGTTTCATGTGAATTAATGGAATCAAACTGCTTCATATGACTCAGCTGATCCCCTGCATGGCGCATTACAACTCCCCTGGCTAGACTACCTTGTTCAGAACAGACTCAGTTACGAAGAATAAATATTGAGTTAAAGTAGGGAACTAGAATTTTTTTGACCTCAGACAGAAAGAGGATACATTTCAGAGCACAGAAAAATACGTATGTGCACAACTAACTGTAAGACCATCCATACCAAATCTTCTTGGACAATAATACATGCAGGCTTAGGGCCATAGAAGAGTATTATTTAGTTTTCAACAGCTAGACTTCTGAGGAAACACTGGCCAAGTACGGGGCCACTCTAACCACACTTTATACTCAAAAAGCAATCAAAAATATTACCTGGAATTGCTGGTTCGTCCCTGAGGTGATGGAGATTCTCTCTTCACCGTTGGGCTGTGCTTAATGACTGAAGACTTTTGATCCACAAGGGCTCGTCTGTTTCCTAAATGGGAGAGGAAACAGGATGAAAGGAAGGGGTGGGAAGAAAACAATCTGATCCCAGGACAGTAACAAGCAACGCTAAGGCTAGCTAACACACCTATTCAGATTACAGGTAACAGACTTCAAACAAAATGGAAACTCCAAAAAAGCAGCAGCGTATATCATATTCTAGCATCACACATCGGCAGAAAACAGTAATGGGAGTAATGCAGAGAGAAAAAGAGAAGATGGTAATGAGAGCAGGAGGTGAAAGGCAGGAAAAGTTCGGCTGCTCTGCATGCAGTTCCACAACAAGAACCATCTTCAAATTAGTCACTATATGTAAAAGCATAATGCATTGGGGGTGACTAGTATAGATCATGTGGTACTGGTTACCCAGTGAGAAAGGTAGCCCAAAGTCAGGCATAGGGAATGCTGGAAATTGTTATATCATGCACAGCTCATGCTGTAGGGAACCCACCTTCATTGCTTACTGGGCCAGCTTCAGTAATAATCTCCATTATAGTATTTAACCCAAATACTGGGACACAAAATATACAATTAGTAGTGTACTACAATATCTACACTCCCCACCATCAGCATCAAAAGAATCCAACTACCAGCTTCTTCCCAGCCCTCCCTCAAAACAAAACCCAAATGACACTAGAGCAGGAAGGATGCTCAGAAGCCCAAGACAAAAAGGGCCATCGTAATTAATCTTAGAGATAGTGCTTGACTTGAAATTTGGCATCGTGGAACCAATGTATCGCATCTTCAAGGACATTATTGCACACACTGTATTTCAAGGGCACTATCAAAAACATCTGCATCACTGAGGAAAAAATATCAATGGATGTGCATGAAATAAAAATTAAAAAGGAAGATGGAAAGTGGTCAAACAGCAGCAATGAGATGGAGTCCCAGCATCATTTCCCATTACGGTTAGAAACACAAGGTACCACACACACTTGGTAAGAACAAGTTAATGCAGTGATTTTATACCTGTACAACAGAGACAAAAACATTTAAAAAACAGTGAAGTGCCCAGTGGGAATCCCAGTGAGCCAGCATGCACACGTAAATGAACATGAATACACACACACACTTGCACATGCATAAAAGAGACTGAGCTACTCCATGGAAACCCCATCCTCGTATCTGTGTAATAACATTAAAGGCCCTACAGGATTACAATAGTCAAGAATAGTCAAGAACACCAAAGTGCAGAAGATGAGGCACAAAGCATGAACGTGGGATGGCAAACCCCATCACTGTTTTCTTCCAATGCATGGAATCGGTCATTAAGTTTACCCATGGAAATACCCCTGACACGAAGCATGTTTCTTATCCAGTACAACTGGACATGAGAACATAACCAACTGGTAAAAGGTTATCAAAAACAGCTGTGCAGAGTCTCTGCTAGTGTTTTCACCCTACCAGTCCTGTTCCTCCTCACTTTACACACAGGGAACGATCACTCGTCTCAAAAACAAAGTCCAAAGCAGAAACACAAAAACCAGCCTTTGGCCTTTGTTTCTACAAGGTCAAAGGTCAGCCAAACATCATACCAACCTTCATTCACATCCCTTCCCACTTCCAGATTAAAGTAATCTTTACCGATTAAAATGATGAGGAAGAAAAAATAGATGAAAAAAATCAGCATATTAGAGCGAAAGCAGTAACTTCTAATCAGATAGAATAACTCAAAAGGTAAAATAAAACCTTCCCCCCGTTTAGCAACTGAAAAGCTCTCAACACTAAAACACCAGTATGTGCTCTTTTGTCACTATGCCTGGTACAAGGACAAGCATCCTGTCTAACTCCCCACGGTAAGAGGGTCATTTCTCTAGTGCCATTCAGGCATGTTGTCTAATGAGACTGCAGACAAACAGGAGATGTTCCAATGAAAAGGTTGTGGACATAAGTTAGGGATCGATTTTCACCCTGAATGAGCTGAAGTACGGTTATAACTTGCTTTTGATCAGAAAGTTTCTATTCAGTGAACTGAAAAGACTATAAACACTTTCAAAACCCACGTAAACTGCAGTCTCAATGGGAGGCTGGCATTATTGCCACTCACAAATGCAACATCATTGCTCTCACAAGTTACCTAAGGCTAAGCATGAAGATAGCGACAGTACAACAAAAGCAGGACCTACCTCTTGGTTCCCATTCTTTACACCAAGTACTTAAATACTTTAAAATAAACCAAAACAAAATACAAAACAAAACCAACATTCACAGTGTATCTGTTAACACAGGCTAGACTAGCCAGTCTCCCATCCCAACAGCCCAGTTGTTGGGAAGTCTGAGAAATATCAAGACTATTTACTGTCTCGATACTTAAGACAGGTACTACCCAAACTACCAAAATGCATCACCCGCCAGGACTCCTGGTGGGGGTAAGAACCTCAGGCTGCCAAGTCACAAGAACTGTAAAGGCTGTAGAAAACAAAGGGAAAAATGGTTACCTTTCAGGCTGGGAAAGGGAGTATTCTTGTCTCTCCCAACTTTGGTTGGTAGGGCTAAGTTGGACAGACTGAAACTTGTGCTGTGGTTTCTGTACAGGCTGCCTGTGATGGAAGAAGAAAACAATTAAATGCCTAATGCTCACTGCACCCACCCACACTTCCTAAAGTTCCTGTAATTCACCTTGTTATTCCAGATCCTTAATGATTAAGTTCATTACCCAAAAGTCTCACAAGCATAACACCGTATCATATACACTGCAACCACACCTGTAATCAGATTATTCTAAATTGGACAAAAATGTAATTCTTAGCTTTTATGTTACAGTTATCGCTGTTGTATCTTTTGAGTCTTAAATGTAACAGCATTATCCATCTGTCTGCCTGCACTTACACAGGCAACCTCACATCAGCTGTGTCTTCTAGTTTGATCCTCTTTTTTAGAAGCAAATGAATCTCAGGGGCCGCATGAGAAAACAGAATGATGGAAGATGTCCAAAACACATAATTCTGAAGTGGGGATTGTGCACTGTGCCTTGTAAAACACTGTAAATTCGCCACAGAAGTATGCTTTACAACAGAAACTTTCCATTTATTAGGAGAAAATGAAGGTTCTTCCTAGTACAGACAGACCTTAAGCACACAATAATGCATCGTCATCTGGTTAAGCCCGTAGACAGCCTGAAAGCATCTCATGTAGATCAATGAGCTGGTTAACACTTCAAAATGTTAATTTAAAATGTCAGCATACTATTTCAATTTGCTTTGGTTCTTTTCTTGCAGCCTTATTTTAGTAACAATCGTTTTACCAGAAACATCCAATATACTTTCCACACTGCTGCAAACTTTTTGCACTGCTCCCCGCTATAGGGCAAGACTCAACTGGCCATATCTTCTTTCACTCATTAGAAAACTCTAGATTAGTTTTCCACACCTGTGGATTTTATTATTAAAATATAATTGAAAGTAGGTGAGCACAGTCAAGAAATCAAATTTAGTACTTAACACACAACGTGGTAGCATGGAAGGCATACTACTGGTAACATTTTTTTATCAGCTTCATGAAATTGCACAATTTTTTTGCTTAAATCGGAAAGAATTTCTGATTTGTGCCTTAAAGTGCCATCTAACTCCATGGCCTAACCACATAACCAAAGTCCTTCTTACTGAAAAATACATAAAGCAGTAGTTATCAGCAGTGTAAGTTAAACAGGTCCCATGGCTCCCAACATGACTTCTGGAGAGTTGGTAACAATTTGACAACCAAGTCATTCTCCTACTAGCCATCCCTCTATTCCACCTCTCTGTGAACTCTAATACAATAAATAAAGCCAGCTGAATTAATGCATTAGTACATACTTGCAAAAGACATGATGCCCCCAAAACCTTCACTGCTGTTGTTGGAGACAGTAGAGTTTGGGGAGCTGGCCCTGGAATCTGAATCAGCATCAGAATCATTGGCCAGTTTTAAACTGTTTGGACGGAGTAACTTCTGAGACCTTTAAAGAAATTAAGTACAACTGTTATTAGCCTTCCCCCTTTCCTCCCCAAATCAACACATTGTATGACTGTGGTAGATCGATGCTGGTCTCATTCCTCATCAGTTTTCACCACACTACCCTTACCTTGTGAGAAAGGGAAAAAAAGTAAAAGAAAAACCGAGAGAACTGAAGCATCTTTGCATTCAGGCTTTTATTACATTTTAGGGCATGCTGAAAACTTGTCTGCAAAAGGGCATTGGTGGATTTGGGGGTGAAAGGGTTCTGCTTTGAGAAGAGTAACAAGAAAACCCAATGTCATCCATCACTATAGTATCTTTCCTCCCAAAAGACAAAGCTTCACCAATAGAAAAAAATAAAATTTTACAAAAAAAAAATCACTCAAAGGTTTCCAGAAATCAGTAGGTGATATACTAGACTGTTTCTAGGAAGAACTGATAATTCTGTTAGCTCCCACTGCTTACATAAAAGCAAGGAACTGAGGGAACTGAGCAAGTGCCTTTACTCAAACCAGAAGGGCTTACAGAATTTCAATATTAAATGGAAGTGATCAACAACACATTTCAGGTGCAAAAGGCATTTGAACAAACAAGCGTTAAACCACACGAAGCAGACAGAAACCCCAACAGTGCTGTACAGAAGGGCAGGAGACAAGGAGGACTCGCCTGCTTCCATTGAGATTCTGGTTAAACCTTGGGGTGTAGCTCTCCTCCTGCTCATCATCTTCATCTTCCGTAGGAAAACCATACTGTGGTTCGAAGTATGGGTTGTCATACTCTCGCTTCCTCAGCACCCCTTCTGAGGAGCTCATGCTGCCAGCTGCACCGTCGCCCTCACAGCGATCCAAGCTTATCTTGGGAAAGCTTGCTTGCAGTGGCAAGGAAGGGAGATGGTTTGAAAATCCAGCAACCAACTTCTCTTCAATTTCTGCTGTATCTGCTGACTCCTGTGGACCAGTCAAATCATTGATCTGTTCGCTAATTTGCGTTACATACAACTGAAGGGCAGGACAAGAACAATTATTTCAAACTGAGAAGTCTGCAGGGTCCTCGCTGTTTGCTACTGCTCCCCACCCCCACCCCACCCCACCCCTCATACCCACTATCCATGGCTTTAAACTAGAATTTTATACAGGCTGCAGTATTTGTGCATTGCTCTAGGGACTTACTCCCCTGTAAAACAGATCTTACTGGTAAGTGTTAGCTCAGGATAACGGTTCTCCATTACCCTGTTTTGTGGTTTTGTAAGCAACTCCCATTCTTCCTAAATGACCACAGATTAATGAGTTTCCCCACCCTACTCCCTGTTCCTGTAATGCACCAAGTCTTTCCAGACTGCAAAAGCAAGTCCTGCAGTCACAACCTGGACCGCTGCTCTCTGTTAATGCTGCATTTTCCAATGCACGGGAGCTTTTATGTACAGGAATGCTCTATCAAAGCACAAAAGGGTATGAGTAAACACCTTGCTCAGAAAGTCCAGAAAGAGCATGCAATTTAATCTGTGCATGGTTTTACAGTCCTATTAGCTTTTGCCCTTCTCAGAAAGAACCACGTGCATTCTCCCATTCTTTATATCCTAATATGCTGATCTTGGGGCTGAACTCATCTCAGTACACACATGATTCACTCCATGGATGACAGTGCTGGGGCTGCTACTGGCTGTAGTACTGGAACTTGAACGAGGCTGGTTGTTCTCTTGGGAGTTTTCACTGTCCATGGCCTGTTCATCCAGATCCCCTGAATATTCTTGAAAATCATCAAATTCCACTTCACTAGCATCACCAAGGGCTGCGTGAGTCAGGGGGTCAACATCTGCAAACACATCATTTTGCATTAAAGAACACTGTCCTCCTCAGCCTTCTGCCCATCTAACTAAAGATCCCTTAGCAGATGAGGACTGCTCAGTAGAATAAACTTGCATAAAAATTTCCATTGTAAAGGGCTTTCAGAGGTCATCTATTCCAACTCTCTGCTCAGAGCAGGGGTAACTTCAAAGTTAAAGCAGGTTGCTCAGGGTCTTGTCCCACTGACTTCTGAAAGTCTCCAAGGCTTGATATTCTACTGTGATCCTCGGAACCTGTTTAACTACACTAACCACGAAGATCTTTTCCCCATGACCAAGCAGATTTCCTTTTGATGCACCTTATGATTATTACCTCTTGCCCTTGGGACACTGGAAACGTGTTGGTACTCCTAGATTGAGTTTATTGAAGAAAGTGAGTGTTTTCCACTGTCACAAGAGAAGCCATTGCTGCAGCCTCCATATAAGCCACAGAGAATGCATTTTCCTGTCTCCACTAAGGCAGAGTGACCCGTTAAAGCCAGCACTGAGATATACAGGGGCAAGGGAAAGCTCATACTCTGCCGCCCGTATTGCGCAGTATCTACTAGCAGCAGCAGGTTGTTTCCAGATCTAGTGAGCCCGTTTTGTTCAGCAGCACCTATTTCTGTTCCTCCTCCTCCCAGTGTCCTTTGGAGGGCATTGTTTATAAGCAGGAGAAATGTCTTTTTTCAGCCTAGCCCTGGGTACTGAGGAAGGAGCACAGAATGCGCTTTTACCTCAGAGCAAGACTACAATGGAACAATACTTTGCTGTGATTCAGGGAGACTTAGGGGAGGCATTTTTCCCACCGTGCAGATGAATAGGGAAGAGGAACCTGCGTGGACCTCACGAAAGAAAAGCTCAAAAGTTACTCACTTGGGGTATCGCCATTAATGTCACATTTCATCATCTCACTGACAAAGTCACCGAGGGAGGAGTAGGAAGAACTTGAGTCATCATAGTCGACACTGTCACTGCCACTGCCACAACAGGTGAGAGAGAGAGATGAGTGGCAGCATAACAGCGTTAACAGCAACAGCAGGGCCTGATGTTTCAAATATGTGAATCAGCACTGTTTTCATGGGCCTCTCAAAAATCTCATGAGTTTTGCCACAAATTTCTGGCAAGTCAGAAGCCAGCTTCATGAAAGGTCAGAGCAAATTAAATAACTCTGTGGTACATGAAAAGACTATGGGAAGACATTTAAAGGCTCTCAGCAAAATTAATGAGGTCAAGCATAAGTGAGCAGGGAGTGGCATTAATTCTCAGTGTGTGAGTAGGGTGACTTCAAGGGAACTGGAAATCACAAGTAAAAGCATTCCCTTTTTATACTAATGATAAATCCCACTCTGTCAGGACCACTGGTGCTGTGTAGAATGCAGAAGATGTGCGAGTCCAAGCCTGAAAGATCTCACAGGCTACCAGACAATGAAGGATAATAAAATGAGATGCAAAACTGGGAAATATGGCCAAAACTACTATAACAAAAAAGTTTACTCTCATTTTACTGAACACACGAGGAGGTCTCACGCAGTGGGTAGTGCTAACAAGCTTCGTATAACTACATGCACACTGAGTAGAGATTTGAAATAGTGGTAAGATGGGTGGGAGTACTTGTAGTACTGTAAGAGAAATAACTAGAGAAAGAACAGCATGGAAGAAAAAAGCATTAGGGTGGGAGGAAACACCAAATGTCAAGTGGCATACAGATAGCAAAAGAAAACCAGAAAATATAAATGGAGAATCACATTAAATGAAGGCTTGAGAAGACACTAGCAAGGGGTTAAGAAGTTGCTGCGATGACAGAGCAGTAAGACAACAATTCACTTCTGTGTCAGTATTCTGCCCAGACAGACAAAATGAAACAGCAGCCTGGCAGGCTACAGGGAAGGCTGCAAATGAGGACTAGGAGGGGAGGCCAAGCCATCTGAAGTGACCATCACATGACTAGGGTCATAGTTCCCACTAACCTGTCATCAGTGGGATCAGAATCTGTTTCTTTCTCTGCTGGAACATTCAGTGCTTCCGCCAACTGTGAATTACTGTCATAGACACGATAGTGGATGGGCTGCAGCTGGTGAGCATACCACTTCGGTTTGTCACCTATCAGTGCTGGGTCAAACATGTCTGCACAAAAAAAAAAAAAAAGTTAATTGATCTCATTTATTGGCATCAAAGGCTTCATTGACAGCGAGGCTACCCCTTATGAAGTCTTGCACAAAGGAAGGGACAATCTCTACTCTTAAGAAGCCTACAAGACTTCTCTGTAACCAAACAAGACAAGAGGTACAATTAATTGGAGGAGTGAGTTGCTAACAGCAGGGCTAACTTGGAAGAAGCACATGAGGACACACATAAAAATAAAAAAAGTGTTCCTTGAACTGGATTTCCCACCCCAGCAGGAATAAAATGGTGTAAAACAAAGTCCTTCCCTAGAATCTCTCTGCTTTTTAAGTTCTGGCATTACATCCAAGTGCAAGAAAGGCAAGACCAAAACGTACTGTTATGAATTCTTTGGAAAGCATAGTTAGTAGGGTTGAGTGACCATTCTCCAAAGTATTCTACTGCCTGTGTCCTGGAAAGCTTATCTGCAAAAGGTGTTTGCTTCGGCCTAGAGGCAAGAAAAGAATTTGCCTGGAAGGCCACCACTGGTCGTGGGAAGAGACGAAGAGTGCGAGTATGCATCTGGAAACCTTGCAAAACATTGGGCGAGTTGAAGAATCTCACCATAGCAACCCTGAAAAGAAACAGAGGACAATGTATCAGATAAAAACACAGAACAAAACAGAGAGCCTTTGAAACATACACAGTAGGCAGTGTTTCAAACCTTTGAAGAATGGTAACCCAGTATGAAAATCTAAGTCTTCTTAGAAAAGTTGTCTTAAAACAAAAAGGGGAAAAAACCAAACAAACCCCAAACCCAAGAAATCACTTTGTTTTAATTCACCACCTCAACACTAAGACCCACTCAATGAGGGGCATCATTCTCATATCTGCTAGCTGAGGTGACAACTAAGTCTCCAGCTTTTTTTTTGTAGTTCAAGGCTTGTGATTTAAGCTGAGGATACAATATCAGACTGGCAAGTCCAGGTGAAGTGGATAATCTATAGGAAAATGCAAGAAACAAAACACCTCCTCAAGATACACAGTTATGTTCATGCAGTTAATAAATCCGAGATAAACACTGCAATTTCTGCTTTTTTTTTTCCCATGATGTAAAGTGGAACCTCGAAGATGCTGCTTCCACCACAGGACCCACAAAGGTGTCTGTGCTGCCTCCAAGTGCAAACTTTTACAGAGACTCAACACTGCTTTCCTGTTCAGCCTCACCTGGTAGCCACATCCACAGAGTCCACATCATTTCCATAGATCAGAGGGTTGAATTCTGTGGAGGGAGTAGACTGCAAATCATTCTGCGGTCTTCCCAGCAGCAGTGGTACCTCTTGCCCCTCGTGGAACTTCTCCAGATTAAGAATGGGCTGAGTATTCAGACTCATGCTGGCCAGTGCCTAACGAAGGACAACATTACGCACACGTTCAGCAAGAAAAGTGATTCAAGGAAGGAGAGAGAGATCAGAGCTACCCTGCCCTCTAGGCAATTGCAACAATTGTGCATGCTCCATTAGTTCATCTTAAACCATCTCCTGTGCTGAGTCAACAAACACCTCCAGGCCCTCCTTTATGTGGAATG
The DNA here is from genome assembly GCA_035590275.1 of Ibycter americanus. Lineage (NCBI taxonomy): Eukaryota > Metazoa > Chordata > Aves > Falconiformes > Falconidae > Ibycter > Ibycter americanus. The sequence goes on from JAVJGI010000063.1 coordinate 70,765,317, forward strand.
TCAAAATGATCTCCTCAATGCTGAAACAGTCCTGGAGCCAGCCGAGGGGTAGCACAGAAGTTCGCTCTGCTAGGTCATTCATGACATAAAAAGAGACAGTCCAAACTGGACCACTAGTAGTATGGCACTATGTAGAATTTATTGTAGAGGTATTCCCATGTGGAATTTGAATACATCTCAGGACCTAGAGGCCTTGAAACTTGCCTCGCAACTTGGCCATTCAACCAGTGAGTTTGATATCCCAGGACAATGTGGAGACACCTTTACACAGCCACCTGCCTGCATCCATGAAAACCTCCACTTCCCATCTGAATGAGGTCTTCATCTCTCCATAAAGCTACCATCCTCTTCAACCCTTGTTAGCATCTTCAAGGATATGTACTGGAGCAGCACGGGTGGTACATCAGTCCTGGACACCCAGACCTAGCCTAAATCCTCCTCACTTCTCCCATTTGCCCACTGAGTCTTCATCTTTTTATTTCAAAAGTAAATAAATATCTAAAACAAAACAAAAACCAAAACTCCAAAGGAAAAGGGTAAAATGGAAAATCGAGGGGAAAAGAATAAAATAAAGAACCTTTTTGTCAGGAGTGAGCAGCTGTTTCTGAGTGATTGCAGTCATGCTAATCAGACACTGGAGGCAAGATGGAAGATCATATGATAACACCAGCAGCCCATCAGAGCCAAGACGAGCACATGACCACAGAGAAACAGATGGAAGGAAAAAAAAAATATCTATTACTACAAAATATCACAAATGAGAGGAAATAAAAGGGACCACAAAATAGGCACATCTTGGGAGACAGGTCTAACTGCCCCACCCCCAAACATTCACATCGGGCCACTCTGGAAAGTGGAAAGGCTGCTGGCCTTATTGATGCAGCTAAGAACTTTCTACTGCAGTTTAAAAGCCGATATCCTGAATTTTATTCCTTGTCACTAAGACCCAAAGGCACACTAAAGTGTTAGTGAAGTGGGCCACAATTTAGTCTTCTCTACTTTGTACAGCAACCAGTAGAGCTCCTTCTCCTTTGCCAATGGTCAACTCTTAATGATAATGCCTATAGGAATACAAAGGGATGTAACCCAAATTTGGGTGAACACTCAGAATTTTAAATATGTCTTCAAGGAAATTGCAATTTGTTTTTCCAATATCCAACTTTGCCCTAGTGAGAGAGTGTTGCTGTACAGTGCCTGAAATTGCAAGGGGGTGAGGCAGAGGTGGGGGGAAGGTGGATCTAACAAAACTCCAAGCAACACATCGCTTCCATCTGTGCTGACAGCAGGTACTGAGGTATCAATCAGGTTACACACTTTGCTCTCCTGCTCTACAAGGAGAGAGAAAGAGCAGACCTCATCACATTAGTTACACACTTTACCTTTAGATACTGCATGCAGCGTGCATAAGGAAAACAGAAATAAAGAGATAAAACCTGCTTGACACGATCAGCCAGGATGACCCAAGCTGATTAATGGCTTAGCAGGACCTGAGAGGAGAGACTGAGACCTCACACACAGATCTGTGAATGGAGGGGAAACAAAGATGATCATAGCTTGATGGATCAAGTCAGAGTTTAAAGCCCACGTGGCAAACATAAAGGAGGAATCTGGAACTTTCTATACCAACCAGAAACAAGTTAGCCCCGAACAACAGTAAAAACCAGAAACCATCTGTTGTGTCCAGGAGCATTTCAAATTATCCCTCACCTGGGTAAGAAATTAACTGCAGTTATAAGCCTCAGTGACCGCTCACTTTTCCAAATTAACTCTCTCCATTAATACAGAAAAGCAGCAACTGGATACCTACCACTTAACATCTATGTGCATTGACACTGCTTTTCAAGCTCAAAATGCTGTTGGATTCTAACATGGGGGTCGTTCTGCCTGGCCAACTATATGAAAGAGGCATCTTAAACAGGTTGACAGAAAATTCCTAGTCCTGTGCTTCCCCTACAAATGACAAAAGTGGAAGCAGCAGAGACAGAAAAAGATGAAACAGGTAACAAAAATGACAAGGAAGTCCTCTGGAGAAACTACAGAGAGATCTGAAACAAGATGACAGTCTCAGATTTAGCTTAGTCAGGAGAAGACAATGTTAGAAAGTCATACAGCTCAGGAACCTCAAAAGACACCCCTATAACTTTGTTTAATCAGCCCTGTTGATTAGCCCACCTCCACCTTCAGAGAGACCTCTCCATGAGAGACCAAGGGGCACTTTCTTGAACAAGAGTATTCTAGTAATCTGAAACATTTCTACATCCATCTGACGTGCCAGGATACACACCTGCTTTTAACACATTTTGCTTTACATTTGCTGACTTGCATTCTTGTCCAATACAGCAGAAGAGCTGTGCAAGACTACATCTGTTAAGTTCTACTGAGTCTGAGTCCTTTCCCCAAAGTGCTTATTACCTGTTTCAGATGTTTTTTCAGCTCTGAAGCTTCTGGTTCTGGCAGTGCTGGCAAAGATTCTGCATTTGTGGGAACGATCACCTGGAATTAAGCACAGCAACAGACTAAAAATTCCCCAGCTGTAGTCATTTTCAAAACAGAATCTTCACCACTCCAGAGACTGAGGAATAAAAGCCATAAAGTATAATAATTAATTAAAAAAAAACACAATACAACCCATACACACAGACACCTATATCAACACTTTGATTTTCACTTCTTTATGGTTGTTATTGTTCACAATATCACAAACTATGGAGTTACTTTATCATTTACCACACAAAAGAGAAGTTTGAGTGAATCCACACTCATCCTTCGGAATTTCCATCAAGGAGAAGATGTTATACACATTTCCCTTGAATTAGCCTTGCTCATGCCGCCGTAGAAAGAGGGATACATAGTCCCATTTAAATCATGACAAACCACGCTGCTGGAATGCTCTTAGCAGACTGGGTTTCTTAGGTAGGGCTATAAGAGACAGGGTCACAATTACGCAAGAAGACAGCTTTATCATTTGTTTGAGGATTTATCTTCTAATGATACAGTCAGATGGATTAACTGAAAAAGAATGCCTTGTGAGCAAAAGAAATAGGGACCTTGAGGCACAACAAGGAACGGAATCCTAACGTTTAAGACAGGAGCGGCAAAGGCAGACTGAGGCCAGGCATTCTTAAGTTCTCAGTGGGTACACTAATGAAAGTGCACAGCTCCCTGGAAACAAAGCCACAAATCCTTAGGACACCGCTTACCCTATTGGTATCCAGGTCAATCAGCCATACATCATCAGGCATTTTAAAATCCAGTTTATAAAGGAAGAAACTTGCTGGAACACCAATGATATAAGGTGTAGGGGCTAGAAGCAACTGAAAGAAAGAGAGACTTCAGCAAGGACAAGATCTGCATTTGATATCACCATGTTCTTCCCAATTATTTATTTATTAACTACAGTATGTTTATAGCAGAGGAGACATCATACAAGGTGGTGATAAATAACTAATTAATTCCATACAACAGAAACATTAAAAAAAAAAAAAAAAAAAGGAAGAATAAAAGCTCCTGCTCAAAGAGCTTCACTTTTCATCTAGAAGAAAATAAATTTCCACCTCCTGTGCCTTCCCCTACCCTGGGATGTAATTTATATGGCTGCATGGCTCTTTGGGAAAAAACTTAGCTAATCTAACAGCTTACCACATCTGTCATGGACCAAGAAAAAAAGATGTTCAGAGTACGAGCCTAACTAGAGATGCAGCAAGGCACAGTTGAATACACCCTCGGCTCAAACTGAGTCTGTGCCATTGTAAATATGGCTCTATCCATGCAAGGGCTTTACCCTTACCCTTGTAATGGTACTTTGGTTTCAAAACAACAATATCTCTAGGAAGCAGAGAAAATGGACACATTTTTTCAAATGTACATGGAAAACCTAAGGAGAAATTCAGGTTGTTTCTGATAAGGGAACCAGCAGAGGGAAAAGGTTTACATCAATAAGACATGTAGCAGCCTGAGACCAGTGGCTTGGGAGGCTAATTTATTCCTGAAATCTAGAACAGCTGGTCACCTCCAAGGGGTGCTAGGAGAACAAACCTGCAGCATCAGTGGCAAGAGAGCACTGAAGCAGTATGATGACCTGAATTCTATCTTTCCAAGCAAAACAATGAGCTCCTGCTGAGAGCCGACTACTGGCAAAACCCAGGGTCCCAGCTGAAGTGACTCAACACTTCCTATTTCTGAGAAGAATACACTGCAGGCAATAGATTCTAAACTCTGAATCAAGAACCCTCAAGCATCCTTAAATATTACTCTGGACTCTACCCCACAAACCTTAATACTCAGTCGGGGGGAGGGTGGGGGGGTAAATAGTCATCATACTATTGCGGATCTATGGCCTTACAGTCCATTGCTTGTGAACTACTGTGAACTACTGCTTAGAGTCATACTATTCACTAAGCATGCTTTGAAGATATCCTAAATAAGTGGTGTTACCTATAATTTAAATAGCAGTGTGCAAAGAACGTTCTTTGCAAGGCAGACTTTGCTACAATCCCTGTGAAAACAGCGGGGAAGGAAACAAGGACTACTCCTATATAAGTTTCAGACACCACAGAAACAGCCTTTGTAAAAGAGCAATAAAGGAAGAATATGTACCTGTTCTGCAGAGGCCATGCAGGTGGGAAGCAGAGGGATCACTGGGAACATGTACTCTAACGGGTAGATCATAGCCACAAAGGCCATCACAGACATTGAGAGTGCATTATAATCTCGGGACTGCAATACAACCTGGAATCAAAGAAACTCACATTAGCACTGCAGCCCGCCTCCCCCAGGGGTACGCAAAGACCACAGCCAGCGGGCCTCTGATTTGATGGCTGCGAACTGGGTGATCCTCTATTAATCTGTCTGAAAACAAGCTTCAGGTGCTTTTTTGAGGGAGGGCAAAACTTTTCAAAACAAGAACCTCAGAAAGAGTTATCCCTTCTCCCCCTGCAGAACAACCGATTCCAGGCAGCGCAGGAGACAGCTGTTCTACACACCCAGCCTACCCTGGCTGAAGAGGAGAGAGCTTCCTACCAAAGATCAACTCCTCCCTTCTTACCTTGTGCTCCAGAAGGATGCAAGTCAGCACCTGCAGGCAGGCATCCACTCCCAACAACTCCAAAGGCAGATGTAAAGGAAAATCCACCAAGGTGAAGCGGGATGGATCAGGAAGAGCAAAGGTCAAAGCTGGCTGCAATTCATGTGGCAAGACTTCCACATCCACCCGCTTCTGACCAGCAACAGGCATTGGCGAGCGGAGCAGCCGGTATATCCAGGCTTCAATCTCCCGCAAGTCGTGTAGCAACGCACTAGACTTTTCTTCCACCAGGAGGGAGCCTGTGAAAATCCGCCACATTGTATCCCTGTACAGGGAGAACAAGGTTAATACTCCAACAGCTTCACTTGACAGCCATTCCACAAGGGTCTTCCAGGGAAAGGGCAGATCCACCAAGAATTAAAAGATGCAGCTAACGAACATTTGGTCACACAGATGAATGAAAGGTAGGGATTTAAGCTTGCTGAAACAACCACTATGGGGAAGTATAAATCTTCCTGTGGCAGGAATTAACACAAGTATGCCACTGGCAGGAATCCTGGAGCGGGGTGGGCGGGCAGTGCCCCCCAGGAGCCCCCAGCCCCAGCCCTGCTCCCCCGGCTCTCCCAGCGCAGGCTGCACAGAGCCGCCTCCAGGCGGGGGGGAATGGCCCCGCAGAAGGAGCCTCCCCAGCCGCTCGGGGCAGCCCGGCCCGGCGCCCCGCCACCCTCCAGGGACACAAGTTCTCCCTCCTGCTCAGAGGGAACTCCCTGCGTGGCGGTTTGTGCCCGGTGCCCCTTGTCCCGTCGCTGGGCACCGCTGGGAAGAGCCTGGCCCCGTCCTCTGGGCACCCGCCCCGGGGATCTCTGCAGCCATGGATGGGATCCCCTCTCAGCCTTCTCCTCTGCAGGCTGAACAGCCCCAGCTCGCTCAGCCCTTCCTCACCAGGGGGATGCTCCAGCCCCTCACCATCTTCACAGCCTCTGCTGTCCCCTCTCCAGTAGCTCCGTGTCCCTCTGGAACTGGGGAGCCCAGCACTGGGCCCAGCGCTCCAGATGCGCCTCACCAGGGCAGGGGAGAGAAGCTTGTTCTGTCAGCACTCAGTGAAAGCTACTGGGGAAACAGCATCATCTGCAAGACTCCCAGCAGGTGATCCAGGGGATCACCCACTGTCAGACACCCTGTGCACAGCGGTGAGTGGCTGCTCACCCCCGGTGAGCTGCCTGGCCACTGCCACAGTCCTGGGATGGACGGAGCAGAGCATGCCATGCCCCAAAGGGAGACACTGGGGTGGAATAAGCAGGGAAGCCCTCCTCGGGAGCTTGCCCTGTGCTCCCCGGTTTGGCTTCATCCAAGAATGTGAGCTACTGCATTGGAAAACCAAGCAGTTAATATTAAACTGGGTGAAGCGACAGCTCCTGACATCAACAGCGCTGAGGCGTAAGTCATATAAGCGAAACAGAGCAATAATATCTACACAAACGCAAGGAAATGCTGCTGGATCTGGCCAGTTGAGTGCCTTTTCCCTTGTATTGAATCCAAGCTGGAGTGTAGTGTGGGCTTGTGATACGTACCATGTGTTATATAGGCAGGTCCGAGAGGTGTCTGTGTGTGAGATGCAGACCCAACTGTAAGTCACCTTTAAGCGGGTTGTGGTGGCTCAAGAGCTGGGCTAAAGAGGTGCGCTCAAATTATCAGGTTGTTCATTTTAGTAGCAGGAGAGAGAAGGGACGGAAAGAATTGAGGTGTTTTTACAGAAGTATTTCTCATTATTGTTCTTGTCCCCTGCATGTAATCACTCCGAACAGTCTATTTACAGGCTTTTCTTTAGTTTCCTGTTGGGTCCCATCCAGCACCCACTTTTCCATTCCACATAACAGGGTGTTGCAGCTACACAGCTGCAGACTGTGGTGGCTGCTCCCGGTACCTTGGCACGCTCACCATGGGTGACATCAACAGCCTCTATGGCTTTCACATCTGTCCTGCCGTGCCGTGCCGTGCCATACGCAGCATGCCCTTCTCTTCTGCCACAATGACTGGCTCGCTCTGACTTGTTGACCTTGGATGGCCCTTCACAAGGTCAGCTTTAACATAGCCCAAAGCTTCTTAATTTTCCTCTCCACTTGTGATTTTCCCGGTCACCTTCTCTGTCTTACTCAGGCTCAAAGGCATGGGGTCAGCGCTGCATCCTCCCAGCCCTTCACGCCGCACACCCATGCTGTTGCGGGCTTGCAGCCTCTTATTCCTTCCCCACCCATCCCTTTCCATAGGCAGAATGTGAATTCAACCCCGGTTTGTACAGCTGCCGTACTTGGAGGCCTCAGTCACAGACAAGAAAGTGCTCCAGAAAGTGTTCTTCTTACAGCTGTTTGTATCAAAGCTCTGCTTGGCAAAGCAAGAAATAAATCTCTAGTCTTACATTTTCAGTCTTGCAGATCCTGGCTCCTAAGAAACAAGACTCCTGCCTTAGCTGTACAGTTTTTCTATGCTAAAATAATGTGGCCTTTCGATCAAATGAAACCAGTTTCATGTGGGAGTTAAACCAGTCCTCTGTGTCCCATTGCAGCAAGTATGTATTATGCAGATTTTTTCCTGCTAAAATCGAGGAAATTTGAGCAAAACCCCAATATGTAGTTAATAAAAGCAGTAAAACGTTTGGCTGTAGCTGCATCATCCTTATCAAGCAAGGTCACCATGACAGGCAAATTGGTGTCTAAAAGATGAGCTGAAGAAGCTCTTGCTAGGTTCTGGTCTTAGTAATACCAGTAAAAAAGATCTAGCCTCTTTCTTCAGCTTTCCCCAGGATGAGAAGTTTAGCCATTTGAGAAATGCGCTAATTATGCATATCTTGCAAATGAAGACAAGATAGTTTAACTGCTAGTAGAAGCGAAGGAAAATTGGATCAAGAAATAAAAAAATATGCTACTGGGAAGTGTCTGTATGCTTGTGATGGGGGAGAAAAATTGCTGCTTTCCGTGCAGAGCTGTCTCAGTTGTATTTCTTTGCCAAAAGGCTCTGCCACACAGCCAGGCCAGATTTGCAACGGAGAGCCAATGCCTAAAGCAAAAGCCTTAGGGGACGAGCTTCAGATCCTGCACCAGTTAAACCCCACAGCTCTCTGCTCCCTTCAGTGCTGTTACACCCAGATCAATTAGGTATGAGGTTAGAAACTCCTTTTGAAGTCAAATCACCCTGATTTTCTGGTGTGAAGACACTGGGATATTGCTCCATCATTAGGAGTGCAGCCTGGGGGCAGACTGTTGTTGAAGTTGTGGCATATACAGGAAGAGGTTAAGAATTTTTTTTGGTTTCAAGCTTTCATTAATCCATTTCTTGTTACTGACTGTACCTTGATTGTACTTTGGTTGAATAACTCAAAGGGCATGAGGATCATTAGGGGTGAAGGGCTGAGCAGAAGAGCTCTTGCAGACGGTATAGATGCAGCTATGCAAGTAAAGCAGGTGGATACTAAGGAGAGGATTTAGTGTCTGTTAGTGTTGTTGGAGCTTGTGTTCGTAAGGAGAACAGCCTGCCAACCTGAACCACAGGAATGTGCAAACAGGTGCAAGGGAGGATGTGGAGGGCAATGGAGTTATCTGTTAAGGAACACAATGTAGATTCAGGACTACAACAAGAGGAGATGGGAAAAAAACAGGACTTCAACAGTTTAAAAGTGACTAGGGGAAAAAGGAATGGAAGATAATGGTCATACTCTGTTAATTATAAATTTTTTAAAAAGTTTAATAGCAATAAAAATTTTTATTTCGACCAGAGAACCAGAACCTTTAGGAAGGAGAAAAACACAATTGTAGCTTTATTTGCTACATCCTGAAACTAGTTTTTCCAGGTTTCGGGAAAAGGGGGAGCTAGTTTCTCTTTAGCAGTATATGCTTTGCTTCCCCATAGTGAGCATTCCCATGTTAGTGCGGGGTGACTAAGTGCCAGAGCTGCCTGTTTTTCAGGATAGTGGTGAATCACCCCAGAGCCAGAAGGACCAACAACAAGGCTGGCATGACACGTAGCAGTGGATTGAAACTGTCATTAGCTTTGTCTTGTGTTTCAGGCTTGTATTTGCTTCAATAAGCTGAAGGCGCACACTGGGTTTTACCAAAAGTTGTTCTATGTGGAAAATACTGACCGGGGGCGGGAGGGTTGCCAGGTAATTTCCAGGTACCACCACATCTTCCTCTGACAACTTGGCATTGCTTTCCTATATGTATAGTGAGCAGATGAGAGAATCTGAAAAATAAATCTGCCCTTTTTCCCTCAGGCCTCAGTAAAGATTACAGCCCCTGCAACTGGAAGTGAGGTTCAAACAGTGCCACAGACATTTTAAAACGATGTAAATCAGTACTATTCCCCTGGTATTTACGATACCATATCCATGCGCATCACCGAGGGTGTCATGCACTTCTGGTTTTGAATCCAGTTCTTACGGCATTTACAAATCTCCTCCAGATGTGAACACTTGCAATACAAATACGCAGTCATCCTTGTTTCAAACATGGAATTACAGAAGTGGCATTGTCAAAGCTTCCATATTAAAGCTTGGGGATCAGGAATGATGTGTGCAACAGTGGGCAGGGGTCTATTGGGATTTGTGTGCTACATCCAAAGGGAATGTGCTTACATTGTTAAATGCTTTAACTCATGGCGTTAAACACAGTCCCGAGCAAAGAGAAGAAAAAATGACAAAGGACACACCAGTATTTTAAAGAGAACAACCCTAAACTCTAGTGGATACGGTACTGTAAGGACACTAGACTGAAAAACAAGTCTGTGTTATCTAGGACAACAAGGAAACTGCATACAAAGCGCCATTCAGGTGGAAAGCAAACAAGGCAGGGAAGCCAGTCTCCCCATTTAGGTAGCCTGCATGTCAAAACTAGTAATAGGATTAATAGTTTGGGGGATTCTCCAGCAGGACAGGACTTAAGCTGATGCTGACCCACTCCACGGTCAGTCTGTTCATCCTTATGGCTGCTACAGCTCTGACTGTTGTCAGCTGTGTTGGTAGTTTTTGCAGCGTGCCCAGGTCATATCCCAAAGACTACTGAATGCCCATGGATGGGAATGATAAATCTGACTGAGCCACAACAAACATGATTTGTATTTAAATTAGTTACGTGAGGGGGAAAAAAAAACCCCAAAAACATAGATCCAAGGAGTATTTAACATGCCACCAGTCCCCAGTGGCCTGGTAGTTGACTGAGAAGTCCTCTGAAGAAAACCCAGCATTATCTTTTCAGCTTTTGAGTCTCATACACAAAAGCGATCTGCTGTACTATGCTTTTTGCCGACCTCCCCTCCCGTTCTCACTTCAAGCTGGTGGGTAGTTTTCAGCTTGCTGGCTGAAGCTGGCCTCGGTTGCTCTTGTCACCCTGCCCCTCTGTCACATTCCATGTTGCTGACTGATACTGAGGTCCCCCCAGCACTGGTCAATAAAAAATTTCTCCATAAAGAATCAGAACTCCTATTTCAGATTGGATTTTATCTTGGTTAAAGGCAGACATAGGGAGCAGAGGCTGAGGAGACAGTGTGGAGGGTTGCAGTAGGAGCTTGGGAAATTTTGTCTTTTCTTCCTTTAAGGTAGGAAACAAACCAAAACACCTCCTACTAGCAGAGCTTGAGGAATGAGCAAATTGACTACTGAATACAAAAGCTGTGTGTAGACGTGCCGGAAGCCCCTTTTCCTTGAGCCCATAGCCTGGGAGCTCATCTGAGTGCCAGGCTGTGAGCTGTGAACTATACTGGCTCATCCTTTGGTGCAGTTTGACACCCTGCTCTTCACTCCCCATCGCCTTACTCTGCTGCCCAGACACTACGCTGACAGCTAGAAGGGCGTTTTGAGAAGTCAGGTGGATGTCCACATTGACAGCTTTAAGATGAGACACAGATGGAGGAGGCGTGGGCTCACATGGCTTGGGCCGGGAACCTCAGCCTTGATTGTAAATGTCAGCACCTTATCTGGGCTGGTTTAGTGTTGGCATTTAGCTTCACTTCAGTAAGTGATTTAATTTCACTTCCAGTATAAAAAGAAGAAGAATGGGTTTATAGCTAAAGTTTTAACAAAGTGGATTGGAGAAAAACCTGAAGGAACTGGTTGATACAAGAGTCCAAAGACAGAAATGTAGAAGACCCTCAGAATTTTAAGGCAAAGGTAGAAAGCAATCTACAACTTGCATCCTAAGCAGGGAAGGAAAGCATTTAGGAAAGTAACCAGCTGATTTCAAAAAGGGTTTAAGAAATAATAGGGAGCTCATACAGGATGGGCAAGGAATAATGCAACAGAGAAACCTCTGTTGTGGCACTTTGCTATGGCATGAAGCAAAAGCTGCAGAATTTAGGGCTAATTTACACATTGCAGAGAGTTTAAAACTCAGTAAGAAGCTTTCTAGTCAAAAGGAGGATCAAGAAAGAAGTGAGGTAACAGGCAGCAATATGACTGTCAAGGCTAAAGATAGCTTAGATGCAAACTGATAAAAGACAGGACGGTGAGTCTTATGAGGCTTTTTAAAAAATTACCACATCTGAAGCAAAAGCACAGTTCTAAGAACTCCGGGTGCTTGTGTCAAGGTATGTGAAAGAACAGACACAAACCAGGAGTTTATTAGCAAGGAATGTAAATATATGTAAGTGGGGCAGGTGCCACATAACCGGAAAATAGCAACCAGTGCCTGTATTTGAGACATGAAAAATAAAATGCAATGTAGCAAACTGTAGACATGTTAGCCTGACCTCAATAACACACAAATCTTTGCATTATTTGCTTTGATAGAAAGAAGAACTCAGGATGCAAATGCAGCTGAAATATACAGTGGGTGTAGCAAAACACTTCACTGAGGACTAACTTCACAGCTGTCTTCAGTAATTGACTTTTGCAGAGAAGAGACTGTGCAGATGTAGTTCACCTAGGCTTCAGCAAAGGTATTTAACCGGGTAATGCATGACAAGTTATGAGCTGAGATGCAGACAGGAACTGTTAAAGGAGAGATGGCTGCATTGGATAAGAGAGGGCAATTGGGGGTATTAACTGGTTACTGTTAATCTGAGACACGCCAGTGTGGTTCTGGGCTGCACGAGGGTAACACCTGCCAAATCAACAAGAGTTAATGCTGTTGCACAATACCCTGCTGAAGCTGCAACTGAAAGACTGTTTGCAGTGCAGAAGAAAGATGAGAGCATGGACAGGAGAGGGAAGAGCTATTAGGCTGATCGAGGGATGAAGAGCTCGCCCTCCCAGAGGATGTTGGACTTGCTTTGTCTGGCCATATGTAAACAGGGAAATAGGATTGGTTTACATCATGGGGTTTTATCCTGGTGACTGGGGGAAAAAGAAGGGAGCTGTTATTCAAGCTCAAATTGCTCATTCAATTGGCACAAAAGCATATGATTAACTGGACATGAGTGGCATAGCCCAAAGATTGAAAAGAATATGCTGACCTGCAAAGCAGCAAGTTTTTAAAATTGCACCCCCTACTCCTCCAGATGAAGAACAAGTAACAGCAAAATAACTACTTCATGTAAATTTAACTCCAACAATGATCACATGATGTCATTACACCTATCGTCTACAGTGCCTTTCCATCCAGTGCTCTTGTTTGAAGAGCAGAAAGTCTCCATTTCAGGAGCATCACAGGAAATAGCCAGACTATAGCCTCAGTCAGTTGGAGCCAAGCTGCAGAATTTCCACAGATTTGTGGTGCTTGAAAGGCTTAATCAGTTTGCAGTGACAAGGTTTTCTCCTGACTTGCTTGCAGCTGTTCTTGCCCATGTCATCTTCATAACAAGCATTGCTTCTCTGTGGCCTAGATGTTATGAATTCATTTCCTACTAAACTTAAAGACAGAGCTAGCTAGAGTATGGCCACAAAGCCCCAAGCAGGCACAAACTGAGAGTTCTGAAATATCTGACTTATGTACTAACAGCAAAGAGCTACAGAACAAATGCAAACCCTGAAGCACCATCTCATCGCCTGACTACTGAGAAGCCCCAAATAAGGTGATATTACAGCATCATCTGGAACTTTGAAGGGTGGAAGGATGTTGAAATTCATGTTCTACTTGTCAGCAGAGAGCTACAAGGTCTGTCATCAAGCTTTAAGAAAGGACTAGAACTAGCTGACATATTTTCTGAAGATGGAAAGCAGCAGATTCCCAAGTGTGGTAACGGCACAGGAGGCTTCTCCTTGGGAGCAAAGCCCATAAACCACACAGCTAAAGAGATGTGAGAAAGGCCTATGAAAAGAGAGTAAGGATGAAGTCTGGAATGAGACTAAGCAGTACAAAGTAGAAGGAAATCCTCCCTCTCCCAGCCAGCTGGTAGAGCCCAGCATGCCCTACTGTAAGGGGAGCAGCCAGTCCCCCAGCAGCCCTGCTGGTCCTGGCCGTGGCCAGAGGGATGGGTTTGCACCTGCAGCAGCCACTAATAGTCTTCATCTGAGAGAGAAAGGAAGCCCACCTGCTACCCAAACATCCAAATCCTCATCGAGGCAAAAAGGAGGGTAGTAACAGTGCTTCTGTTTAGACTCTTGATTGCTCCAGGGCAGGAAGATGTCTGTGTGTTGACTGTCCAATCAAAGCAATAAAGCGACCACTCGCCATGTGGGACTTATGGATCAGTGTGGAGAAAGAGAGATAAGTAGCTGTCTTGATAAGAAGCTGCTCCTTCACTGGGTCCTTTCTCCTTTGCAGTTTCTAACATGTAAGTATGCCTCACTTATATTGCGTTTCAGTCTTTTGAATGTTTGAGTGTTGCTGCAGGCAACTGAGGTAGCTAACACGATGCTTAATGCAGCAGAAGACAAAATGTTTTATGCTATTGGATCAGCAAGTGAGATTTGCTTATTTCCAGAATTACTAAAAGTCTGGTTGCTGTGACAAAAAAAAAAAACCCTAAATGGTCTTGAAATTGTGGCTTATACCAAGTGGGTTATTGTTAATGACAAATATTGAAACACTTTGCTTTAAACATGGCCATACTGGACACAATTTTGTGTTCTGATGTTAAGACTATGTCTCTGTCTGAAGGGAACTCGCAGTCCTGGGGAGAATTCCTATAATAAACACATGAAAATATTTGTCTTTATATTTTAGTACCTCTGGTACCTATTTTGAGAACTGTTTGAGAATTAGCTGTAGATGTGTTGTATGTGAGCTAACATGTTTCACTTTGTGGTATTATTAGGACAGATACTGGCTCAACAGTAACTCTGCTCCTTTTGTGATTTCCTAAATCATGTGCACTTGGGTTTTGGGCCCTTAGTTCTCAGCTGTCTCAAAAAAACCAAGCCTGCTTTCTTCTCCCTTTGGTTTGGTAACCTAGGTCTGCAGTTTCCCTTGCTGAATCTTTTTGTGATTAGCCCAGCAGATCCTGGCTCTTCCCAAAGATGAGGAGCAGAACGCACCAGTGATCACCACCTTCCTTAAAGCACAATGCTATTGATTTAGAACAAAATGTTATGGAAAAAACACTTAATAAGCCAAGAAATGACTCGCACACCTGCTAAGCGTTGCCTGTCTTCCTTGTGGTGCCCTGGCAAATATGATAAGCAAGTTCTGCCAGCTCTTTAATTCAGAGAGAGCATCTGTGTGTCAGATCAGGCTGTCTCTCTGCCCCAGAAGACAAAGCTGAGTGCCAGGATAACAGGCACGGAGGACTTGTGTGAATACACGCGGGTTCCACAGACACACTCTCGTTCAGCCTGGAGCACAAATGTGTGAGTAACGTGTGCTGCCCAGCAGTCTGCCCAGACCATCCTTTCCATGTTCCACAGCTCCTGCCTGTAACCTGGGTGTCAGTCATGCTGCTCTGTGAACTCAAGTGCCTGCTGCCTTCTTGCATGTGGGGACAGCAGGAACTTCCATGGCTGTACAGCTGGGAGTACTCAGAAGTAATCAGTAGCTGTTGGACCTTCTGTATGGCCAGTAAAGGGCATTGTTCTCCTACACTCAAACACATCCAAGATCAAAACAGGAAAAGCACTTGCCTGCACAGAGCTGTTGTGTGCGTTGGCTGTGACCTGTCCTAGGTGATCGTGGTGCATTCCATGCTTCATCACCTTTGTGGCAGTTAACTGTAGCAGTATTTGAAAGGTTGGTGTTATCACTTCCATTACAGGGATATAATGACTCCCAAATATTTAAAAACTATTATAGATGACGAAGAGAAAATTATTTCAGCATTAAACCTCTTTCGGTTCAGTTTGGGAGACATGATGCTTCCAAGCCCTCTGGAATGATAGGTCAGACAGTGCAGCTTTAGCCCATATGGGAACGGAATTTTTCTAGTGAAATAAAATGGATTCTGTTTTTAAGAGAAGTCATTATTTTTGTCGTCTGTTACCAGACTGGCAATGGCTCTGGTTGCAGCCTCTCTGAAGTCTGGGTTTAGCTTTGAAAACAGTCATACACGTGTCTTGCTGTGCTCTTTTTGGGGCGGGAAAGTTTCCTTTTTGCCCTGTATGAAAAACCTGGGCTGTGTGGCAGAATGGTTTTGCTGTCCTGCGCTAAGCTGGAAACAGAAGCCTTGTGAAGGCATATTGCATCAAGTCACAAGCTGTGGTGGTAACAGAAGGCAGGTAGGAGGAACACCAGTGACCAGGCTTGAGGCACTTGACTGCCCGGCCAAGAATGCTGTTGTAGAGGCTGCAAAGAGAGAGGCTGATCAACAGGGTGACTCAGAGTATTAAGATAAATTGGGGTGAATTCCCTGTGGCTGCACTGTGCAAGGGGGTGTGTTTTGGGGAAGCTGACTCCTGGCACGTACAAAGACTGGGAGCCACTGGGCTGCTCCACCTCTACTGCTCGTGACTCATGGCACTGTCAGTGCAAAGAGCCTTGGACTGCATGGCTGTACCAGCTGGGCTTACTGTAATCTGCCCCATCTTTGTGTAATCTAGATATACCTGTACCTGGAGGCACTGACTTCACATCCCTTCTCCAGGCAGAAACAAGACATTACTACCTAGAGGCAGTGTCCTTTGCTTTTGTTCCCTGGGCATCGTAAGGCAGGGGTGCATTTTGTGTGAAATGGTGGCTGTGTTGCCATGCTGTGCCTGAATGCCTAAGCAAGCAGGGCTCCTGCAGCCCTGAGCAGCTGGTCTGTTAACCAGTTACAGCTCCCCTGCTCCTGGTGCATGTGAGAAGGCTGCTGCCTGCCTTTTGGTTGAATGCATGGTAAGGAAGGGTAAGTCAACAGCTCTTTTAGGTGCAAGGAAGATGTTCCCGCTTCGTCTCCTCATTGTGTAAGCTGTGTGTGGGAAGTGTTGACAGTGCAGTTCTGTGGTCCATGCTCCTAATTGGAAGGAACAGGAAAGTGACTTTTGTGACACTGCATCCCCTTCTGCGCAGGGAACATGGTGAGTCGAGGAACAGGCACTGGGCCACACAGTAGCTGTGAGATTGACAGCAAAATGATATAGGCTGGCAGTGACCAAGCTCTTGGCTGGTTAAGAGCACTAGTGAAGGCATTCGAAGTCTGCACAGAAGTTTCTCGGCTATCAATGAGAGCTTGCTGTGGGCACCAGCAAGTAGCGTTCTGCTTCATCAAGAGCTGTTGTGCTTTGCTGGTGTTTTCATTCCTGTGGCTGAAAACAGCTTCCAGTGTTGGCAGAACAACGTATTTACTGTTAACCCGTTCTCATGTCTGCTTGGGTAGCTCCTCTGTGCACGTAGCTGCAGTGGCATAGTCTGAACATTTTCTTGCTCTTGCTGACCATATCCTGATGTTGCTCTTCTCTTGGCTGACTCTGATCTATCAATATTCCCTATGAAATTGTTTTTCTCCATCTGCTCTGGCTCTGCTATTGATCCTGACCTGATACTAACCTTTTCCAGCTCTGCCATAACATCTCTCCATTGCAGACTCTAATTTTTCTCATGTTCCTAACCTTGTCTTATCTCAGACCTTGCTACATGCTGAGCTTTTTGGAACTGACCTAAGAGCAGAAGCTAAACTTAGCCACGCTGAATTCAGGAGCTTCATCTATTTATACCAAGGCCAGAGTTTTCCTTGTCACTCTTTTTCCTCTGATGGCAGCTCTTGGGTAGTTCGAGGTGCTGTGGTGTCTTCCAGTGCCAAACGCCCTGCCTAGTTTTGTCTGTCTGTGCATGGTGACAGTGACAATATCACCAGATCAGAATGTCAGTGCAGTTTACTTGCCTTGGCTAGAGTAAAGGCTAGCACGGGTGCAGGGATACGGACGTGTGGGCTTATTGGGCTCTTGAAAAACAATGGAATGTCTTTGAGGGGAGGTGGAGAAGAGGGAGAAGCAAGGCTGATGTGGCTTGCATGCTTTTTACAAGTAATTTACTTAAATTAATCCAATCTGAATTCCACCTGCATCTGGGTGCCTCATCTGTAGCACTCATCCCCCAGAGCCACCCAGCCAGTTATAACAACACAGGATGAAGGGCGATGTAGTTTGGATGAAGCTGGATCCAGATTTTACCAGAGCACCCACCCTGTTTCATGGCCAGCGTGAGATCTGGAAGTGAGCTGTACAGTGCTGACTATGGGGAATCTTCTCCTCAGACAGACTAAAGCTGTAGGCACTCTGGTCGCACGGACGCTGGAGGCTGATGACTGGTGTGTCAGTGGAATATCAAAGTCATAACCTGAGTGATTGGTACATGATGTAATGATTGGACTGGAATGCTGTACACAAGCAGAGGTATCGTCACCGCCTGTTTACTAACTCTGCTGTTACACATGGCCTGAGGTTACATCAGGCTAGGGTGAGCACAGCCAGATTTTTGTGAGGTGGGAACACTAGGCTGGTGCCAGAGCAACAGCTGACAATGTCAGCTTTTTTTGATAGGTATCTTCCTCCTCTCATTTCAAGGAAAAGCCTTCAGATATTCCCTTGATGGTATTCTTGGTGTAAGATTTCACAACTCTCAGCTAAGACATGTATTTCAAACCCTCAGAGATGTGTGAACCCCACCTTGGTACAGATTGCACTGTTGAGGAGAAGTCTCTCTGTCCTGTTATCTGTGTGTATTGGACAGAAACCAGTTCCTTGAGTCCATCTTTCCTGTAAGAAAACAAACTTACGGCAGAGCCCCCAGACATTTATAACAAAGTGATTGCACAGCTGCTTGCATTCCAGCTTCTGATGAATGTGGAATTGCTCTTGGCAGTGCTGGAACATGCACAGCCTGTTCTTAACTTTGTGGGGTACACATACTCATCACGTTGCAGTACAGTGGGGGGTTTCCAATATATTTTAGTCTTCTCTAGTAGAAGTCCCATTCTAGGAAATCTGTGCCAGCTAAAATAAGGCAGCTGCCTTATGGCTCTTTAAGAGGCTAATGATTCTTTAGGATGATTATTTTCTCTTTTTTTTAAAATCGCCCTCTAATCTCACAGCCTCCAGCCGCACAGAGCTTGGCTACAACCTGCCAAGACCCCAGCCTCTAGCAGCAGGTAGCTTGCAACGTCAGCTGGAGCACCTGGGCACTGTCTGGGGGAGAGAGGCTTAATGTGGAGGTGGTGTATGCAGGGTGAGAGGACAGTAGTGTTCTGCTCTCGAGAGTTTTGATTGGCAGAGGCTTACTCGTAAAGGCTGTCACTGCAGGCTAATGCCAAAATCTTTAGCTTTATTCCATATTCCGCTGCTTCAAACAGGAATGGACAGTCACGGTGCTGCCCACTCATGGGCTGACCATCTGCATGTATAATGTTATCATCAGACCCTGTTATGTTTTAAAGCTTACACAAGAAAATAAGGATCTTACCAAAGCAAGACTCAATCAAAATTATCAGAGGTTCCTGGGTGAAGACTGTTAGGAACATGTTCAAATCACTTGGTGCTGAACTTAATCATGTGCTTAAAATTAAGCTGTTAGTGATTCCTTTAATTTGACTCTGAGTCTATGCATAACAGATGCCTTCAGAGTTAGAGGTATGAAGAATCCCTCTAAATCTGCCAGTGCCTTTTCTCGCCAATCCTGGAGATGGCTGAAATGATCAAACTGTTGTCCAGGGACTGTTTAATGCTGCATCTCTCGTTGAATCATTGGCCACCTATTCTTCTCCTATCCCCCACATCATTACCTTCTGTGCTGAAATGGGAGCCTGTAATATGAAATCTCCTTGACCGAAGGCTGTGGATGGCCATTCTCTTGTAGATCTGGCTAGTGGGAAATTTCACCACACTCTGTCTGTCCCAGCTTTTTCTCGCTGCCCCTCCAGACCTGCTGGCAGGGTTGTGTGTATACATTTTAGCCTAAATGAGCAGGGCAAGCAAGCTGCTATTCAACAGGTTAAGCTAACATCTAATGGCACAGCAGTTCAGAGTGCACAGCCACGTCTAAGCATTCCTCCTTCCCCTTAGTTGCCTCATTAAACTGGCTTTCCAAGTTTGCACTGCCATGTAGTGCAAAGCAGCACAGTAGAGCTCCGGGATATCTTAGCCCTTGGATTTCCATGGGTGAGCAGACAGCTGTTGTATGTCAAGGGCTTTGCTATTAATGAGTAATTGTGGATGGATACACGGGTAGGCAGGTTAAATCCTTGCTGCTGTTGCACTTAGATTTTGCTGCAAGATGATGAAATGGCCCAAAGTGGTGATGGATGTAGCTGAAGAAGGATCTATTAATCTAATGCAAAGCCTATGTACCGCGCTTCTGGCAGTCAAGTAGTACAAATATGAGAGACAAAATCTAAGCCAGGAACTGCATCTCTTCTCTTCCTCTCTTCAAGCCAGGGTGACTTGGTGTATGTTGAACATAAATATAGTTCTGCCATGCGTCATCTTTCAAATGTGAGGTCTTCTAGTTCTGTCATGATAATGAGTTCCACACCAAAGAAGAGTCAAAACTAGACTCCATAGCATCCTCTGTGAAACCTTCAGCCTGAGAAGTAATCCTTCTGTCAAACTTCAGCTACTTTCCCGTGACAGAACTTGCCTATTCTCTTTGAGCTATTTTTGGCTGTTCTTTAGATATATACGTGGTAGAGGAAGATTATGAGGGCAATTAAAAAGGAATTGCAAGATGCTGTGCTGGAGGTAATGGAAGAAAGGTGTCATGGTATGGTTGTGCAATAGTTTCGTGTTTGCCACGTTGTTCATGCCGGAATGCACCATGAGGTGAGAGGACTCAGTACTTGAGTGGAAGGGTCATTGTGGCATGTTACAGTATTGGTGATATGTGTAGCAATGGTTGCATCAGATGCCTGAGCATTAGCAGTAAAGAACATCTACAGAGCCCTGAAGTGGGAGAAATCCATATAGGAAGGCAAGCTGGTGGCTATGTGTGCCTTTTCCTGGAAGACATCAGATCAAAATAGTTACAAGCTGAATCCTTCGGTTTTTCTGTGCTGTTTGCTGACACCCTAGTGCACTGGGTTTGAAAACAAATAATTTCATACTCTGGGACCAGGCTAGTCAAAAAGTAGCTATAAATGGGGAAGAATGGCAGGGCAGAAACCAGTGTTGAGCTCTCAATGTGAGCCTTTAAATTGAAAAAGCTAAAAAAGGCTGGCATGGATTTAATAAGGGAACTGGGAAACAACACAGTTTGAAAGCATTGTTGGTTTCATCAAATTTTTATTGACAAATCTTTTTCCTGGTATGTTGTCTCTGTATGAGAGAAATTAAAGCAACTGCTTAGATACTGTTATTTGTCAAATATTGTACTATGGATCTTGTAAGAAAACTGACCAGGCAAATTGCTCCTCTTCCCATGCAGGGTTCTCGCTTACCATGTTTTTTTCATCTGCTGATCTCTCATTCCCCTCATACATTTCTGAGGGCCCTAAGCAGAATCATTTGCCTCTCGGCATGCTCGAATCTATATATGGAGAGATGATATGAAAGACAGATGCTGATAATCATGACACCTGAAATAATTTTATGCCTTCAGTAGACCACAAGTACCATGGAACCATAGCATTGACCTTGCTGTATTCATTGCCTCTAGCCTAAGCATACTTCTTGCCTGAGCAGGCTCCGACATTGCATCAGTGTCCTCTAGTAATGCGCAAAACTCTTCTTACACTAGCTAATTGAGTCTTAACTATCCCTGTCAGAGGCAGATGAGTAAACATTAGCCCCACTTTACACCTAGGAAGAGTGGGAGGGGAAAGTGGCTTCCCCGAGTTTCAGTGGCAACTGGTGTGAGCAGTGCCGGAGTACACTGTTTGCCTGCACCTGAGCCCTGTGTGTGCTAGATTGTAAAGTTCCTTATGAAATACAGGAGAAGAGTTAAGCATTGGGCCATCCGTTCTGTGTTAGATATTGTATTGCTTGCTGGGTGCTAGGTGATGTATTGAGAAAGGCTTGAGGGGAGCAGGCTCAGAGGCACAAGCTGCACTGCCAAGCAGAATAACAGTACTAGTGACATGGTGGCAACAGGCTTGCACTAGCCTGCTTAGCGCTGGCAGGACAGCCTGGGTAGTCCATGGCAAAAGGGATGCTGGCCTTGCTTCAACTGCTCAGTCTGGCTGCATCAGTGCCCTGGTTGGTATTTCCTTCCTTCTTCTCTATAGAAAAGACAAGATAATTTGAAGCATAAAGCCAAGACTTTGCCCTCTGGAGGGATTCCAGGGTTGCAGATGGACTGGGCTCTTCACAGTGCTGCTGGAAAGCAATTACATTTGCAGTTCAGGGGAAGGGAAGAGGAGGAGGGAGAGTCACTGAACTGACAGCAGGGATAAGAAGGTAGCTCATTAGCACATCATCTTTTCTGCACCCTTCTGTGTGGGAGCAGATCTCCATATGATGACATTCAGAGTCTGGCAGGAATGTCATCCTGAGCTAGTAGGAATTTTTCTGCAAGAAAGTATGAGTGGGTAGGTTTAAAGAGGTCAAAAGTGAGCTCCTCTGGCTCCAGAGAGCATAAAGGTTCATCCTTCATGGTTGTTCTCAAACTTCACCACCAGCTGCTGACCTGGAATGTGAGGAGGAAGCATGGAAGTAGTGAGGTATTCATTAAAAAGAAAACAAACAAAAAACCCCTTCTGCTGCACATCTCATCCATTTTTTTTGCTCCAGTCTTGGAGTGCACTCCAGGAAGTACCTATTTGTTGCGCTGTCTCTGGTAAATCATAGCTGGGAAAGATGGTGTCTCCATTCACTTTGGGAACATCCTCTATGACAGATGAATTTTAAAGTGAACGTTAGAAGTAGAGAGCTGATTACATACTGAGCAGTGACTTGTGCTTGGAGGATTCCAGCAGGAGCCGTACAGGAGGCCTTGCTGTCTCTGTATGGCATTCATAACGATTTGGAGAGTGTGAGTCCTGTGGCAGTGAGAATGGCCTGTTGGAAACCCCACAGTACACTGGTAATAAAGATATAATACACTTAATTATGAACTGAAGGGTGAATTCCTTACAGGCTTATTGAAAGACCCATGTGGCTGTTTAACAGCACTAAGGTGTACATTCTCTCATCCTCCGAGCAGTCCCCATGGCCCCAGAGGAAAATGTTGGTGAAAGCATAGCTTAACTGTTCCCTAAAGGAGGTAGTGGTGGATGGGGAATGTGTGCATCTCACCTGCCCAGCAGGCATAAACGGCTATGTGCCAAAACAGTCCTCCATGACAGCTCATGTCTCTCTTTTTTTGTGAAGACATTTGTGTTACATGTGAAAAAGAATCTTGAGTCCTTTTATTGAGATGGGGGGAGGAAGGGGCAAAAAACAAACCCACGTTGAAACCTTTTGAACCCAGTGGAGCACCAACTAAAGACCAACCCTTCTTATTTTCTCTTAATTCTTCTGTCTCCTCAGTATAAATGCTTTTCAGCTCAGAGTAGGGGAACTGGAGTGCCCGCAGGACCTACAGCGCCATGGTGTGGTAACACCTCTTTTCAGACAAGCCGTCAGCTCTGGCAGTCCAGTTTTGCAGCCAAAAGGAGGCTCTTCAGGATTGCCTTCAGCTTGTGTCAGTGTAGGAACTGCGCCGTTCTCCTGGGCATGTCCTGCAAGGTGATAGTGACAGCAAGTGGAGGGCAGAACAGAAGAGAGGTGTTTGTCGTTAACGGTAATGCAGCCTCCACAAACACCTGTGGTAACCTACAGTGGATAACAGTACCTGACAGAGAATGTGAGGGACAGAGGAAGAGGGTGAATCCTGCAGAGAGCAACTGCAGACCCTGTAGAACAATAGGAGCTGGGAGAGCAGAGAGGGAATAGATGCCTCACCCTGAATTCCTGTGATCCTGATTTACACCCATGTAACTCTGCTAGAGTCAGTGCAACTACATTAGTAGGAAGGGTGGCTGAGAAATTAAAAAATGAGCTCCATGTCTCTTCACCACTTTTTCTTTGACTATTAGCACAAGCTTTCTTCACGCTCCAGAACACGTTCCATCCAGGTTATAGGAAATTGCATGCCACAACTGCTCAGCAATGCTTTATATATATATATAAAAAAATATTAAAAAAAGTAGCAAAAAAGAGAACACAAGACGTGTGCATCAAACACTGCACAGGTTAATGCAAAGGCATTTTGGACCTAGTCACCTAGCCCTAGAAAATTACAGACAGGGCTATTCAGCACCCTCAAGGCAATGGCATGCCTGCATGGAGAGGCGTTCCCTTTCATTTGGCAACTGCAGCCCTGGAGCATTAACTGCCACAGGATGCAGCAGGGTGCCCGGACTAACAGCCTTAAGATGAAGGTGGTGTTTATGGAAGTGAACAATTAGGTAAGAAAGATATAAAGGATGGCATCCACATTTCTGGGAAATGGCTGATCTCTGCAGGTCTGGGATGGGATCTTCTCCTGTGGCATCCTGTTTGGTTGTGCCGTGGTGCCTTGAATGCTTCTGCCTCTCTGGAAAATGACTCAGAAAGGCTGGAGAGCTGCAGTTAGTTTTCTCAGGAAGGAGGTGGCAGGGCCTGGAGAAATGAAACGAGCTGGAGTGAAAGAAAAGCAGAGGTAGACAGTGGGGAGTCCTTTTCAAAGTAAGTGTGCACAGTGCAGCTACTTGCTGTGACATGGTGATGCCTTTTGCTGTAGGCTTACAAATACCCCTTGAAGTACTCTTAACTGCCCCTTTGCCAGTTTAATGTCCAGTGTGTGTGTGAGCCTGAGAAAAAGAAATTGAAAGCCAACCAGCCATACCCCAAAACATCAATGCTGAGGAAGTGACTAACTGCACCGGTCCCTGAGGGGACATGGTGACATTTTTAACCAAACCTAGAGAAGCACGTGGCCTGCTCTCCCCACCTGCCTCTGGGCTGCCTTGGGAGGCAAGCTTTGGAGCCTGCAGTCCTGCTGACACATGTGCTGCCTCTCCTGCAAACCTTCCAACGCCCTGCGCTCCTCAGCCCCTCTTCCTTTGTGCCCTAGTGAGAGTGATTAAATATTGATACATTAATGAGCTTCTGACAAGAAACACAATGCTGCACAGCCTAGGCTGCCATTTCGGGGGGCTGGAGCTGATCCCTGAGGGCTCCCAGCAGTACCAGGGACCCCAGTGCTGCTGTGAGCCAGGTGTACGGGTGTTCCCTAAGGCAGAGGGACAGCTGAGAGAACCAGAAAGCTTCCCACCTTCGCAAGGCATAAACCAGAGGGTGGCCTTCTAGTTCAGCTATTTTCAGCCAGTTTTGTGACAGCAGGCTAGGGAGAGATGCAGCTTGCTGCCTCCCACACAAACCTCTTCCTCTGTTAGCTTGTCTGCTGTCGCTGCAGAACTCCTCCTGGTGCTACAGCTGTAGCCTGGGGATCCTGCTTGTGGCCCTGGGGAGCACAGCGGAGGAGGGTCCTGGGGCAGGAATGTGCTACTGAGGGGAAACGATGCTGTTTGCTTTCTCCCGGCACTTGCTGCTCTGCAGTAATGCTCCTTGTGCAGAGCTGCAGTCCGAAGCTGAAACCTGAGCAGCAACTGCCGGAGAGATGCCCTTCCTGGCCCTGCACGCTGGCGCTGAATTAAAGTGCGGTACCTGGTGTGCTGCATCGGCTGCCATGCGGCAGTATGTCACTGAAGGCCAGGGTATTAATTCCCCAGCCCCTGTGGGCTTCTCAAAAGTTAAGAGTTTGGTTTGCCTCTTACAGCTTTGGGAGAGGGCATTAGCTTTCACTCATTGAAAATGCCTTGAGTTGCCTCCCCTTGGCTGCCTGCGCCCGTTCTGACACCTTGTCCGTACTGCAATGTGGGTTTCAGTGCCGCACACCCTTTTCCCATGACTCCAGCCTGGCACCTGTCCCTGCAAACAGCCTTTTGCCATGCCTCAGTGCACTTCCCATGGTGATACAGACTTCTTATTTACAGGGTCACTTGCGACCTTGCCGTTGCAGTCCCAGAGCTGTGCAAAACCTTCTGACGCTGTTAAAAAAGCACTTTGGCCAGGCGTCTTCAATCTGTGACCGTGCAATGATGCACTGTACTCCCAATATTAGTAAGCCATCCCTGCAGCCACAAATCTTGCTTGTGGCCGTGCAGCACA
>JAVJGI010000063.1:70790837-70809845 GCA_035590275.1 Ibycter americanus
TCTCCTCTGCAGGCTGAACAGCCCCAGCTCGCTCAGCCCTTCCTCACCAGGGGGATGCTCCAGCCCCTCACCATCTTTGTAAATCAACACAAGTATGTCACTCCCACCTAAGAGTTCGTTCATTTATTTAAAGGGTTCAGTTAGGTCCAGACCGCTAAAGATCTCTCATCACCCTGGTGCTTGAAATTCAGCACGCACACAGGATACTCTCATATCTCATCCAGAATTGTGGCAGACTGATTGACTGCATGATGCTGCTTCCAGCAGTCCTACAAACATTTGCAAGAATAGGAACTAAACCCAAGACAAGAAAAATATGCCACACCAAGATCTCCCAGATGTTTTGGCATGATAAAATACTCTTTTTTCATCCTATCCTAAATTGCATTGTGTCATTCTTAAGAGCTGAATAGCCCATGGCAGAAGTGGATGCATTTCAGCTGACAATATAAATTTCTGAAAGCTGTCTAGAGAGCCTTAGCCCCTTAACGTTGTAGCACAGCGAAGGCTTCAAATGTGTTGTAGCCATTCAGCAAAAAACTTCAGCCTGATAAATATCTTCAGTTACTGTAACAGATCCTTTAGAATGGTATGGATTCACATTAGAGGCTCTACCTTACAGTTCAAAAAGGAAAAAGGACACACTGGAGGCTTCCAAAAGGAAGAAAAATTGGAGAAGTTTGGAGGGGTCAAAAGAAGGGCAATTTGAGATTATGCTGAGCAAGTGATACACCTCTCAGGAACTGCAATGCTTCTCATCCTCCACTCTTCCTTCAGCCGCTTGTAATGCACAGGACATTAGGTTGTTAACAGGCATGCTCAACCTTTTGCAAGCTGTAAGAATTCAGTTTCACCTTTATTCCGCCACCACTTCAAAACCGTTCTACTTTTCCAGGTCACGACTTGCAAACCACATGGTAATTCAAACCCACTGTTTTACTTTTCCCAGAGATGCTCAGTATTCCTTCTCCTGCCCTCCTCATCTGTCACTCAGCTGTGCTCTTTAAGAATTATGTCCAGAAAGACCAAATTTTTCAAATACCACACATCCTTCAAACACTGGAATATTTTAGCACCTCTTTCAAAAATCAGATGAGCTCTCAGAGTTGAGGAAAATAATTAAATTTAGCTCTTTTTCTGCTTCAGTAATTATCAGACTAAACCAAGTGACAAAATAAGCTCCCTTAATACATACGTCCATGGGGAGGGGAAAAAAAAAAAGAAGTTTTGTTCAGACAGAATCATTTTTTCCCCAGCAGTCAGTGGATTCAGGTGATAAATCTGCTAATGCAAGAGTCAGTCAAAAGCCCAGGACACTCTGCTAGAACTGTTCCAGGGCAGTAACCCAAGAGGTAGGCTACCGCTCTGTGAACAGGACAGATTACCCCCCTTTCTTGCAAAATATAAAGAACTTATAAAGATAAAAATGATAGATGTCCTGTCATTTTTTGCTTTTGACGAGTTTAATTTGGAATGTACCAAGCTACTTAACTTGCATTATGAGCCATCTCACAGCCCCATCCCTCTTATTACTGAGATAATCCCCTCCTCCAGAGATTCCTTTTATATTTTCTCTTTTCAGTTAGCATATTGGAAAGGAAAATATCATCCTGGAATGTAGGTGCCAGGCACAACAGCACAGACAAAAATCCACAACTGATACACATAAAGACATTGTTCCTTCTCTACCCTACCGTGCAACAGCTTTTGTTCCATACCCAACATTATAACAGCAGATATGCAAGATTACTACGTTACAGCAAAAATACACCAAGTTCCTGTTAATTTGCTGTTACCAGCCCCCATTCCCATATGCTTCCTAGACAACTCCTTTGTTTTCTCTCTCCTCCCTCTCCCCTTCAAATATTGTACTTTGATCTCTTTCAGCCATTCCTGATTCTCTAGTCTTTTCTCTCCCACGCTGAAGTTCAGATTGTTTCATAAGCCTGTTAAGCACACTTTCATCATTTCCCTCTTGCCCCAAATGGAAATTCTCTCTGTTGTTTCTTGGCTGTTTCTAATTTGCTAGAGAATCAGCCCTGACATACACTGCCATGGAGCTTATAGGCCAAAGCAGCGGTAACAGCATCAGTGCTCAGCTTCAGAAAAGATGATCTCAGTCAGTTGTTAGCAGGATAGTGCTTCCTTAGGCATACCAAAAAATCTTACCAGGTTACAGAATCAGACAGAGAAGTTTTAAAGCAATCATTGCAAAAATTTCCTTTTCCCACTGTGATACTGGGTTAAAACATCAAAAAGGTCAACCACCAGTGTTTGGCAGCTTCTGCAACCACACCTGTAGCTACAATTTGCCACGCAGACAATTGCAGCCCTGGACACAAACAGCGGGAGGAAAAAGTTCTTTCTTCCCCCTCAACATACCTCTGCACCCCACGAGGAATCCCCAACTTCTTGCCCAACAGTCTCTCACTACAGCAGTCCACAAGTCTCTTGAGGGTGTACAGACACTCACGAAAGGTGGAAAAGAAGGGATAATGGCTAAGGATGCACAGAGAAGTCAGAGTGCTGTTCCGAGAGCGATGGCTGCCTTTGGCCAGACGCTTACTGCGTGGTGATCGATTCACATCTGGAGTAGATTCTGTACTTGGAGCCTGCAGTGAAGAACCACTCTCGGAACTCTCAGTACCCACTTCCTCTTGGGGTACAGATGCGTCCCCAGATTTGGTGGCTTTCTGTCCCTCCCGAGCTCGATGGCCCCCTGTGCCTTCTCCCTTCTCCTTGGGTACTCGCTTCTGGAAGGAGCGGTAGAAGTTGACACAGATTCCATAGCGAATGACACCTGTATCCTTGTCTGTGAGCGTGAAGACAAAGGAAGTGTCATCACGGAAGCTCATGCGTTTTTGCCGCACACTCAGGCATCCTTCTGGCTGGCAGAAGAACACAACATCAGGTGGCAGGGGAAAGTCCACATGGTCTTCTAGAGGGTAACGTCGCAGCAGTTCAGGAGTCTGAGCAACACTATCACTACTTGGCTGCCTACAAAAAAAAAGCAAACAAAACCAGCATAAATAGTTGATTAATCATAAAATTATGGAATGGTTAGGATGTCAATAATCATCTTTGGTATCTCCGTGCTAACATGTCAGGAGCCTGTGGGCTCAGCTTCATCTTTGTTTCTTCTCTCCCCTACTACCAGGGAAAGCGCACCTTCTCAGTCGCTAGCCACAATGCTCCATCACTAGCACAAGACCACAACTGCAGGAAGGCTAAATAAAAAGGCCTATACCATCTTGATGAAGGCCCACTACAGAGTCTTTTCAAATTTGACCGAGAAAAGGCCTTTCAGGAGCATGCTGTTCCCAGGAGAACTTCGTATTATCGTGTTTTCCTGACTTTGATTTCATTTGATGAATTTAACCGCACAGGTTTCTGGGCAACACTTGGGTAGGAAATACACTGTCCCTCTCCAAATACACAGTCAGATGAAACCTCCCTGGATTTCAGCCATCTATGAACAAGATGGAAATTTAATGAGAAAATCCAGTATCAATTCCTAACTGGGAAAAACAAGAATTTACTAGGAAAGAACTCAGAAAAACAGTAGAATGATATGGACCTCATCCTGTAAAATTTTCATTAAAAAGTTTAGCAACCATAGATATATATACTCCTGGGTTTGATTTTCAAGTTGGATTTGAAGTGTAAGTTATTACAAAAGCTGGGCATTAATATGCAGACCTGTATAACACTGTGGCTCACCAACCTTTGTACCACAATCACTAACGGAACGCAAAGACAGAAAGGTAATACTGTTTACTCCTAATTTTCCACCAGGAGAACAGATTCTTTCAAGGTATTAACTATTTTCCTATCACTATTTTTCCATGAAAGTTACTGAGTAAGTGCCAGAGAAATAGTATGAGATCCACATGGTGAAGGAAGAAAAATATGTCCCCAGAACAACGGCTCTTTGGTTTGACCTCTTTCCTATGAAGTCTGACCTTTCAACATTTTCTAATGTAATTAGCGTTTAGTATCATGTTTACTTAATGGGATGTAGGAGACCTGGCTCCACCATAACTCTCCTATGGGATCTCATACAAGACATTTTCTCACCTTGATACTTCGGACTTGCTCATTTTGAAATACAAATTACATTTGCTTTTCTCTTATCTGAGAGGTGAGAAAACCCAAACAAGTAGTAATAGAACATTGGTAATTTACAAAAGAAAATCACTGGTGTAAATAGCTCTGCTGACTAATTCTCCCAAACTAATATTTTATTAAAGAAAAAGTAAAAATGCTTTAGTTATAAAGCATAAATTGATAATAAAATTTATACTGCCTGTACAGTTAAGTATTGAAATATGGTATGAAAAGAAAAAAGAAACCCTGAAAAGCTTTTATATATAGTGGACACAACTAATGCATCATCTGCTGAGGAAGAAATGTCAAATAATGCTGGTACTGTTTAGAGAGTTTATTTGACAGTAAATGGTTAAAAGAAAAAATCACCAACAAAGCACCAGTGAATACATCATCAGAGTCTGCTCAGACATTTAGAAAATTTGCATCTGATAAAAGGGAACACTTCCAAAAGGCACCGCTAGCATGGTAGATAACAAGATATGATGGTAAAGGCCACATGGAGCTCTCAAGGACTTTGCAGTAGCTGATTACTTCAGTCAGCTCCATCTCTTATCACAGGCATTTGTTGAAGTGCCTAATGAGACAACAGACCTCTGGGCATTAGCAATCCCGCTGCCGCTGTCCAGCAAAAAGCAAGAGAACTGCAGGAGTCCAGAAGTGATGCTAGCAAATTTCTCAGTGAGAACATCAGACACTATAAGCATCACTGGAGGAGGCAGTTAACATTTCTTCCTCCTTCTTTTCCTAGTCAGTGACACACATATGGAAAACTTGGTTATTTTTTGACATACAATAAGAACTAATTAAACTATTAAATTATTCTGTCCATAACATAGAATAAGAAAAATAATTATTACTTAGGATTATGTGATTTCTTCCACTTAGCCTATTTAAATACTGCACTCAAACTATTCTGAAAAGGAAGTGGGAGGTAAAGCAACAAGCTGATGCACATAAACCATTGATATTTAAAAATGAAAGTAAAATAGACTTCAGAACACACCCATTAAATAGACTGACAGAAAGTTACTGCATAAACTTTGAATAATGAAAAATAGCATTTACTGAGCACATGTGTATTTGAACAAATAGCACATGTATCAACCCCACATTTCATATACACTTTAAGTAAATAAGCATAATGTTTTGTCTATTGATTGTTAATAAGACTTTAAAAAAATAAAGCATTCATGTCATTCCTATGAGGATAAGTGAGTATTAGAGGGAGAAACAGCCAAGTAAGGCAAGTTCCAGATTATTTTTTTTAAACCAAGTTTACAGACTACACTTCGAAAGCTAGAAAAGTAACCCTAAACTAGTATTTTACTTGCACGTGGCTTTCAGTATTTTCCATTTCTGAATCCCTCTATCCTGATGCCAGCAGAAGCAAGGAAGTTCAGATGCATAGGCTACCAGAGACTCATATATAAATTCACTTTTCTTAGTCACCCTTTGCAGACCCTCAAAAAGGAGTCTAAAGACCGCAAGTTAAAAAAATTTGGCTGCACAAGTATCTTTTGGAAAGTGCCCTGGCCCAAGCTGATGCTCCCATTATGCATTCCAGACAGCACTTGCTCAGCACCAAGTAAGGGTTCATCAGAGGATGCTAGGCTATCTATCCCCACTCTACTGCCCAAGCAAAAGCAGTGCTGAGACTCTTTTAGATTACCTGGCTCCAATGATCACAAGATAGTCGAGTAACCGAGGGCAGGTTTTCTTTTTCTGCACCATTGTCCTTGACACCCCTCCCTATGTCATCTCAGTGAATTTCTGTTCATCGATCCAGTGGTCAGTTATCCAGCCAGCCGTGATCAACTGCCTTGGGAAACAGAATCTGCTCGGAATTGGCAAGTCTAACCTACAATCAAGAAAAGCAAGAGTGTCAAAGGCACAATCAGGAATACCAAATACATATAAGCAACATGATGACTTTAATCACATTCCCAAAAAGCCTCAGTGTCCTGTGCAGTTATAGACATCTACAGATCTCTCTCTTCGTGAGTATAAAACCACAACCACATGCCCACAAAAGCAGAGCGCGCTGAAAAACACACAAAAAAGTACAAGAGGATCTCAAGAAAAACCAGACAAACAAAGCAGCATATCACTGGCAAAGAGCTATTCATGAAATGGTTCAAGGCAAAAGTATTCAGGAAAATCTCTGGGATTCCTACAGTGCTTGGGAAAGGAGCTTTAGTTGGCAATTCTGTACAGTTGAACATGACTGAAATTAAACCCGCAATCTGAACTTCAGCTGTCTGATAAACACACTAACTAAAGAAGGGGTAATATCAAGAAAAGTCTGATTTGATATAATGCACCTCACCCTCCCAAACCTGGATGTGGCCTAGAGCAAGAATGATCTCCATATTCCTCAACAACTGAGATGTCTAACACTTCTTCTGCGAAGATATAGAACTGCAGTTCTATAGCATTGCAGTTTGCAATAGCAAAAGTGCTTCTTGTAAATCATACTGGTTTTTTCACTTACTTTATAAAATTTCATTTATCTTGTGTATCTGCACTATTTAATCTTGATATCCATGCCTCCCACAGCTACTTTATCCGACCACTTTGTGACAGAAAAATCCCCTTGGCACAATTGGTATTTTACTGCAGCATTACTATTTGTCAATTACTATGCTTAATAGACATCCAGAATTCACTAAGCACTGTAAAATTGTTCTTTCCAATCTCACCATTCATACTCCATTGAATTCATGACAGAAGTAAAAAAAAAAAAAAAAAAAAAAAATCTTAAAGAGTAACACATTACAATGTTTCCTACCTACATTCAAAAACAATCTGAAAACAGAAATTTTCTGAAACAGAAAGTTCTTGGAAACTCTAAAATCAGAGATGCTCAAACTTTACAAGTTTACTGAGCATCCCAGTGAAAACATTAATAAAGTTATTTTACATAAAAAAACGTGAACTGATTCCCTTTTGGGGCATATTCAGAGTGAGGTGTGTATTTCAGTTCATATTTACATCCTACAGATATCCCAGAATTCAGACAATTATTATTACTGTACTAAAATCTTCCAGTTCTGCAGCATAAAGTTTATATTTTATTTATACAAAAGTATAACAGATTTACTAACAACATGTAAATCTCATCAAATTTAGGTAATTTTCTTGATGTTTCTCTCACTACTTCACAACCAAAGGTTAGTTAAAGGCACTGTAACTGCCAGCATCTCACAGTCGCATTCCAAGTCTAGCAACATATTTGCTTTGTAACCAGCCCTTCACATTCCAGGTACAGAGTTGGCAAACTTTATTCACGAGCTCTCCAAATATCAGTAAAAAAACAAACACACACAAAAAGTAAGTATATCATTTATCAAAAAAGGAAAATCATACTAGTAAGTATTAATTATGGAATAATAAACTGCAAGAAACCTTAACCCTCGCACCTACAAACCCCCACATTTTATAAGACTTTGTGGCATGGTTTTAGCAGATCCTCAGTGACAGTCGCTGTAGGTTCCTAAGTGACACCACTATGAATCGCCTTCTCTGAGCACCAACACTTCATAAAGTATCTTCTCTGAACAACAGAGAAAACACAGACACAGGAAGCAAAGCTCCTGTCTCTTCATTTCTCTTCATTTTAATGATATTACTGAAAACATTGTAAAATCTGTCCTGCAACAGCTCTTGATCCAACATATTCTGCAAGTATCTTGGCATAGATGAACTTGAGAAGAACAAGATGAAGTTGGCATGATCAACGGGATCTTTTTGCCTTCAGTTTGAAGAACTACTTTGTTTCCTTTCCAAACAGCTTTACCCAGAACTGTTTAAGGAACTCACTGTTCAGTTACAGATACGGGCATAAGAGTAAGTTACCATGAGGTAACCTAGGAGTTTGACTTTGAGGAACTTCCACTACTCAGTGGTAACCAAATATATATTCTTCCTCTGTAACAGACTATCCTACCCCTCAGTGAAGATGGAGTATTTACAACAGACTAAAAACATATGCAAAGACTACAGAGTAAGTGAGAGGCTCCAAGACCACAACCTTAGCTTAACTTTCAGTAACTTGTCCATATCCCGTGGTTTTCCTCCTATTCTCTAGCCTGAAGAACACCTCTTATGATTGCAATTCATAACACAGCTTCCCTACGGCTCTGCAAAGGAGCCAGCAAGGTATGCAATATGAAGACTCCATCAAACCCATAAAATTTTCAGAAGAGTATCTGAGCAGACCACCAGCACAAGGGAACACACACAGGGCTTCCAATGTCCCTGGAACGGCTGAAGATGCATCCTAGTGATGCCATACATCGACGTTTCTGTCAAGTTTTTTTTAAAAAAAAGATCTGACCACTTTCAAAGATTCCCCATTTCTGCTGCAGTACAAGTAGACCAGACTGATACAGATAATCTGCAGGGGCTTCTAGAGCCTCCCTTGCTTGATTACTTATTCTTACCAAGGCCATAGTTACAGTGAGACTTAAGAGGACAAAGGCTTTCTTTTGGAAGATGAAGTTTTGTTGGACTGGAGCAAGAGCTAGAAGAATTAGAACCAAGTTCAGGATTTTTGCCTTCCCTTATTCATTCTCTTGCTCCTTCAAAGGCCTAGTAATGGTTGATGACAGCAGTTCAAGAGCATTAGATCAGTACTGGCTGGAACTCACCTTCCTACTCCTGATTGGAATCAGACACCACAGTTGATCTGTATAAACCCACAGAAACAGGCATTACAGTACCGCCTTTCTCTCCCTATCTCCCAAAAGCTTGCTTTCAGGCCAGCGTCATTCCCTGCTCTGTGCTGCTGGAAGTGCTCGTGCAGTCGCATGGTGAACCACATTGTGGAATTGATACGGACTAAAACTAACACTCCCTTCTCTTCCCTTGCCACTTTTGTATTTACGAGATTATTTCTACGGCTTGGTTCACCAAGTGGCCACAGAAATGCTTGTGCAGGCACAAAGAAGAGGTAGGAGCAAGCAGCTAAGGGAATGCAGAAAATTTGATTGAACATAATACAATCACAGAACTACAGATGGCAGCTTCTTCTACAGACAATAAAGAGGTAAAGCAGTGTCTTTCTCAGAGGTTTGCTATCACCCTTCTACTACCTCCTGGATTTTACAGACTAAGTACATCAGAACAGAAAGATCGAACAACCGAGAGATACTTCCATTCCTCCTCTTTCATGTTGGCATTTGGACCAGAACTGAGAGATTAATCTTGACTCTGAGATGGTACAGGTTTTGACATCGATGGCCTCTCCTCTCTCTCAAGCTGCTTTAACTCTAGGTCACTTTTTCTGAAAAGGTTTTCTGCAGTGTGCTTTCTCTTTGCAAACATCTTGGAACGAGCCCTTTGAAGGCTGAATCCTCAAGCAATGCCTGAGAAGAAACTTCCTGTAACTTCAACTCCAGAAAAGGAGAAAAATAAAGAAGTGAAGGCCACCACAGAAACATATTGTACAAACACATCACATGTCAGAGAACACCATAATTTCAAGAAGCACTCATACGGATGGTGAACAGGTTGGTGAGAACTAACACCACCCACATACTGTAGCAGCTGTCAGCAATACTCACGAACTAGCAGAAATTGGCACAGTAGCCCAGACGCAAAGACAAAGGCCAGAGCCAGCACTAACCCACGGCCTACCAGTAACTCAAGATGAAAAAAAGTGTTCAAAACAACACTTCTATTACTGGTACTACTCTACATTTCAAAATTCCCAAAACACCCACAGTTTAGGTTGTAGCACAACTTCTTAGAGGACAATCTGCATGGTGTTCTGCAATTTAAAGTCCTCCCAGAACTAAGTCTATATAAACACACACACTCTCTCATGAAAAGCACCACACCACAGAACCGATGTGTGAAAGAACTGCAGCAGACTTTTTTTACCAGTTTAGAGCCATCTGTGTCAGACCGATACCCAGCATTAGTCCTGAGAGACATGAATTGTGCAGCACCCCCATCTCATCTACCCCTTGGAGTCTTCAGCCTTTTTAAGCGTCTTTTCTTTCTAGACACAAAGCTAGAGGAGCAAAGTAATTTAGTCAAAAAATAACTTGAACACAACAAACTGTTCACCCAACTCAGCTCACTTACAGTCGTCTTCCTCACTCGGAAGCTTCCAGCTTTGACAGGCCAGCCTTACACTCAACTGCACGATAGTCAGCAGGTATTTAAATCACTGCTTGAAAAAATTACATGAAGACGGTAAGATTATTTTCCAACAGACAGATGTTAAGCCCTGCTTTCCTTGCAACTCTTCCATAGTTTAGAATGGTACCAGAAAGGCCTCTCCTTCTACTATCTCCAGCTTTTATCTGGTACAAGGATCATACTGCACAGTTCACCAGCACATGCATACCTATAGCATATAAATCAGGGTCATACAATTCAATTTGCTAAGTGAAGAGCATACAGTGGGACATTAATTTCTAAGAGGAAAAAAAAAGAAGTTGTGAAGGAAACAGCAAGAATTACAGGACAGAAGCCATAGGAATTCTGGTTCACTGAAATCTCACCTTGCCAAAGACCAGATTTCCTGCCATGTCCAAAAGCAACTAAATTTTCAGTTCTAAAATGTCCTTGGAACATCTTGAATTTCTATTTATTCTCAACCAAAACAGTCCGTACTCTGTTCAGATCTATAGCCGCTATGCCTGACCTCAGTGCATTGTTTACTGTGGACTCAAGATCCATTCCAATCGGACTAAACAAAGCTGAAACAAACACAAGTAGGGCCAGGAGTTTCAATGCTCCCTTGTTGGCTGGTTTATGTTTCCTCTTCTCACATTACACACCTTGAGTATGCTGAGAGAGACAGCTATCTGCTAAGCTAGAGAAATAGGTGCAAGTACCTCAGGACTAGCCAACCTCACCTGTGTGGCCAGGAACCCCATGTAACTCACTGCAGAACTGGAATCACCACAGTCTGAAACACAATATGAATTATTAGTAGCTTTGACCTGTCTTTAGACATTTTAATAATCTTTCTGGAATCTTTACCACTGAAATTTTGGTTACTACTTCTTCCAAGTCTGTTTCAAGTGATTCCAGCCATTATCTCTGGTATAGCACATACTAATTTTGTTTGTACCGAGCTTTTAAAGAAGCCGACAAGCAGTCCCCATGTCACATGAGCCATTTTACACTTCCTCTGCTTTACAGCTATATTAGTATCAAACATCGCTAGTAGTTTTATACTTAAAAATATGCAACATTCTAGGAAGACCATTATCCCCCTATTAGCCAGATACTACAGTGGTTCTACTAATGCAAGAAACACAGATGACAGCACAGGTGAGCTGAGAACACCTCCCCTTCTCCAGAGCTTGACAGAACATGGAACAATTTCTAAAGTCAGACCTGGACAGACTTGCTATTCTGGTGCAACTGCTTCGTGTTCTACCATCCAGCTTGGCAAGGCAGCAGTGCATGCCAATGCTGTGACTCCTAAAAAGATACTAGCACTTTGGCACAATAAAAAAAAGAAGAGAGGCATTTTCAAAGCATCGCAAGCATGCATAAAACAGACAATGGCATATTCATCTAGTATAGTTAGTCTGTAATATAGGTATGGTTCTACAAAATGCCTAGGGATAGTTCCAAGCATAAGAAATCACCCAGCAGAGAACAGGACTGCAGGCAGGTTCTAAAAGCATCTTCCCTGGAGCGCATGCATCACTTGAGTTAGTAAGAGTTTCTTATGGATAAAACAGAAGATGCATCCCAACTGTTTCCACCTTCCATCTCTCCATAAAGCTTGAGGGAAAGGACAGAGTAAATCAGATTAAAGAAAATTACAAGAATGAATTGGAAAAACAGGTTTTGGTAATACAAAAAGACATTCTTGGAAGCCCTTCTGAAGAACAATAACAATTTAAACATCTCTTCCTCTCCTACTGCAAAATGATATTATCTCTTTGCCTTCTGAAAGCGGTACTGACACAGCCAAATATCTTTAGCCTCCACATCAATTTTGCAGAGCAAAATGGAGGTAGCATAGACAGCGGTGCTGCCAAATAGACCAAACATGACCAGAATTAGTTCGCAAACAGAAGTATCATGCCACACAGACAGGAACCTTTCTGCAGCATCACAGAGTGAAGCTGAACTGATTCAGGTTCTCGGTTGCTATAGTGACAGATTTCCCCATCCTGTCATATGCTGGTCCTTGAGCGTTGCCTCCTCACTCCCTCCTGCTTCAGACAAATGCTTGGCGAAAGCAGCCTGCTGCACATGCAAGACCACACAGTCACCACACATGCACATGCTGTGAAAACAGACCCACAGGTAATCTGATTCAGATCAATCTCCATAGCAACCCCATCTTTAGTCCCTAGATCTTAGCCTGGCGGGTCTATTTATAGAGCAGCCGCAGCGCTCCACCCCCTCCGCTCCACCACCAAAGCTCCCAGCACTGCCCACACTACAAACAACCTTCACCCAGGCACAAGGACTGCCTGGAGCCAACACTGAAACATACCCCTCCTGGCACCTGTGGGCTCCAAGCCAGATGACAGCGTAGTATCTGCAACATATTAAACACCTCCCAGTTGGTGAGGTTTTCCATATCCATCAATACTACAAATATCAAAAGTCATTATTGCTCACGGAAAGCTGAGTACCAACGGCAGCTGACAAAATCCACTTATCCAGGTACCCACAGGACGCTTCCACAGGCATCAACTGCAGCTGCTCCTTCAGTCTGGTGCAAAAAGGGTGTGCAAAGTGTGCCAAAACAAACATGCAGTCCCAATGGGAACTTGCAGGCAGCAACAAATGCAAAGGAGTGGTCCCAGCAGCACCTGCCCCACAGAAGCAAAGCTGTACTTCTACACCAATAGATACTTCAAACCATGTGGCTGGGACATTCATCTACGGAAACGGAAACGGAAACGGAAAAGGAAAAGGAAAAGGAAAAGGAAAAGGAAAATCAAGACCGAGGCCTTGAATGAGCCATGAGAGATAAGCATGTGAGAAAAAACAGTACGCAAATAGTGTTATCCATTTTCCTCTACTACACTCTTGGGGAAAACCATCAACAATAAACTAATGCAGGAGAAGCACACACTTGTACAGTAGTCTACTTGCTAACAGGAAGGAGATGACAGATTTTAGCCTCAGCCCCAGTTCATTTCACACACTTCAATTTAGGTTAAAGACCTTATTCTCCTCCCCTCCTTTACTGCCTGAAACACCTCTGTTGCGATCCTCCCTGCAGCACCTGATAGTGCAGGGCATGCAGTGAACCACTCACCATCTTCTCATAGAACATAAATTCTGGCATAAAAACGCACTGTCAACACAGCCAGAGTTCTCCTGCTCTACACCGTTTGAATTTAAATTCGTCTTGTATTTAAAAATAATCTCCAGAGATTTGCATGAGAGAACAGTAACACAGGAGCTCTGGCTCCCTGCCCTTCGCTCTTTACAAGTCTGTCCTTTTTTCCCCTCTCTCCTTGTGCAAGTCACCACCACAGAACACAAGAGCCTTCTCATCTACTTCTACCTCATCAGCTTTTCATTGATCTTCAAATCCCAGTAGCAGCCACTCATACACTTTGCAAGGGGGTGGGCAAACCAAAACCTACACAACACCCCCAAACTGAATTAGTGGCACCTTCTGCAACCACTACAGCATTACATTCTTTCCCAAACCAGAACTGCTTTTGGCTCAAGCTTTGAGTTGAGAAACTTTCTCGCTGCTCCTGAGTGCAGCCTAGACCCCAGCACCCACAAGATGCTCCCATTGCCAGCCCTCTGCCCAGTTCCCGTTTGAGAAGTAGTTCCCATAACACAGGCACCAGCAGGTTTTTCCCAAAAGCCAAACACTGCAAATGTACAGCCATAAAAAATTAACAAGAAAACAACAAAGCATGTGACATTTGAGAAGAACTGCTAGATGCAGCTGCAACTGCTAAATTATTCAGCGCTCTCCCTGCCACAGCAAGCAGCTCTAGGCCAGGAGCTCAGGGAAGAGATGTGTACAGGAGGGCAGCAGGGAGAAAACACACACCGCAGGCAAACAGTGAGGACTGCGTCTCTCATAGAGGTTTCAAGCTATTCACCTTCTCATTCAACAGGTGACATCATGGAACCACCACCACCACCAAATACAGGCATGTTAAACTCTCCTGCCTGATGATGGGCCACGCAGGGACAAATAACAGCTCACTGGGATCCCAGCAATAAATTCCAGCCATTTATAGGGCAGAAAAGGGCAACACTCACAGCCAGTGTGGAAATAATATAGCATTGCTCAGGGTAATGAGAATTGGAAAATAAGGTACTTAAAATAATCATTATTTGGCTGCTGCTAGCACCACAGAACCGGTACTCGGAGACTCACAGGTTTTGCCTCAGCCTGTCTCCCCACGTGTGACACCTGCCTTGTTCTTCCTTCCCTCTACACGCCTTCCCCTTCTCTTTATCAACACTGTGGAACATCAGAAATTCCTACTCTCAAACCAACGCTACTATTAATTTTGGTGATAAATCCTAGTACCAGCTGGTCAAAATGGAAAGCGAAGAGAAAAGCCCATTTTCTCTCTGCTAGAGCTCTGGGATGTGAGAAGCCTGTGCTTGGCAGACTCACCCGCACACAAGCACTGGGGGAAGCCAGCTCAGAGCCAAGGGGAAGGAACCGCCTCAAGCGACTGTTAGGGCCAGCGAGTGACGGCACAAGGGGTCCCAAGAGGACCTTCCAGACATCGGCAGTGACCGTGCCAAAGGAAGGAGGGAAAACACAACACCTCCTGGGTATGTCTGAAGACGAATAAAAGAAAGAAGGGAGAAACGAGGTAGCCTAGAGAACAGAACAAGCGTGCCCAGCTTGTAGCTCCAGCAGAGCACAGTTTACCTGCTCTCAAGTGAAAACAAACACAGTCACAGCAGCAGAGCAGCTCAGTGTTTGTCAGTGAAGCAATTTCGGCAAACACTGGTTTTGATTCTTAATCATCTTTATCTGATGAGATGCAAATGGGCAGAGGCAGAACTCCCCATCTCCTGCCACAAGGGCCTTTCCAGAGCAAGTATAACATAGCCAGGCAAGAAGAGATCCAGGGAAGCTGGTGTCAAAGCTGCAGGCAAGAAGACAATCAAATATTTGATACTGACAGTGGGAAATTCAGTCAGACCATAAAGGGAAGCAGGACACAACCACGGCGCCGAACTTGCAGGTGTGACAAAGAAAAGGAACAGATTAAGAAAAACAAGGCTGCTCTGCTCGTACGATAACACATAGCTCCTGGAGGTCATCAGATACCTTACTGTTAATCTGTGTATCTTTGTCCCCTGTGTAAAAAATACAAGGCTGACTTCCTGATTCTCCCAAATACCACTTAGAACAACTGTTCAGCAACTAGTTACAAACAAAACAAAAAGAAGAGATCTGACAAACATTACAGGATACATCAAAGGCAACATGATGACCAGCCCTTTTTTGAGGGCTGCTGCTGCTGTGAAATACTGAAGGCTGTGGAAGAAACAGAAAACAACAAAACTTCGTTCTTTGCTGCTACACTGATGCATTATTTCTCACAGGGACCTGGAAACACAACAGCCACTCATTTAACCGCCATGCCTAGGAACACAGCACCAGAACTGCCTCAGCATAGGTAATTTAGGTATATGCAAGCTGCGCTTCTTTTAAATCACTGCAAGGGTCCTGCTAGTAGCAGTGATTAAAAGTAAACACGACCTTCGCACAATTCAGTGGTTTCTGGACAGCAAAAGCCACAGCCCTCCCTCCCCCTCCCCCATTTGGGAGTTCTCCAGTACAAAGAGATTTTAGAGCTCCTATAGGTGATTTCTTCAGAGTTTTGCTGGGTTTGGGGTTTCAGCTGAATATTCTAGTTCCAAGAGACAAGTCAGAAGCATGTTTCTCAATCATCAACAGTAATTTTCATGTGGTCGTGACATGTTTAAAGGCCTCCAGGGACAAAGGACTTAATTGCTCTAAAAATATTTTCTAGCTCAGACAACAGAGCAAAGACCAGCTGAATTACACTGGCTCAGTTACAGAGCGTGAACAGTAGGTCATCGTAACAGTTCTTCATAGCTCTTGAGGAGAGGAGCTCCTCAAGAGCTGGAGAAGGAAAAGGAGAAAACTCTTCCATCATCAAAAGAAATATCACAATTATTCCACAGATTAACAGACTATCCCACTAAAAAACACTGCCTTCTAATTGATGCTTCATGACGCTCATTTTTATTTCACCTCGTGTCTTGTCAGGTCACTGACGACACTTTTCCGTCATGAAAATTTATACCTTGAGATAGATGGAGATCGTTTGAACTGAGGAAACGGTATTAATCTTGCATATCAAACTCTTTCATTCTTGTTTCTAAATCCTTCCCTCACTGCTGCAAATCCCCAAGCTCTGTATTTTCTACTAGTGCACTGAATAACTACATCAAAGCCTTTCTGCTAAGGGGCTGCCTGGAAATATAATGCAGTATATCTTAAACTCAGGCACAACAGGGACAAGGACATTTGCAGGAATTAATCTGGGGTGTAACATATGCACTGCCTACCTCTCATTCCTTCCTAATGGCAAGTACGTGAAACATTCAACTCTGTACATGGTTTTAAAAAGAAGTATCCATTTCCATCTTGTGAGCATGATGGCACTACCCACCTAGTT
The DNA here is from genome assembly GCA_035590275.1 of Ibycter americanus. Classification (NCBI taxonomy): domain Eukaryota; kingdom Metazoa; phylum Chordata; class Aves; order Falconiformes; family Falconidae; genus Ibycter; species Ibycter americanus. The sequence continues at coordinate 70,807,586 of JAVJGI010000063.1, forward strand.
AAAAAACTACAGCGTGAAACAACAGCCAAATCACTAAATTTTACATCATTTGTGATCCACTCTCATGCACTAGATCTACTTACAGTATTTTTTTCCCCCAAAAAATTAAGTCATTTCTCTAACAACCATATCTGGGAGGAAGTATCAGAGAAAATATATTAGCTCAAGTGCTGTAAATTAAAAACTGTGAAGAGATTTATTCCCTTGGAACTCAGCAGTACTTCTGACTTGCTAATTTAATATCAGAAATTTTCGTAAGTATTTGTTTTATCAACTGTCTCATTGCAAAAGATATTAAATAGACCAAACTGAACATCTTTCCAGAGGTAAGTCTGGTATATCCTATCTATACATAACTTGAGTATTAGATATGGCTTGAGGTGAGAGGGAAAAAGCTAGAAATTATAAGCCCCTGTGCCACTCACTCCAAGCCAGATAAAATCAAAACCAACATTAATTTAATTTAGGAAGATGATATGAACAAGTGTTTTAGTAAGATCTGAGATGCACTGATGCCTCTACCATTTCTACTGAACCATCAGTCTCAGTACTCTAATAACTAAAAAGCTACTTTGGCTAGGTGGGAAAGGCTTAGTGTTAAAAATGCCTGAAACTTTTATTTCTCCATCTCCAAAATCCGTCTGCAACAGACTGAAGTTGGACTTCATTACATACACACCCTGTCTGCTTTCAAAGGAGTTACAGAATGGTATCAAGGTTGAAGGAGAGGTTGGTCCTCTAGAATATTTACTTTATGTTTTTCCATGAAAACCTTAAACTAGAAGGCCTATATTTCTGCCAGTTGGTTTACCACCATTCACGGCTTTGGTACATAACACATACATCATGAAAATATATCTTGGCCATATTACACTTTTTGTATGGACAACATTCTTCCAGCGTGGACATTATTTTCCTTTTTGCCCACCCAGTAAAACTGAACTGTTTTAAAAGTAGTAATGGTGTGGAAACTAATGCAGTAGGACTCTGAAGCTTACAGCTCGAAAGCTGTTAATTTGGTAAAAACACAAAAGTCGAGACTTGCAATACAACTGCAGCACCACTGGACAGGCACGTACAAGATCTTTTAGTGTGGACAAGGCTATATTTTTTTTTTTTTTAAAAAAAAAGTGTTCCAGAGACTTGCTGATGATTTTACATTTTATTAAACACACAGTAAGATGTTTCATGAGTGTTTAATTAATTCCAGGGTACATCAAATTGGGTCCAAGAGCTATGCATTTGCTAAGAATACAACAGTAAAGCAAAAGAAGTATTTTATAGCTGGAACGATCAATCAGTTCAGTATTACATAACATGCTACGAGGGGATGGCCAGATTAGATCCTGCAAAAACTGCATTTTAGCTATGTCAGATGTCTGAGGTGCTCTCTCTGATGTGTCAGGATTGCAGATTTTCATTAGTGCTGAAACCAGCAAGTACTCCCTGTATCCATCCAAAACGGTTCTCAAGGCTCAAGCTGTGCAAAGTCCAAAAATGGAGACAGTTCCCAAATAACCTATATTTGGATGACTTTGGTTTCGTTACGTGACCCTCAGAACACCACAATACATCTTCCCTCCCCTTGCTTCTGTCTACCAGCAACATCCTTTTTGCCGATAAGCAATGCTGCAAAGAGCACAGCAAGGACACCTGAGAGCATACCAACAGAAATGCCGACCCAGAGTTGCACCGAACGTACAGAAAATGGCTGGCTCGCCTAGGGACAGCACATTATTGCCAGACTCACAGTTCTACCCCATTTCCATGGGGCTGCGAATTCATCACATATGTTATCTTGTGTATGTCTGAAAACAGCATGGTATACCGGCAAGTTCAGGGGGAGAAAGGAGAGAAGAAAGCCAGACAAGAAGCCAGTTTCCTCCAAGGCTTATCATTTCTCTAAACACTTCTTTATTGTGACTCCACACAAACAGTAACGCGGACGAAGCTTTCTTGCCCTCCTCTGCCTGAAAATAAAAGCGAGCAACACAGCAAGGTGGTGACACCCATTTCTAAGGGGAAAATGCTCTCGATTCACAGGTCACTTCTTAAGAAATTGCCTAGCGTGAGGTGGATTTCCTATTCTATTGTCCCGGGGAGTAACAGGATCTGCTGATTACAAACCGGGGAGTCCCAGCACCTTCCCCACTCCCGCTGCCGCAGCGATCCCGCACAGACCCGCACACCCCGCCGCCTCCCTGCCGGCCCCCGCTGCCCCCCGCAGGGAGCCAGGAGACGGGCTGGGGGGCCCGGGCCC